>CM022476.1:17505543-17588953 GCA_011952105.1 Coreoperca whiteheadi
CTAATAAAAACATTCCCCCCCACCCCATGTTTTTTTCATACATATTGGGGTGTGGAAGGGGGGGGGGGGGGGTGGGGGGGGGGGGGGGGGGGCTATGTGAGAGAGTCAGAGACTAAGAGGAAAACTCCCTAGATGACAGAACGCTGCCACTTCCCCTGAGACTCTGTGAGTAAAACAAAGACAGAAACCTACAGCAGGTGTATGATACAGCACTGACTGCGATAGCGCTGACTCATTCGTCTCTTACATATCCAGTTAGTGTATCAAAGTTACTTTTAAATCTCATCTTTCCAATGTATTGACCTAAAAGAGGGCATATGATAAAATGACTAAAATGTCAAATAGATGACCAACTAAAACAGAAAGAGAAGGTCTAAAGTACAATAGCCAAAATTCTGGAACATCTTTTTTTGATATGCTTGAGACAAGCTGAAGTTTTTGACAGTGTTATTTTCTCCCAGAAATGGCCTTTCCACTTAAGATTTCACACTTTCACCAGATTTTTAGAACTTGTTTCCTGATTTCCTGCATTTTGATGTGCTATGCATGGTTGTGGGTGGTGATAGTGGTTTAGACAAATCTGATTGTCAGTTGTTAGTGTGTGTAACAGAATGTGTGTTAAGCAGGGTGATGCAAAGAGGAAATTAACTGTAAAAAATAAAAATAAATAAAACTAAATATCTTCATGGACCACCAGAATGACCTCCTATTCACTAGTTTTACAATCAGTGTACAGTGTAGAATGAAGTTGCCACATACCACACATACAAACACAAAAAAGACACCTGGCCTGCATTTAGTTGTTTACTGTACATTGTGTGAACACTGCCCCGTCTGAAGCTGCTTCCCTGCAGCAGGATGTGGTGGTGCGACACGTCCTCGCTCAACAACACCCACTTCCTATGAGTTTGATAAACAGCCCTGCGGTTTCACTCTCCTCCTGCCCGTCAAACAGAGGTACACACACACCAGCTCAACACCATCACCATCTGCTAATGTTACATATAACCAGAGTGAGTTATCATGCTTAATGTTACCCATGCTATCATGAGATTTAGTATGACAAACTGCATAAACGTCACCAGAATCATTTATGTATACATAACTCACCTGCTGCGCTCCTCATCCACAGCCTCAGAGAGACACGAGGGGAATCAGCACTAGAATGCCCTCAAATCATATCAGAATTAGAGGAGGACATCAATACGTCACATTTGTTTTAGAGTGAGTGATGTAAGTGGCTCTGTGTTATGTCCGTCACTGGACAGTTATGTTCTGCATTAAGCAGTAAGTCCCTAAAGGTTGATTATACAAATACTTAGTCTGCTGCTAGTCTCTTTTCTTTTCTTTTCTTTTCTTTTCTTCTCTCCACTGCATGGTTGCATTGGCACATACGGTCCTGTCAGTCACATCTGTGAGCTGTCAGGGTATGAATGTGCATGCATCTGGGGGAAGAATGAGGGGTGTATTAGGCCTGCTGATCCTTCATACTGCTCTTGTCAAACTTAACATGAAAATGAAAGTCAGTGGAGAGAGAGAACGTGTGCATGTGCGTTTGTGTGTGTGTGAGTGTGTGTGTGTGTGTGTGTGTGTGTGAGGAAGAGAGGGTCAAAAAAGAGGAGCCATGCCTAATCCTGTGGGATGTGAGGGTATCTACTGTGTATGGAGATGGGATGTAGAGATGTGTTCAGCAGTGCATGGATCACAAAACCTTCCTAACTGACAGAAGAGACTCCCAAGAGAGCGATGTCAAACTGCTAAATGCTAAAAGAAAACTGAAAAAAGGCAAACTGTCTCTCTCTTAAGAGTATTACATATTGCATCACAACTGTGAAATGTTACAGGAATTTGAGAACAGATAAGATAAGATTGGAGATGAGATTTGGTTTTCTTTCATTGATTAAGAAATCATACAAAGTGCAGTATGAACGATTGTTACTGTATTATCATTACAGTATTATTATTAGTAGTAATAGTCATAGTAGAAAGAAACCCTATTAAATACATAATATATAAAATATACTGTAGAAACAAATGTACGAGGTAAGAGCAGGTTCCTTTGCACCTAAAATTAAAATGAAATACAATAGCCTATATCAAAATACAGTAAAAGTTGTTGTTTTAGTAGTAGTAGTAGTAGTCGTAGTAATAGTAGCCTAGTATTGGAAGTAGTAGTTCCATGTTGCTGTAATAAAGTGCTTTATGAGGGAAAAACTGACACAAATTATACAGAAAAACAAATGTAGACAGTAGTATAAAAAACTTCCCTGTACACCTAAAAATATATTGAAATAAATAATAATAAGTTGTTTATACTAGCTCGACTTTACAAGTTGATTTAGGCAATATGGCACAGGGACAATCAGCACTGGCACCCCAGTGTGTTCGTTCCCCACTGCTCTTCTCCCCTCTACACCAACAACTGCTCCTCAGAAGACCCTACTGTCAAACTCCTGAAGTTTGCAAACACCACAACAGTCATCGGCCTCATCCAGGACGGAGTCTGCTTACAGACGGGAGGTTGAACAGCTGGCCCTTTGGTGCGGTCAGAACAACCTGGAGCTGAACTCGCTCAAAACTTTGGAGATGACAGTGGACTTTAGGAGGAGCCCCCCAACACTGCCCCCCTCATCACATCCAACAACACTGTGTCTACTGTGGAAACCTTCGTGTTTCTGGGATCCACAGTCTGACAGGACCTAAAGTGGGCGTCCAAAATCAACACTGTCATCAAAAAGTCCCAGCAGAGGATGAACTTCCTGCCCCTGGTCAGTAATCCAGTCTGCACTTCCATCACTGGCCGGTTTGGATCGGTCACCAAACAGGACAGGAACAGACTGCAGAAAAATCATCGGTGCCGACCTGCCCTCCATTCAGGACTTATACACATCTCGAGTCAGGAAACGGGCAGGAAACATCACTGCAGACAACCCTGCACACAACCTGTTTAACCTTCTCTCCACTGGTAGGCGCTACAGAGCACTGTGCACCAGAACAGTTTCTACCCACAGGCCATCACTCTGATGAACAGTTAACACCAGTCACATAGTGTCAGGAGCAATCCCTGTGCAATAACCCTGTGACACAAACATCCACTGCAGGCCTACCTGTAAATCTATCTTATTGTTTATGTAAAAATCATCACTTTTAAATCTATGCAGGCACGTACATACTGTATATACTGTCATATCCACATACCTCATTCATATAAAGCAACTTGTTAAATTAATCATTTTTATTTCAGTGCCATTTGCACTCTGGACCATTGCACAAAATGTCTAAATGTTTATATATCTTTGCACATATAGAAGCTTAATGTTAGTCTACCTTATTGAGCGTGTTATCCTTGTTTTGAGCTGTATTATGTCTATTTCTGTGTATTTACATTGAGAGTCAAATGTATTCTATGTCTACACAGAGGCCCTACCTGACCAGTAAAGTCGTTTCTGATCAGTTTTCTTAGAGGTGGAACAACTGAACCGGTAGGTGGCGGTGTTGGTCAATATAAAACCTCCTTTAACCCGGAAAAAGTACTTGCGGACCTTTAACTAGGCAGGAAGTGTGTCTCCTAATGAAACTGACAGTTAGCTACCATGGCGCTTGATGTAAAATCCAGATCTAAACGATACGAGAAACTGGATTTCCTCGGAGAGGGTCAAGTAGGTAGAGACAAATATCCGTGAATTGGGTCTTTATATCTGCCTTCGTTCCTCCCTCGCATGTTCTGGCTAACGTTAGTTATGTAGAGAGCATGACAGAAAGCTAACAAGCGTTAGCTGGTTGTAAATGTCAACAAAGCCTTGCTGGCTCATGCTGTTGTGCTCACAGCAGCAGTGATGGTGATACAAGTATATATTTTGGGTTCTTTGTTTCTGTACTTATTGCTCTATTTCTCTTCTCCAGTTTGCCACAGTGTACAAAGCCAGGGACAAAACGACGGACACCATAGTTGCCATTAAAAAGGTAAGAAATTAGCTTAATTGTGTGCTTTTGTTAGCGTTTGTATGCTATTGTGATGATTTCACGTTACACCAAACTGTTGTCTTGTTTTCTGACAGATTAAGGTTGGCCACAGAACTGAGGCTAAAGATGGTAAATGCTGACTGCCTGATAGCACACATTTAATGTTTGTACCACACTTTGCAATCTGTTGTCACCCGCCTTTAATTTCATTATTATCAATAGGTATTAATAGGACTGCTCTTCGAGAGATCAAACTGCTGCAGGAACTGCATCATCCAAATATCATTGGGGTAGGTAAACATTCATGATTTTAGAATAGGTTTGCATATACATATGTTACTGGTATTTGTGAGGGTAAAACAATTTGCTTTCTATATTTTAAGTAGTCTCCTACTTTGAACTGAGTATTAACATTTCATGTGCTTTGTGTTTTTAGCTGCTGGATGCCTTCGGGCACAAATCTAACATCAGCCTGGTGTTTGATTTCATGGAAACAGATTTGGAGGTGAGACAGTTCCTCAGTCTTTCTGTCTGTGTCTTTACAGGAATAGACAAAATAACATGATGCAATAGTATGCAGTCCCCTACAACAGCCCACTCAGAAGCTTTAGATTGTTCTCATTTTGATTTAACTAAATTGTAATGGTTTTTGGTCAGTTCACATTTCCTTATTAATTCCTCTCAACAGGAATTTAATGTGTTCTTTCCTAGAGCTTTTTATGTCTCGAGTAGCTTTAATTGTATTTCCTAAATGTGTCCTAAATAATTTAAATGTATCTAACTAGATAATTTTTTTCAGGAAAATTATTAGCAAATTATAGACTTATAAAATAAAGTGCAACTGATTTCCCTATTATTTTATTCATAACACCTTGCTGTATAATGCTATTCAATAGTACAATATTATGTGATTCCGTAGACTAATACCATAAACTGCAGCCTCAAGGATTGATATAGAGTTGAATTAAGACCTCTTAAATTGGATCACATCATATTGTACAGATGTTTGTAATTAGCCATATCCATATGGCTGTTTCTGTATGGGGATTTACATCACCTTTTCAACACATCTTTTCTATACGCACAGAGTACATACTCTATATACTGCCATATTCACCTACATCATGTTTATAAAGCAACCTGTTACATTAATCATATTTATTTCAGCACCATTTGCACTCTGCACCATTGCACTAATTGTCTTACTGTTTACAGATGTTTCTGTTGTTGTTTTGCTTTGTATGCCACACTTACGTCCACTTAATGTATGTTTACTTCTGTGTATGTACATAAAGAGGAACGCAAAACCAAAACTCATTCATGGTAATCAAATGCATTGTAACAGGATGTTATATTTCATTTCATTAGTGGGTCACTATATGGGAATTGTATTACCAAAGAATGGGCGACTAGATGAAAACAGATGACATACAGAGTAGCACAGAAAATCTGAGCAGGATGCCGAAGATAGCAGTGTGAGTGCTCTCATCTAACTGTTAAGTGGTTCTACAAGGTCACTAAGGCTTTTATATTTTTGCCCCCCTCCTCCTCTGGTTTGTTTTAGCATACAAGGCTCCAGATGGGCGCCCACCACCAATACATCAGACTCTAATAGAATGATGCAAAACAAGATAAACACGCTTTAAAGAAAATCAATATCACTCTGCTCTTGGCTCTAACAATGAATTTATACCATTAGCGGCTCACAGGCAGTAGACAGACAGACAGACATGAGGATGAAATATGACGCTCATCTTATTACCAGTGCTGAAAGACTATTTTAGGCCACATGCTTAGATTTGGTCGTATAAGTTTATCAACTACAGATGTCCGATGCTTTGATTGCCAGTAAAATGATGTAGAAGGATACTGAAGCCAGTGTTTTTGGAGCTGGTCAAACAATGGAGGTTCTGAGAGAGGTTTAATATGAACTGCGCTGTCTAGCTTGGCTCCAGCTATGTCTACTTCACAGAGATGCAGTATATCCCACTTACCTTTAATTCTCTTATCTGCTTCTGATGAGTGTAACTTCATTTTGAATGTGTAGCCTACAGCTGCGTAAAAACATGAAGTAATGGATGAACATTATTATTAACATTACCCAACAGGGTTTGTGGTAGACATCAAGCTCTGGTTTTGTTTTTTTTGAGGTGATCATCAAAGACACCAGCCTGGTCCTGACTCCAGCCAACATCAAAGCCTATATCCTCATGACTCTACAGGGATTAGAGTATATGCACCAACACTGGGTCCTACACAGGGTAAGAGCACTCATACTCCACACACACACATGCACACACAGTCCGTAATGTACGTTTTGCTACTTTCCAGGATCTGAAGCCCAATAATCTGCTGTTAGATGGCAACGGAGTGTTGAAGTTGGCTGATTTTGGTTTGGCTAAATCATTTGGCAGCCCCAACAGAGTCTACACACATCAAGTTGTTACCAGGTATGTGCTTTTTGTCCATTTTATTTTCTTTATAATACAGATCTTTTCTGTACATTCACCAGTGTTCTCTTTCGTTTTGGAAATCTCTTACAGCAGCTTATCTAAATCCATTTAGATAAATAAATCCTCATGGGCTTAAATTTCTGAAGTTAAACGTATCTCATGAGGTGAGAAATTAGCCACTGGTTAAGATGTGTGACAGCAAATATTATTGAAATTGAATTAGTTACACCCATGGATAGCCGCAAATTTCATCTTCTCTTGGTTTGTAGAGTCTCAAGGTTTCCAATTCTAGTATAACAGAATTAATCTTCTTACTAGAAGAGTAAATGTACTGTATGTCTGATTTAAGAGTTGTAAAATGTAACTCTGTTTATTGATGCTTTTCCCAGGTGGTACCGCTCACCTGAGCTCCTGTTTGGTGCCAGGATGTATGGTGTGGGTGTTGACATGTGGGCAGTGGGGTGCATCTTGGCAGAGTTACTCCTTCGGGTACACAAACCTCACTTCAAAGAGATATTCATATAGTAACAAGGGATGCTGTTATTTTTGTATCCATGCTAATGTATCTGTATGTCTCCTTTGCTTTAGATACCATTCCTTGCTGGAGACTCAGATCTTGACCAGCTGACTAAGATCTTTGAGGCTCTTGGGACGGCCACAGAAGAGACGTGGCCTGTTAGTATCTGTTTTTTTCCCCACAGTGCTGTTTGTTTTAACTTTGCTGAGGATCCTTGTTTACATTTGTTTGTCAAATATCTCTGCAGGGAGTGAGTAGTCTACCAGACTACGTGTCCTTCAAAATATTTCCTGGCACACCTCTGGAACATATATTTAGCGCAGCTGGAGACGACTTATTAGAACTGCTACAGGGTCTCTTCACCTTTAACCCCTCGACGAGGACCACAGCTACACAGGTAATAAACCACTAGGGGTAACTGTGTGCAGAAATTGAAGACAACAGCTAGGCTAAAAGTCTTTGACCATTTTACATATTCATTTGAGAGATAAATCTGAATTGCATTTCATTTTCTAAAAACTACGTTTGAGTGTTGTGTACTTACATTTAATGATTTATATTGAGTTTTAAAGTCTGTTAAAAAACCACATCTTTTATATTTAAATGTACATGTTTTGAGGGACACATTTTTCTATTTTCCATAGCAGGTTCTGAGTGAATATCTTACAATCATAAGTTAAACATTTTAATAAAACATTTCCCTAACTGTGAATTTGATCAACATGACATTTAGGAAACCTATTCAGAAACAGATGAATATATCCATGTCTTTAATCTATAAAATCATCCTTTAGAGTAATCAACATAATGTTTATTTACAGCATAAAAGTAAAATTTAGAATAAAGGAACAATAAAGAGTAAGATGCAAGGAATAAAACAATGTGTGGCATGTTTAACTGTCTCTTGAAAACATCAGACTTGATCCACACACTAAGGTGACAAAGATGAACATATACAAGATTATACTCGATGTACATACTGTTCATACCTGCAGTATACTTGTAGACATTTCTGCCTAAGGAATGATTGCCAATCCACAGGTGATGACATGTTTATACTGTTGTCTGTTGTTGTCCAGGCTCTGAAGATGAGGTACTTCAGTACTCGACCTGGTCCCACTCCTGGTCCCCAACTTCCCCGACCCAACTGTTCAGTTGAGGCTCTGAGGGAGAAGGAAACAGTTGGGCTCAAGAGGAAAATTGAGGGCCTGGAGACAAGTAATCAACACATATTAGCTCATAGTCCACAAAGTATATTTTATATATATATATATCTAGTTTTTTGGGTTTTTTTTCCCCTAATCCACCAAGTACCACTGTGACCTTGAAATACCCATAGTCAAATAAAGCTGGTCAGTATTATTATGGTAAAACTGTTTAAATTATGGTTTGAGCAGCAAAAAGGGAAAGTGTCTCAAATGAAATGTTTGATGCCTATTTTGAAAGGACATTTTAAAACATCCCACTCAGACCAAACTTACATATATAGCATGTTGTGAATTTTAGTCTAGTGAACCGTTTCTGTCCATGGTTATGCACACTACCGTCATAAATCTAGAATACGAGTTGATTGAACCTAGCAATTCAAAGGGTGTTGGCTGCACATTTAACTGCAGTTAGACATTTAGAATATAGTGAAGTAGAACACACGCGCGCACACTAGTGAAATGTGGTAGGGTATGTTTTACTGAAGCAGGACCTTGGTGTTACTGGGAGGTTCAAAGCTTTTCCGGCTCCTCCTGTGGTTTTAAAAATATCTGGGTTGACAATATGCTGTGCTGCAATGTATTACAGAGAGAGTTTCCAAATACTTGCAGTAGATGGAAACTTTAGTGGTTAGAAGATTGCTCATTATAAGCTTGTTTTACTTGCACATGTAGTGTAGATACAGCATGTGGCTGTGTTGTTCCGAAGTGCTTTTTTTATAATGTTTGTAACAACCATTTGTATTTTTTTTTTTTTCAGCTGTGATGAAGAAGAAGCTAATTTTTTGACCAGATGGGACCAGGTAAATCAGATGATCGCCGTCTTCACATCATTGCGTGGCTCAGCTTTCCGACATTGCTCAGGATTGTCTGCTGGAATAAAAAATAAAAAACCAGCGAAGGGAATAGGGCTCAAATGTGGATGACTTTAGGACAGTTTAGAGGTTGTAGCTCTTACATCAGTTGAGAATTTTGCCTAAGTTAGCTCTAAGTATCCGAGGTGTTGCTGTGTTCAGCATTCCATCGATTGTTGTAGATAAAAAAAAAAATTACTTGTGGTCAACAATGTTGGCTCTGGTCTTTCTTTGTAACAATGATGCCTAAGCTCTGGGAGCCTGTTGGAATGTGTCTATTTATGTGACTGAAAAAGAGAACAACCACACTAGCAAGTCTGATTTATTTCATGTATATATTCTTATTTTTTGTATGTAAGACCAATAAATGGTGCAAATGCATATATGGGACTCTAAGCTGACTACTTTAACTCACCATGAAACATTTTAAGATATGATTTACTAAGAAGTATTTGTCCTCAGTGGTAAGGCATTCTGCTAGTTTACAAATTCACTCCAACAGGTTAGAAGTATTCACTGTCTACATTCTCACCTGTTGAATATGTGTGGATAGAAATGTACTTGTGATTTATTTACCGTGTGTGTGTGAGTGTGTGTGTTTGTGTGTGTGTTTGTGTGTGTGTTTGTGTTTGTGAGTGTGTGTGTTTGTGTGTGTGTGTGTGTGTGTGTGTGTGTGTGTGTGTGTGTGTGTGTGTGTGTGTGTGTGTGTGTGTCTGTGTCTGTGTCTGTGTCTGTGTCTGTGTGTCTTAAGCCTTGTCTTCGGGGCAGACAGGGTGACGCTCAGCTTGACAGTGTCATGCATCAGTGTGCCAGTAGACATATCTTTCCCTCCCTGTCCTTTCTCTTCAACATTACTGTGATCCAAGGCAGTCTGACATGTCAAATGCCTGATGCTCTGGCAGGCATTCTGCTGCCCTTTTGGTTTTCTGTCTAACAGGATCAGATTAGAGAAGAAGAAAGGGGAAGAGGAAGAGATCAGAGTATGTCAGCTGAAACATTCAGTAATCACATTTAGTCAAATCTTTTTCCTATTCACAAACAAAAGAATAGATTTGTATTTTCTGTGTAATGCTAAATACCAATTAAACTTCCCTTAAGTTGTGTCTGATTGATTAAAAAAAAATAAATAAATCCCAAAGATAAATGCACAAGTTTTACAATCAACTGGTTTAGTGTGACCACGTTTTAGAGCAGATAGGTTCATGGCTTTCAGGTCACAGTTCCCTAAGTTCAGAAAGAAGGCACCCTGTGTGATTCATGCCTATTTATACATGTCCACAATACAGCTCTGAGAGGGGACACAATAACTGTGGTGGTGGTGAGTGACTACAGTGTGTGCGTATGTGCTGGGTTACTGGGTCAAATGACAGTTTGGCAAATAGTAGCAGCCTTATCAACACAGGCTCATGCACAAGCCATTTCGTTGGCCAGGAAAAGCCATTATTGGAACCAACATGCTGTTACCCAACAGGGTTTGTGGTAGAAAGTAAGACCTGCCCATGTGTCTGAATCAGCAAGATATGCATGTGGTGTTGAACAATAATACAATGTAGAGGCTTTACATAAGGAAGAATTTAACCAAAAGTAAAAGATCTCTGTGTGCACAGTTGCTGTACTTTAAGGTACATTATTAGCTATAGAAATACGCAGGTTTACTGGTCTCCCTCAAGAGAAAATACTTTATGTGAGATTGAAGATGAAGGTCATTTCGTGTTTTATTGCTCATTATATTAAGATTTAAGGACTAAACTTTTTAGTAAAATATTCTTAATTTCTGAACGATTATAAACAAAAAACTTGAGCTGTTTTAAACCACCAAAAAAATAAAACTGCTCCACAAATAAGAGTGGACGACTTTAATGACAGACAATATGAAAGTAGACTACTGTATATTAGCCAGACTTAAAGGTGGTTATGAAAAATGTACTGCCTATTATCAATAGGTGTAAATTAATTACATTTAGTCATTTAGCAGATGCTTTTAATTAACATAATATGGGGCATTATTATTATAATTTGATCCAGATCACTACTATGTAGGTCTTCTTGATGTAGCTGTTGTTTCCCCTTTCTATCGTTTCTCCTTCAGCCCAGTCCCATCCCTTTTCCCTTCTTTCTTATTTCATAGACCCAATGAGCCTTTCTGATTTGTATAAATGTATAGAAACAATACATACATGTGCTGTATCTGAATATTGATTTTTGCATTGATGAGCATATGCTTTCTTTCCTTTCTCTGCTGTTTTAAATGGAAATGAGGCTATAATAAAAAAGGAATAAAATATTTAAAATCACAAAAAGGCATAACCAAAATATAACCTTTACCTGCCCTAAACTACCCTGTGTAAAATACATCTCATGAAAATGTTCTACATTCACTTGATATTCCTTTTATTGCAGGTTTATACTGTATCATGCTGCGATTTTACATAGCGTCCATCTAAAATATATAATACAGGATAATAATTTTTCATGAGGAAGTGCTATTTAAAGGTCTTAATTTGTGTGACATCTGGGTTTGCGCGAGGCTTTGTTCTGTCATGAAAGGATAGCCTACTGTAATCTGACACCGTGTCATAGATTTATTTGTATTTTCGTTTAAATAAGACCTCATC
Organism: Coreoperca whiteheadi; assembly: GCA_011952105.1. Classification (NCBI taxonomy): domain Eukaryota; kingdom Metazoa; phylum Chordata; class Actinopteri; order Centrarchiformes; family Sinipercidae; genus Coreoperca; species Coreoperca whiteheadi. Next base: position 17,517,151 of record CM022476.1, read on the forward strand.
ATTTGGTTTCAACCACATGTTCCCTGTGGGAGAGGCAGTACGGCTTTGTGTTTGTTTGTTCTTTGATGATGTGGAGGGGGAGGAGAGACCGGGAGGGGGGAGGAGGAGAGACAGCGGCCGGGCAGGCAGGGAGGACAGGCGCGGTGTTCCCCGTGTGGTGCTGATTTCGTGTGGAAGGAGAAGGAGGCAACTGAGAAAGCAGCGAGCTCGTCTTACTCTGAAACGGATTTAATTTATTCTCTCCCCGCAAAATGTGTAGTACTCCGTGTTGTATCACGCAGGTGAGGAACAGTAATCCGTCCCAATTGCTGGTTTTTTTTTTATTGTTGTTGTTCAACGGTTGTAAACGTCACGATGAAGCGTTATGCTAACGTTAGGTCCAGCGGCGACTGTTTCCGTTTTGTTTACTGTTTGGATGGATATCTGTAGCCACTCACCGTCAGACAACGCGGGGTTGTTGCTTTTTTATGTCGTGGTGACTCCCGAGACCCCTGTCAGCTACCGTAATTCATTAACAATATGAAAATATTATAATCCCCTCACTGAAATGATTGAATAACTTCACTGTAGTAACGTTATACCCGTTGGAAGACAAAGAGAGTCGAGGCAGTTAACGTTAGCTAAAACGTCAGCTGCAGCGCGGCGAGGAGCCGACGGTACAGTAACGTACCTGCTGTGAAAAGTAACGTCATCTTTGAATGTCTTTCCAGATGTGTTGGACGGAAACCGTGAAACATTTTGTGATTTGACAGTGCTCAGGCGTGCCTTGCATGCATAACTAGGTGGTGATAAATGTGCTTTCGTTGCGGCTTTCTCGTTTGCTTTTCAGGAACGTTAATGCACTTTCCCAACCACTAAGGGACATCTTGCTCCCCAGCTCAAAAATGTAAGGCCAACCCGATCTCTAGCTAGCACTTCCACCAGTCACATGCGCCCTGGTAGAAATGTCATGGTGTCATTTTGTTGTGTTGGTTGGTTCAGGACAATACGTTATATTTTGAAGTTGCAGAATTACTTGTAAATGGCAGACTGCTAGTGGCTCACTTGAAGTGAACTACATTATGCAGGATAAGTAGAAATAATATGGAAAGGCCTGCTTTTGTGGTTTGTTGTTGAGGTAACGTTACGTGTTTCAGGTCAGGTTTGATATCCAGTGTGTTTGGAGATAAATATTATATCATTACAACATTATATCCCTCCATTTGAATAATCACTTAAACCATGTTATATACCCTTTTGAGAATTGATTTAAGTGTAGGGAATTTTTTTTGATAATGGCTTAAGTAATTGTTAAAAATATGCACAAAATTCACTAGTTCCAGCTGCTGGATTACAAATAATTGCTGCTTTTCTTTTACCTTCATGTAAGTAAATTGAATTTCTTTGGCTTTTGGACTATTGATTGAACATAACAAGCTATTTGAATAAGTTAACATGGGCTTTAGAACATTTTGATTGGTAATTTGTTACCATTTTGTAAAGGATTAATCAATCCGGAAAATAATCAGAAAATTAGTCATTAATGAAAATGATTATGGGTTCAATCGCTTATGTCTAATTTTTTTGAGGGCTGTGAGTAGTTGCAGAATTAAAGACAGGCAGCCAGTGGTTTATATGTAAAGTTAGAGACGATTTTCTTCAGTGCTGCGTGTCTTTTTTTTTCAGCTAACAGATTGTTTTTGACCAGAGGGTCATCACCGCTGAGCTGAGCTGGTCAGGAATTTAATTACAGAGACACATCCCTCATCTAAGGGGTGCTCACTTCTATTTCCTGTTCTTTTCAAAGACAGGGAGTGATGGAAACAGGGATGGATTAAGAGAAAATGAAGGGCAAACCATAAGATTAGCTTTGTGTTGCTGTGATGGTGCTGTGCTAATCCCAGTCACAGACTCCTCATTTAGTTTTGTCGCCATCTCTATTCATGTGTATACTTATAATTAACGTTTTTTGCATGTGCATATATGTGCCCCTCTTGAGGTTTAGACTAGCCCAAGTTGATGTGTGGTCTGTTAATTTCCTCTTTGGCTCCGAGGTGGACATTAAGGGAGGGTGGGTGTTGTTTGGGTTAGATTTGGAGAGAGGTGCAGGCATGGTGTGGGAGCAGCTCACTTGTAATTTCTCAGTGGGAGCAGGGATGTATGCCATGTTGTGTGATGGGATAGGGGGTAGGCTTTAGCTCAGTGTTGAGTTTTGTCCAAAGCACTGCAAGTGTTGGCTGTGAGTGTGGGACAGGACTGAAACCATGTGGGTGTTTCAAGCAGCACAGCTATGGCACAGGCAATGTTGGCAGGGTACATGAGTCAGGAGGATATAGAGGATTCTGGCAACTGTCGTTCATCAAGCATCCTTCCTAATAAAGTCACTGAGTAAGACATCAAGCACTGAGCTTACACCCTGGCGTCTGTGGATGTGCAACGCAGGTACTAAGTACTAAGTACTAAGTGTAATGTTGTATTTCTTGTAAAAATATTGATGCAATCTTAATAATGCCAACTTACTGGAATCTGATTTCCCATATAAACAAATATTGAGAAGTCCTGAACTATCACTAAACGTTCACCTACAGCCCACGCAAACACAGCTGTCACCATCAGATGGCGGTTTGACTGCTTGTTGCTGAGGTCATGGCACAGAGGCTGTTTTGTCATAGAGGGGTAGGTGATCCTAATAACAGGTGTTGATATACTGTAAAATCACTTGATTTGTAATAACAAATAGTGATTAAGTGATTACGGCAAACCAAACATCTGTAGCAGTCCCCTCCTACATCAATTTCTGGGTCAATCATATAATTAGAATTACTGGCCAACACCATCCATGTTAGACATGTCTGCTATTTTCAGCTTCCCCTCAGGAATTTTGCGGTTGTCAGCAGCTGCAGGAGTTTGTTTTCCCACAGGGACATCATTGGCAATATTTCATCTTGTTTGTCTCTGAACTGTCATACGGCAGCGACATTGTCTTCCTCAAACTCCTCCTTTTTACATCTTCCCATATCTTTCTCTGTAAGGGTTGATGGTGCCGATGTAACTGTGTGAAATGCCAGCTAACTATTACATAATATTGTGCGGAATTCTGTGTAACTGAAGCCTCACACTAGTAAACAATGAAACAAGCCTCTGGGTAAACACAGCAAGATGTTGGATTAGGCTGTTAATCTGATATTGCCTTGTATTTTGACTCTTTCCATTCTTGTTTGGTCTGCTGTCTTTGGTTATTTATGTAACAGAGTCCTTTGTCTGTATGGGATTGTTTAATTTCTGCCATGTTTTTCAGCTTTTCTCTGTACCTCAGTTCTTCTTTGTCTTTCTTGTTTTCCCTGTCAATTGGACTGAAGTTTCTCTCCGTTGGTTGTATCTAGGGGCTGTATTTGCCAAGAGAGAAGCAAAGACCTCCCTTTGTGTACAGGAAACAGAGCAGTGATACATTTTTGCTGTGTGTATACAGCTGCCTAGCTATATAGACAATAGTCGAGCTGTCGGTCACAATATAAGGGAAAATGGAGTAGGTCTTGGTATGGAGCTTGGGCCAAGCTAACTTGTGTGTGAGAAAGATTCTGCCTCGGATCTTATTGTTTTAAAAGGTTGGTTGTTTTTTTCATGTTGCTGGTTTCTCCCCACTGCATTCAACACTAAGCATTGTTATAATTTGAGATAAGAGGGTGTGTCTACAGTTTTGTCTGAGCCGTTGATCTGTCATGATTCATTGTGTTCAACTTTATCCAGTGGTCACCATCATTAAGCTCCCACTAACAGGGAGTTCCTTCAGTTTTAAAGCAGCCAGCTACAGCATATTTTGCATTTGAAAGGCAGAATGTACTAAACTAGTGTAGGATAGAGATTTAAGATTAATGAAAGATGTGATGAATTCATGAACAACCACACTGATGGTTTGAATCAACCAGAAGTTTATTTTCCCCCAGATGCAGCCTTTGAAATTATTATGCCACATTCTTCCAGTCAGGTTGTTTTGACAGTGCTCATCTCAGCCGTGAGTCATTTCTGTCTGTGCTGCCTTCTTCCCACGGAAAATGGTTTCGCTGTTGGGTGCGCATCCTGTGATGTTGTTTTCCCACTACTGATAAAGATAAAGTCAAACTCTCAAATCAAGTTTCTGCCTCTGTTCAAACCGCCACCGCAGGAACAGATCATTTCTGTAGCCTGGTGCCAAACACTCCTGTCACAAATGCCGCATGTAGTACCAATAGTACTTACATTTTATACGTTTTTCTTTAGGTATACCATCCACTTCCTAACGTGTGGAAGCATTGCTGACACATCTGCTTGGCTGTTTGACTTGTTGGAGGAGAAAACCCTTAACTGGCTCTGTCTTCCTCCTTTCTGATTCTACTTTGCTATGCTTACTGTGATATAGCGAGTGACCTATTTTTGCGATTGGTCTGTTTGTATTGCATAAGCAGTTGTGTCTGCGTGGCTATGTGCTCCAGAGTTTACCCCTGTGTGTTTGATTTAGACTACCCTTGCCATTTCCTGCTTTTTACTGCGATTACACTGCAATTATTTTCATCGCTGCTGGGTTGAGGATAAAAAGGCGGTTGAAAATGGAGGAGGTCAAAAACATGGTAATTATCATCAATACTCTGATAAACAGCTCACAGTGTAATCACAGATGTTGTCTCAGGATTGTCTACATGTGGGACCGTAGGCACATTTGTTGATTAAACATCCAGCTGTAGGTCAGAGTTCTTGTTGAACAATCCATGGTCAACAGACTAATTCTGCCTCTGCGGTAGCTTGCTTAATTTTGAATGGCATTTGGGTTCATTTCCTGAAGGTATTCTCACTGCTGTGTCCTGTCCATCTGCTCTACGTAAAGCTGATTCCTGTATATGCGTGTGCTTTGAGCAATATTGTCTTTCTCCTAAACTCTAGAACAGCTGGAAGGTAGCCGAGCATTGGGGAGTGAGTGATTTAAGGGCACCTGAAGATAACAAAGACAAGGTGAAGAGGAGAAAATAAGAGGAAAAAAGACAAGCGAAGACAACAATAAGCCTCTAAGTAACAGGGTGGGGGAGGATCGAGGAAATGAGATGAAGAAAAGGACACAGAGCTTCAGTCTGAGTGAGAAAGAGACAAGCTTTTGTCTTTTGAGAGTCCCACAATCACAGTGTTGTGAGGCTTGGTGCCTTCAGTGGAGGGTTGTGAGAGTTTTGGCTTATTTTTAAGTTTGCCAAAGTTAAACCAGGGTATACCTAGCAAGTGGCTAAAGTGCCATGTTTGCTGTAGCATGGGCTGATAATCTTGGGGCGGGTAGCTAGAGCAATATGAAAAGCTAGTGGGGGGTTGCTGTTGATATTGTAGTAGGGGTGTACACTGCCGACACGCCGACCACCTGTCGACATGCTGCTGGGGCAGGAGGGCAGTGGAGAAGGGGGTGGATGGCCCATTAAGCGGGTAGGGTCAGCGTTGGTTACCATGGATACTCTTTTTGTATCTGTGTATTGTGGAATTCCCCGAGACATTCCCGTCTCCTGGCTCCCCCTCCCTCCATCAGTTCTGCTGCAGTTTGCTGTTGCCCCCTCACTGTGTGCTTTCCGCTTGTGAAACACCCCCTAACTAATGAAATCTAAATACACTCACGACTTAAATAATCCTATTTCTTAATCGCCCATTGAGAAAGACACGTGGGTGCAGCAAAGACAAAGGAAACTACTTATCTTGTTAAGCTGTGGATAGTCAAATGGAGAGCAGGGGCCACATACAAAAACTTGGTTTAGAGTCAAGATTCAGACTAGCAATCTGTGTACGCATAATAGCAGAAATATGCACATTCACCCTTGGATGCAGAATTTAGGATTTTACCTATTTTTCTGCTGTGCTTATTTGAAGAATTAAAGAATAGATAAAGAAATTAAATGTCAACCTTGTATATTGACCTATTTACTCATGCTTGAATAAACGCATTGAGCTGGGAGGGATTCACTGTTGTCTCAAGGACACTACAGAAAAACAGTCACACACTATCACAAGGGCTTGAACCCAGATTTTCAGATGAAGGATGGATTTCCTCACTTACTATTCCACCCTGGTCCCCCACCCTGTTTATTTCTGATACAAATGGTGCAGTTAAGTGTTTTGATTTTTATTTTATAAAGGTTTAATTAATGATCTACCTTCTGTAACAAGAGCAACAATTCAATTTTATTTATATAGCCCAATATCCCAAATCACAATTTACCTCAAAGGGCTTCACAATCACAAACCTACGACACCCTCTGTCCTTAGACCCTCGATTTGAATAAGGAACAACTACACAAAAAAAACCCTTTTAACTCTTTTAGAGAGTACTGGGTGGAAACTCAATTGAGTTTGGTTTCACATGGGAATCTGTTTAAAGAACTAAGAAACCCAACACCACACAGGTCGTATCAAAAAGCCAAGGCTATTAGTAACCATTCTTTGGCTCAATGCAATAAAAAAATTAAGTTGGGCCATCTAGAAAATATTGGCAGGGAATCCTCTTGACAGAGAGAGCAGGGAGGGAGAGCCATGTGGGCAGGGAAGTAGCTTGATCCTGATCATGTGCCTGTGTGGATCCACGAGTCTGCAGCATACCGCACATTACTGACATCTGGAGCGGAACGCAACACATTAGACAATGTTGCACACTGGCTTTACAACATCAGTACACCCTGGCCGTACCCCAGCTTAGACACACACTCACATAAAAGGGCTAAGATTACCGTTATGACTGAAAGGCAAGTGGACCTGATCTTGCTAGGATGCATTAACATGTGTAGAGAGATAAAATGTGTGAATCACCAGGGGATCGTTATTGGAATTCCATGTTGTCAGGATACATTTGAGCTACAAGGCGGGGTGCCTGGTGGCCTTGGGGTTTATGACTCTGACGTTGTAATTCCTAGTCCACAGCCATGACACACGCCAGTTGACGGGTCAGCAGTTGCTGGCAAGTCATTGCCCATCTGCCCATAATTTTCTACCTCTCACCTAATGCCATAATGACAGTACTTAGAGGAAAGCTTTCCTTGTGGCTCAACAAGACTCAACCATGGTCAGACTAGCCTCGGCATGTAACCCACACTAACACAGTTCCCTTATCATTAGCAAAGTCTCTGTCGCATCCCATAAGGGGAGAACATGCAAAGGAAAATTGTGCGCGTAAACTCTTCAGCAGTGGAGCACCAATGTAGCCTTACAGTGTACCACACCTCAGCTGTAGACCACATCAGAAGAGGTTAACCTCTCATCACAGCAGTGTGTGTTCTGCAGGCTGAGGAGTAGGAGGCTTACACTAGCAGGGTGGGGTGGCTACAGAAAGACGTTATACTGTATAATTATAGAGCCTTCTCTTTCCTAAATAGAACACAGGGGTTTTCTTTATGAGACTTTCCTCCAGTATGAGGGCCTGTCAGAAGAAACAGAATAGGCCTCTGTGAGTGAGTATGCGTTTGTGTTTTTCGGACAAGACTTCACTGTCTTTATTGACCAAGAGTTGCCACTGTGAAGGAGGGGGGTATTTGTCCCTCGTGATAGAAACCATGAATGAGCAGTTAGTGTCTTTTTTTTCTTTTTTTATTCCAAGTTTTTCCTTGTCCAGCAAGTTGCCTTCATTTTGTCTTCTGGCTCAGACCTGCAGTAAGTAGTAGCTGTTGCAGGATTGTGAAAGCTGAAGAATATCTGGAACGATTGAAATGTACCAGAAGGCACCAGACATAACATTTTCTTTTGCAATCTTTTTGATTATGTATGCTGCATTTTGTAAGATGAACTCACCATATCTGTAAACACCAAAGTAACAGTGGGGCATGCAATAGTCCCTATCTCTTAGATACTGTAACATTGAAGTTTTAACCTTGAATTAATAGAAGTATGTTTCATGAAGAGGCGACACCTTAAGACACCAACTAAAAGTATCTGTAGTTCATTGGTTTTGGCTTCCACAGTTTAACCAACTGTAGTATTTTACTACTGCTATTTTTATCAATATTCTGTACATGCCTGTCCATCCTGAAAAAGTAATGCCTCCCTTTTTACTCTTCTGAGGTTCCTCCCTTTTCTTGTTTTTCTTTTTTGTAGAGTTTGCCTCAAATTCATTGAGGGTTTAACGATTGAGGGGGTATGCTTTTCAGATTGTGATTTGGGGCTGTATAGATAAAATATGTATCTTGAATCCCAAGCTCAATTCCTTTGTCTAACTTTGATTCTCTTGTCTTTTATTCTCACTAAAGGGATCTTTTTTCTGTCTCTGTATTTCTGTTTTTATCTTTTGCTCACTACTCTTATCACTTTCGGGATCTTTGGGGATTTCTGTTTGCCCCGTTCCCTTTCCTTCCCGGAAGATAGAAGTTCAGCCTCTGTAGGTGAAAGAGATGGCTGCAAAATGCACACTTAAATCCTGGTCCTCCCTTATCCAAGTGCCCTGTAAATACATTATGTCTGGATCAGATGGCTTATAATGGTGTGGAAAATTCTGAAAGTGATATGATGGTAATGTTTCCCCCATCCCTCTGTCTTTTCTCCATTCTTCTCTGTGTGCAGCTGGCCTGCTGCTGCGGCTCAGCGGCCTGCTCGTGCTGCTGTAACTGCTGCCCCAAGATCAAACAGTCCACAGGGACTCGATTCATGTATGCCCTCTACTTCCTGATGGTGACCATCATCTGTGTCATCATGATGTCCCCCACTGTGGAGCAGGAGTTCAGAAACCATGTAAGTACATAAATCACACACAGCAAAGTATGGCTGTCCCACAACACATACACGCATACATGAAGAGTTTGAGTTTTATATGGCTGAAAGTTAATTGTAAGACGGTAGGGAGGTATAAACAGCAAAGAGAGAAAGTTAAAGCTGTCATCTGTGGTCCATAACAGCTTCAATTTAAATGGAGAGTGATTGGAGTGGTTTTGAAACTCTCAGCCCTAAAAGCCTCTAACAGATAAGTACTTCTGTCCTACAGTGATGATAGACTGCTGATAAGTTATGATGAGATCTACTCAGATCAACTCGGATTGGAGGTCATAATTTCCTGCGTGTATAAGTTTAGGTAGCAACGTGGCTGCTGACTTTTTGGGGTCTTCATGGGGTGACACACACAGTACAGTTATTGGGCTGAAAATAGTTATGATTATTAAAGTTGTCAGCTAGTTGTTCTTATAAAGATTATTTTAAACATATGAACTGGCTGTGAAACACATTCACCAGTGAGATCAGGCTTGTCAGTGTCACAGATGTGAGCAGGAACAATATTTCGTTCCAGAAACAAACAGATAAATCCTGTAGGGTGCTGTGAGTGAGAGTGTATTACTTTTATAATTCAGTTCATCCAGGTGTCAGACCACAGCCATGGCTCAGCTGGAGTCCACTTCGCCTTTATAATGTAGTACACTCATTTCCAGTTCTCCATGAGGATTTGGCAGGCATTCAGCACATGCCCCCCACCACCCATCATTCAACCCAATTTGGCTTTTTCATCTGTGCAAACTGCAGTATAGGTGAGCAGCGCGTTTTGATTCTTGATGGATGGTAATTTCTGTTTTTGTACAGTAACGCATGATAATTTGTGCTCTATTGAGGAATGTGACTGCCTTGCATCACAACTCTTATATCTACTTGTGAAATATCTGCTACTTTCTAATTCTCAAGACTAAAGAATCTGTGTATTTTTCTCAGAAATACATTATATCTGCATTGTCTAGTTTTTGTAAGTTAAAATAATTTTTTAGGTCTGCTCCCATCTTTAAAGTTGTAATTTTTTCATTTGTTGCAAATGGCCTAGTTTACTGAATAGAAGAGTGGGGGCTGGCTAAGAGGCTCAAGTAACCAAGCCAACAGTAGCCTCAATACTGTGACCTTTTACATTGTTTGGCCTAGCGCTCACTTCTACACTTTCTCCCCAGGCTTCACTTTGCAGAAGTTAGCATCCGTACATAAAATGTGAGTGTTATTAGACATTAGAGTGCTGTGATAGAAACACATACTGACATGGAGCAGAACTGAAAAGAAAAGAGACAGAAAGTATTTGTAGGTTACAAACTGTAACTCTCCACACATATATTTTCAGATTAGGTGTTTTCTTGTCAGGTAAGGCAACTTTTGTTTAGCTCTCTGCTGTAAACAGAATAAAATTTCAGAGAATGTACCAGTATTACCTACTCAGTGCTCACAAGCAAACCTAAAGGTGTATAGCATTGCTACAGGCAAAGCAGACATCCTTCTATTTTACCAGGAAATCCCATGTGTTATATAGTAGTAGTAAGGCCATAGCTGAGGAGGCAGGAGTTCAGGCTGGCAGCTTTTTGTTTTTATCCGCCCACATAGCCTCTGAAGTTGGGAGAAGATACACAGGGGGCCTGCTGCTCTCTCTTTTGAGCGTTACGGCTTTCATGTGTTTTCTTCCCCCTCTTTGAATCGTCATAATGCAGGATTGTTATCAGACTGACTCTTTCTGTGGTTGTTTCTGAAAACATTCCAACTCAACTGGACTGCTTCTGTGGGTGCTGTTATTATGAAGGTATTTTTGAAGCAAAACAACTGAGCACCTGTGACAGTGGAGTCTGTAGTTGTAGAAAATTGTCACACGTGTATCAGTACATTTGAAGTCACAGAGAAAATGCTTTAGGAGATACAAACTTGTAGAATTTATTTTCCCTCCCACAAACACAACAGTTACGCCATCTCTAATTCTTCATTGCAGGTGTACAAATCCTCTGCTGCACATCACAAATTAAGAGACTACGAGCATAGTTCTGTTACAGTTGCTGCAGTGAATATGGTGCAAAACACATTCACACACCCGTATCAAAAAATGTGACGCCATGACAAAATTTGCACATCTGCGAATCAGTATGCAAATTCATGCCACCTTGTACACCTGTACACCAGTTGTACACCTGTAGAATATTTTGTCGAAAGATATTTGTTTTCTTGGATAATTTTCTCGCACAAACACAAGTCAAGTACTACAACTGCTTGAATCTGCTGCTACGAGTCTCAAATGCAGTTTTTTCACTCATAAATGACAACTTCTGCTCACTTTCGCTCCACATATCAGTGAAATGTCGAGCAAAACTGATCTGTGTACCTGTAGAGCCGGGGGCGGGCACTGTTCAGAGATCAGAACCCTTTTGGCCAATCAAAGGAGCTTGTTTGGGCGCCTGTCCATCTGTCATTTTTCCAACCCACTTTGGATGAAACCACGGCCACTTCTGTATAGTTTGAAAAATAGAGACATGGGGCACTGAATTCGACGGATTTACTGTTTATCAGTGTTTAGTAATGGGAAACGTTGATTCTGAAGGACATCATGAGTGATAGGATCAATGGATAATTAGTGTCTAAAGCTTCATACCGATTTTTACAATTTAAAGTGAGATTACACATGAAATATTTTAGGGGAACAGCTCTACATGACGTCTTGTGTGCAGGGTCACAGTGTTGGCCTAATAAAAAAATACTTCCACTCGCAGAAAGACATGCAGAAGTTTAATTCTGAACTGAGAGTGACATGACTTGATATGTAATATTTGAATGTGAGGGCAAAAACTGCTGTTCAAAGATATGAATGACAGCGCATAAAAGCGGCAGGCCAACCTTTAGATAGTCCTGAGTAGCAAACTAATATCCAATCATAGTTTTAGATTTTTATGAGAAAATGACAGACAAATGATAGTGATTAGCAGATTTACACATTTTGTCCCTGACTTCACATTTTTTGATAAGGGGGTCTGAACGTGTTTTGGACCTTATGCAGCAACTGTTTCTTAATTTGTGATCTGTAGTTTAGGGTTTGTGCACCCGCAAGGAAGAATTTGAGTAGGTGTAACTGTTGTGTTGTGTTTGTGAGAGAGACAGAAATTTCTACAAGTTTGGATCTCCTAAAGAATTTTTCTCTGTGACTTCAAATTTACTGATACACATAGTGTGACTGTTTTCTACAACTACAGATTCCACTGTCACAGGTGCTAAGTTGCTTTGCTCCAATAATACCTTCATATGTTATCTGCTAAAATATGGTTATCCTCGTTATCTGGGTGAGTCAGACTGTAGTCACAAGGTGTCAGAGATGATATCCTGATTCATCTCCATCTCATCCTTTTGTCAGCGTTAATATTGATAGCTGGATATCTGAGCTTGAGAAGTGATTTAGAGTTTCGATCAGCATACACTAGACTAGAAGACAGATTAAACTGAATACTGAGAAGAATACCCTCAGCTGGCTGTTACTATGGCAGTGACTGCAAGCTTCCTCAACTGATAGTGCTATTTTAAGACTTTTAATTCTAATAATAGTATTTTAATATTTTTCCACCAATCTTCTTCTGCTCTTTTTTCTTCTCTCTTTCTCCCCCACTGTCTTCTTTACAGTATTAAAACAACGCCCTATTGTGTGTCCTCTTGTGAGAGGAGAACCCTGTAAAAGGCCCATCCAGGCACGAAATGGCCTCTGATATCCCCACACAAAGCCTGCTGAGTTACACACATATACATGCACACTGTCAGTCACACACTGAGCGCAGTGGGAAGCCCCAGCTAAGAGAGCAGCCATTGTGCGTATTAGAGTGCTGGTATTTTCTCAAGAGATTTACAGCTGTCTGAAACAGCCGGCCCCTTTCCCTCTTAATCACTACACCATGGACATGCTAATATGGCCCTCAACATGAGACAAAAGCTCGAAAATGGGCTTTTTACTCTATGTTGTGATTTGGCTCTGGACTGGCTATACACCGAGGTGATGACAACTCAATCCGCTGGCTTCTCATCCATGCGTACAAGGACCAAAATACCCTGCCACTAACTAGTAAAGCTGACTCAAACCATTTATTATCTGAAAGTAAAGATCTGTAGTTCTCTCAAAAATTGACTTCTGTTTGAAAAGCACCTCTTGTAATTGACTTTGATTCACATCGCTAAAGTCGGGGGGCCGTCAGAGAAGGGAACAGACATTGGAGCCTCCATTCTGCGGTTATCATTTAAAAGACCATCACTTCTGTTGGCACTGAGCCACTGAACCACTTCCAATTTCCTGTTGAAGGCCACAAAAAGTCCTTATCTACTTTACTGACTCTGGTTTTGCTCTCTTCTTTTTTACGCAGCTCACTGTAGGTTGAAAAATATATTTTGGAAAATTATTTTGAAACAGATCTCCCAATCTTTCTCTCTTGCTCGTGCGCTCTCTGCTTTTAGCTCTTCCAAATCCCTCTGACTTGCTGACAAAAGGCGGTTAATTTATTCATCTGTGTCTTTTGTTTGTGTACACTGACAGTTAGTTGTAAGGCCCCTCTATAACAGCCTGTAGAAAATGCGGGATGAAAGAGGGCTTCATGGAGAGAAAGAGGGGTTGTTGTTGCTGCCTGTTCTCTCTTTCTGCTCCTTTAGAGGCGTGACACTCAGAACAGACGCCATTGGGCCTTTTCTCCGAGGCCGCGTACTAGACAAACATGAGTAGAGGTGGGGGTTTTTCAACATCCTAATGATCTAATCTAACTGTCTTGGGTTTGTGATTTTGCCATTCAGATCCCCTTCTACAGTGACCTGTGTGAGAAGATGAATGCAGGGGAGAACTGCAAAACTCTGGTTGGCTACTCTGCTGTGTACAAGGTGTGCTTCGGCATGGCCTGCTTCTTCTTATTCTTTGCATTCTTCACCCTACGAATCAACAACAGCACAGGCTGGAGGGCGGCCATACATAACGGGTAAGAAGGCCTTGTTCCTCCTTCTGTTTGCCTTTTGCCGTTATTCTAGATGAATGTGCATTCATCTAGAATATCTAGCAGGAATCGTACATTTATAGTGCTTTTCTGTACAAACAGTAAAAATCACACAATATTGAGAGCAACATCCATATCCGGCAGGCAATTGAGCATCTTTCATGTGCCTTAGACAACATGACAAGTGATCTCTGGAATAGTTTTCTTGAACAGAAGTATGACATAAACACAAGTGCCTATTATCCTGAACACCAGATCTTATCCTGCCAGAGTATTTTTGTTCATTATACTTTATATTTTGTATTGACACACATTTCTTGCATTTCTCTTCCTGACACTATCAAAATTCTGACCGTCACGCTGAGGCTGTTTTGTCAGGAGTTTTTGTTTTGCATCTCATTGAGTTTTTTTGGCGTATGTTTCACTTTTTTCATGTACAGCCTTTAACGTTATCACTGCTGTGAATTTTAGGTTCTGGTTGTTGAAGTTTATTGTGCTGGTGGCGTGCTGCGCTGGAGGCTTCTTCCTCCCAGAGGAGGAAACCTTTCTGGAAGGTAAAGAGAAGACACTCCACAGTAGAGCTGCAATGCTATAATCTAAGCTGGTAATCGTAATATATTTTGCTAGATAACATATCATCAATATATCCACCTCAATGGTGGCAAAAAGCTGGAAACACAGGAAGTGACAACTGTGAAGTAACCAGTATTGTGATTTTTCCTTATTAGCCACCTAGTTTTCCAAGCTCAATCAAATAAACAGCAGCCCTCCACTCAAACTTCGAAAATGACCCTTCCATCTTTTCTGTAATTTGAATATAATCTCTCAGCATGAACCTCTTGCAGTAAATCACAGACACCTGCTGTAAAGTCTTCTCACCTCTAAAACATTTTCCCTCTATCTCTGTTCAATTCAACAGTGTGGCGTTACGTAGGAGCCAGTTGCGGCTTCATTTTCCTGCTGATCCAACTCGTGCTGTTGGTTGAGTTTGCACACAGATGGAACACAAACTGGTGAGAGCAACATGTTTTCACTCTGCTCTGGTCTCATTTTTTGTCCCAGTAACATGGAGTCTGGCTCACTTACATAAGCATGGATGCTCTGTAAATAGGAAGAGTGCAATGCTTTTTATTTTAATTTGTTCTTTAGAACCTCAGAGGGTGGGACATTTTCTTCTGTGGGGTTATTTGGATGAAAAAAGTTTGGAAAAAGGGAGTCATAGAGCTTTGTGTTTTTGTGGGTGGAGGGGAGACTTGGCAGAAGGCCGGCCTTGTGCGGATTCACAGGATGCATATGGTTTAGAAGTATGCACTCAGTTTCCCCTTCCCTTCCCAAACAGACACACACATACCACAGCAGATTGTTTCTAACACTTTTAATGGTTTTGTAACCAATGCAGTAAACTTAAACAGTTCAATATGTATTGGTATGTTCACTTTTACCCACTTTATTTAGTATTTTAGTAAAACCTTACATTTCCAGACCAAGTAAAACTGAAGTGAAAACATTTATGCAGCCATTAACCTGTCTTCTTGTCTCCTCAGGGTGCAGTACTCACTCACCAAACATTACTTTCTCTTTCTTTGAATTTTTCTTTAGGCCAGTCTTTCCTTTGTCTGTTTTCTTTGCTTTTTTCTCGTGTTCACTTGAACTTTTTTTACTTATTTAATTTGCTTTTCCCTTGTTCATGTTGTGTTTTTCCTTTCCGCTGTCTGTTTTCTCTCTCTCCCTCTCTTTCTGTCTGCAGGAGTTCAGGAGTGAATTCTAATCGCCTGTGGTACGCGGCTTTGGCCTTTGTGACTCTGGTGCTGTTCAGTTTTGCGGTAGGAGCCGTAGTCTTCATGGGTGTGTACTACACCGACCCTGAGGCCTGTTTACTTAACAAGATCTTCCTGGGCATCAATGGCAGCCTGTGCCTCATCGTCTCCCTGTTGGCCATCTCCCCATGCATACAGAAACGTGAGGACCTGTACTCACAAGCACATTATCTCATTTGACTGTGTAATACAAATGAAAATACAAGCATTTGCATTTAGGTGGTGTTTATAGAAAGGTACTGTAAGCCAAGCATTTTAGACACATATAACATAGTATAATGATGAATAAGTAATACTGTTGCCTGTAATACTTACAGTATTTCTTAGAATACATTTGCACCAAGTCAGGAATCTTTGTCAGTATAATATAATCCTGTACTCACCTTTATGTCCCTGCAGTGCAGCCCACATCAGGCCTGCTGCAGCCAGGAGTCATCAGTGTATATGTCATGTATCTCACCTTCTCAGCCTTCTCCAGCAAACCAAAAGAAAGTGAGTATGACACCCATCTCCAACGAGTACTCACAGCTATTGTAGAGAAATTCTGTCTACTTTAGGTTCTCTGATAAAACTCAAAATCACTCTGTAAATGCAAATTTTAGTATTCATGTACATAGAGAGTGGACTCTTAAATGATAACCAAACAGCAAAGTGAACTCTATATGAGTAATCTCTGTCCAACAGGAATTTCTATGTCTTTTACAGTGCTTAACAACTTCCATATCTTGTGGAGTAGCTTGATTCTCACACACCAAAGGCTGCGTTTCATTAGTAGTTCCAATTCACCTCATTCCCTTCATTACACTCAGACGTATGCATCCCTGCGACAGAGAGCAAAGGGAGAGTGGGCGAGTGCCCTTGTACACTTTCATACCAAACTATCATGGATTGAAAAGTTGTAGGCTCAGCTCTATACTGCTTTTTACAAGTCATCAGAAATACCTGCAGACTCACGTCAATGAGGCGAAGTCATCTTCTGTGGATTACTGCAATAGGCCTATTTAAGCTGCATCACTTTCTGATTTAGAAAATTCTGTTTGTGATCTGCATCATGATAATCATAAATATTATTGCTCTGTTCACGATATCTTACAAAATAGCCATTTTTCCATGTGTTTACGAAGATGTTAGGAATAAAGAAATCCAACATTAAACTGAACAGTACAACAGTCCAAGTAAATTTTAACTGCAAGTTGTTTTTCAGTAAAATATCAAGCTGTCAATGAAGCAACAAGAGTTTTATATACATTACTGCCACCTAATCATGGATGTATTTTCTTGCACCAAATGCATAACTGCAATGCATTGTGGGATTATATACACCTCTGAATGACCATCTTTGTTGACTCGCTCCCTCAGCCCTCTGAGGGTCGATCTCACCAAGTTCACTTCAGTTTTCAGACAAATGGAACAACACTTGTTCAGCACTTTTGATGGCGGCGTGGATTCCCCCGAGGGCAAGTGCCAGAGGGGAGTCAACGAGTCGTTGAACGACTAATAAAATGCACCCAAAGTTTGGAATGGGACAATATTCAAGATGGATGTATATTGTGATTGAAAACTAGGGTTAGGCTTTATTGGTATTGCCACATCCAACCACGACCAGAAGGACACAGTAGCATTGTAGTAAAAGCGGAGCAAAGTTTTTTTTGGCTGAGGCCGAAAAACTGATCACAAGTGTGTTTTGAAATGGAAAAAGTATTTTTCACATTTTTAGTTGTTAAAGTGGTTTAATGGTCTTTTAAGATTCAAATTTATTTCATGAATAGTGATGAAAACTCATAAGACAAAAGTGGTTTGGCAGTTTATTCAAACTGCAGTTTGGAAGTTAAAAAAAACTGAAGAGATTACAAAAGGTTTTAAACTCATATCCTGACATAGTGAGTTTTAATAAGTATTGTTTGTAAGTCATCAGGTTAAAATAAACCGATAACCACTGAGACACTAAAACAGACACAAGGAAAAAGGGAACACCTCTTGCTCAAAAGCCAAAAAAATCTATATTTCAATGGTTTATTCTATTGTTAAATGATGTAAAAATGTTAATAATAATAGCACCATAAATATTAAATATCAGCACATGCCGCCTAAGTAAAGTTCAAGTATACTACATACTGTTACTGTGGCTGTCGGTGCTTTTGTACTATCCCTGTATGTTGTACTATCTCTCCATTTTCCCTTCCTCTCCTCTCGCCACTGCTAACACTGTGCCAAAATACACACACTCATTGCATCTTTTGCAATCTCCCTACTCGTTACAATACTCCCTCTACTTCGTCTTTTTCCTCATCCATCTGTCTTCACAATCTTTCTGTTTAGTGGTGGAGAGAGATGGTGTGAACACAACTGTGTGTGTGTTTCCCTTCAACTCTGGGATGGAGGGTGACAAGAAGATTGTCACTGCCCTGGGAACAGTTATCCTGTTTGGATGCATCCTTTACTCTTGGTAAGACACACACACACACACACACACACACACACACACACACCTCTTGCATATCCTTTTGCTAATCTCAACCTCTACACACATACAAACTAAGTGTCTCTGTAGTATATCTGTAGTTAGTGTTATATCGTTCAATTTATAGCGTTGAGAGATTATGCAAAGGCTACAATCCAAACCCTTTAACAGCAGTTCTGTTACAGGCAATGTGGAATAAAAGTAATGTATTTTATGGCAGGCTGTAGCGACAGAGACAGGGTGGTTTTGATTGGCTGTGACTCGGGAGAGGCAGTGCATGATTGGCTGTAGCTAAGCTGTGTGAGAGGCAAGAACTATGGATTCTTGTGTTTGTTCACATTTGTTTCCCATCAAGTGGAGGCATCATGTCTCTTGTGGTTGGTTTGTTGAAGAACAGGGAATTAGACTGCAGCAATCTGAAACTGCAAATTATTGGAAAAATACATAGTGACGGAATGACAACCTTTCTCTCCCTCCCTCTGTCTTCATATCTCTTTCTCTATTTCTTTCCCCACCTTCCCTCTAGCTTGACATCCACCACCAGGCGAAGCTCTGCAGCGCTCAGAGTGTGTAGGAACAGTGAGCCAGAGACTGAGGTAAATGCACAAATATTCAGATCTCACTAGATGTGTGGGTTAATGAAATATACAGACTTGTTAAACAGATGAACAGGACCTGAAAACCCCACTGACCAGGCACTCCTGATTAGACATATTTATCAAATTAAACAGATTCGGCCCACGAGACATGATGTCTATTCCAGTTATGTGGTAACCATTATATTTTCCTTTATCCTGCAGAGAGCTCGCTGTTGTTTCTGTTTTGGAGATGACACAGGTGAGGAAAGTCAAATAATTCCCCCTCACTATCACATCTTTTTTTCTTCCTGCCTCTCCAGCCTGTTCATTGTATACGCTTCTGTCTCCAGCCGTAGTGTTTGCACACAGAGGGGCTGTGCTCATTGCTATTCCTCAGCCAGATTGAGGATGGTGAGAAAGTATTGGTCAGCAAACCTAGATGATGTCACTGTTACTAGGAGGTTAGTTACGACACAGTGAATCAAGACCAGCGGCTAAGTGGAATTGTAGCTAGGCTGACACTGCCCCCTGCTGGATTTAGTACACTGTTTGAAGATACAACCAACTTATCATCACTACATGTTACATGTAATGTAAATAAATCAGTCCAGGATGAGATTGGACTTTCGTTTTTCTCCTGGCTCACTTCTCTGAGCATCACGTCAACCTCAACTGAAGTCAGTGTTTCAGGCATTTAAAAGTGTTACATTAAAAGTGTCTCACCCACATCCTCTTTGCATTATTTAACATGTTTTTTAGATGACTATGATGAGGAGAAGACTGGTTCAGGCCAAAACGTGGTGTATGATGAGAGAGAGGGAACCATCTACAGCTACGCCTACTTCCATTTTGTCTTCTTCCTGGGATCCCTCTACGTCATGATGACCGTGACCAACTGGTTCCAGTAAGTGATACTCTTTGTCTCGTACCTGTCCCCACAAAATATCCTAAAAGGACTAAAAGTGACCCTTAACTGGCCAAGTTAGAAGAAACTAAGGGGCATGTCAGTCCTAACTTAGACTGCTAAGTTTTTGGTCTAAGAGTATTTCACAAAGCATTTTCCTGTTAAAACTAGCTTCCAAGACTGAGATAAGTTAGAGGCAGTCCAGAAGACTCTTAAGTCACTCACTCACCTTTTCACACATCGGGGCCATGTGCTGCTAGTAATGTGTCTTGTCGCTTCTTTGTGTCTTTGCTAAGTTCTCTTGACGTGTGCTTCTTTTTTCAGTTATGATAACCATAAGATTGAGAAACTGTTGGAGGGGAGCTGGTCCGCATTCTGGATCAAGATGGCCTCCTGTTGGGTCTGTCTCATTTTCTACATGTGGACCCTCATCGCCCCCATGGTTTGCCCGAAGCGCTTTGAGGCCTAGGACACAGATTACGACACTAGTCAGCCCACTCCATTTCTTGAGTTGTGGCCAGGCAGAAGCTCTCATGCTGAACCAAGGGACCACCACACACCCCTTCCCTGTACCTTGAAACACAACCCAATACTACCCTCAGCATTCAAAATGGAGGATTATCTGTTGCCTTTTGTTTTATATGCTAGTGTTTATTTTACTTTGTTTTACAGTGTTAAGCTGTTAATACCTTGATGGTATTTTCCGTTCTCTTTTACTACCACTTACTCCTGGAATTTTATATTACTTACAGGTTTAAATTACATAAAGAATCATGGGAGTTGAGTTACATTGTGAAACATGAGAAGCATCCAGCCCCCATAGATTCCTTGGTCATTTCAGATTTGACAGTACATTTTGTAAGTATTTCCTGTGTGTCAGTTTTTCTTGGATTCTCACTTTTACGCTCAGTTCTGTACAGTTGGACCATAAAGTTGTAGCAAAGTTTTGAGACAAATTTATTTCAGGTTAGCGATGTTACCAGAGAAATTGTATTTATTTAAGTGTGTCTTAAGTAATCAGATATCATTTTGTGAAGGAATGTATTGTAAATTGAATTAGATTTGTCTCCGTCTTTGTTTAAAAACTCATCTCTCAGGCTCAAATGTCAGCTGTATTATGCTTTGCTATGTTGCGCCCTTTTGTAGAAGTTTTCTATGCAACGGAACAAGCTGTTTTTGATATTAAAGACACCCAGTGTTGTGAAGTTTCCACTTAGAACACAAGGATAATGTTTCGCTCCCTTTGAGTCAGATCTTTTCTTAGGAAAATCCATCTCATTTGTACAACATTTTGAGACATCGTTGTTCTTCAGGGCAAATCAACCTGCCTTACATAACAGTGACGTTAGTGGAGTGCTGCCTCTCAGGGAGAGCTGCAGTGACATAGATTAAAAACTTTGCCAAAGGTAGATGTCAGAAAACAAAAAACTACTCTATCAGATCGTTTGGTCAGTTACAGAGAAAACTATAACTGAGAACATTATGTATTTGCATGCACACAGACTCGTAAATCAGCTGTTTTCTGTACAGTTATAAAGGCCTTTTGCCTTGTCTTTGTTACATGTGTCAGCTCATAATGGTGGTCAGAATAAGGTAGCATGAGTGCTTTATTAGTGAGTTATTCAACACTGGATGTTGAGTTTACTGCCGAATTAAGAATCACACAAAGACCTTCACCAGTTTACCTGTGTAACAGATGTTTTTTTTTATATTGCACATTGTCAACTGCAAGTCCTTTGTTTCTCATTCATCATCAATAAATAAGTATATTCTTGATTCTCTGATTTGTAGAAATTTTCATTTGAATTATTCTTTATATAACTGCAAATGTAGTCGTGACTTTTTTGAAAACATTTCTGCATTTTAACTATTAGTATAAATGCATAAATTAAATGGTGCTTTGCAGCTTTGGTATAGTACCAAGCTACAAAAAAAACCCTAAATCTGATAGCAGGACCCACTGTGAAGGGTGTGTTCTACCATAACCTACAGGGAAAAACATTTGTCCAAGGAGTATGTTTTAAATACAGAGATGTGGGAGCCATGCAATTTGCATTGTTCAAACTCTTTCAATAAAACATCCATTGAACGCCTTGTGGTGTTTTTTTTGCCAATTTAGTTTTCCTTCATTGTGTTTTATTCATATAGATAAATAACACGCAATGATCTAATTTTTTAAAAAAATGATAGAACCTGCTTTGATTTTGTGAAATGCTTATAATTTTATTGCACTTCAGTATATTCAAAAACAGCATTGCATCGTTAACAGTACTCATAAAATACGGATAAAACCGTGGGTGATACTGCATCGACATAAACAGAACCTGCTAAGGATTTATACAAGAATGCACTGCCTTCAGTTACACTGAATTAAAGTTTATAATGCCCAAAGTTATGCTTTCTTACTCAAATGACAAGGTAAAAATATCATCACCAAAGTCTTTTACCAAAACTGTCCATGTCCCCTCTCACAATCATCTTTCTTTCTCTAACTCATGTCCTCTATCTTTTTGTTCTCAACAGCGCAACTCTGCACCTTTCATCCATGTCGTTAAGAGGGCCCAAGTTGTTTTCTTAATGGATCACTCCCCTGCTCTGGCTTCACTGTGTGTTCTGGTCACTGAGATCCTGATAGTCAGAAGGAATAGTGTCTGTGGGGATGAGAAAAAAAAGAAACTCATAAGCATACTTTCAGTTTATATAGCTGACAGGACTGCCTTTAACCTGCAGACACTCACCATTGCAACGGTACTTCAGATTGGACCAGATTATATTTTCCTGAGAGAAGCAGAACACGCCCAGTCTCCCGCCTCTCATACTGGTGTCAATTATCATCCCTGTGTCCGCCACCAGCTCTGAACCCTCAAAGAAGCGTGCCCTGGTTCACACACAAGGTGAAACTAGTTAGTCAGTTCACACATTATGAGTGTGTATGTCACATGTGTAAGTGTTGGCGTGTATCTCTTTGTACCTGATGTATCCAACCTGTGGTCTGTGCTGGAGGAACCAGCGGTAGGAGACCTTATCCTTCCAGCCAACATTCCTGGGGTCCTTCCACAGGAGACGGACCTGCTCGGGGGTGTCTCCTGTGTGCCAGAGGGAGTTCCTCATATACTCACCAGGACCTGTCTTAGACTTCACAACCTAATGGTAAAGAGCCAGATAGCATAAGAGAGGTAAAAACTGGTACTGTCAACAGATGATTAAAGTAAACACACTTCCTCCAGCTGTGGCTCAGAAGGGTTAATCACAGGGTAGGTGGCACCAGTTGACGTGTCCTTGGGCAAGACATTGAACCTCAAATTGCTGCTGATGGTAGCTTTCTGCCATCGGTGTGTGAGAGAGTGTGTGAAAGGGTGAATGATGGGTGAAGTGCTATGTAAATGCAGCCATTTACCTTGAGTTGTATTCCCGGCTCAGCAACGGCTCTGAAGGGCGCAGCCTGCCAGTAAGTTTGTTCTGTCTGTTTCCACATCACCACATAGAAGGAGGAGGAGTCCTGGTAGCCGAAGATGAAGCCAGCATAGTCATCATCTGTCACTGTGTTCACATGGAATGTTCCCTCAAAGTCAACCCCACTGAAGGCTTTGTAGCCTACCGATGTGGACAGAGGAGAAGGAATACACAACATATTATGCAAAGGCAGACAAAAAACACAGAAGAAAATGGTAAATATTCTGTTTTTAAAACAGATGGTGATGACACAGTATGAAGGTATTCTGTGCTTACCTACAGCAAGGCCAGGGTCAGAGTTCATGGTCTGAACTATCTCCATACCCTGTCAGGACAAAAGAGAGTAGCTTTATATTGTGTTGTTGAATTTATAACTTAGAATTACATTCATTTTGCACACTTGTATGCATGCACATGCTTAAGATAAAAGATAGATTATTTGATCATTTGATTGATCATCAAAATCACCGTAGTTTCATCTTGTTTTCTATCCAGTACAACAACAGCAAACAACTGAGAAAATACACTGTATTGTACTGTGCTGTAACTGTATTGTTTACCTGATTGAGGACCACCCAGTTGGGGTCAATCTGAGAGTCCCCCTCTGGGTCCAGCACTACAGTCTGATAGGCTCTGAAATCGGTCAGGGTGACCTCAGCGTTCTCTGGGCAGTGGTCGATTATGTCAATGACATTGTCTTTGTCAAAGTCTCCTTCGCACGCATCTCCAACTCTGTTCTCTGAAATACAAGGACACAGCTTAGGACCCACACAGCAGAAACACATACTGTACACATGCATGTACACAGCCAGGAACAAACATGAAGTAATGCTCACTGTCTGTGTCCTTTTGGTCTGGGTTGGCAACTAGTCTGCAGTTGTCATCATTGTCCAGTATGCCGTCGTTATCGTCGTCATCGTCACATTCATCTCCCTATTAAGATAAAATAGCACATTAGAGTAGTGTAAACACAGTCATCTATATGTCAGCATACATGAGATGAATTAATGAAATATGAAGAATTAAATAAATAAAAGGATGAAGGAAGAAAAAGTTTAAAACCATTCCATCCTTGTCAGTGTCCAGCTGAGAGGAGTTGATGACTGTCGGACAGTTATCCTTTGTGTTCTGGTGGCCATCACCATCACTGACAAAGAGGAGAAAGGCAGGTAAAACAAATGGCAAAACCTCGTACACCTTTATATACATTCATACCGTAGGTCATGACAGTGGGCTCTACCTGTCTATGTTGTCATCACAGGGATCGCCTACAAGGTCATCATCTGAGTCAGACTGCAGGTAGATCACACAAACACTGTTGGTCAGAGTTATGGCAGCAGATGAATATTTTTCAGGTTGTTGTTTGGTTTGTTACCTGGTTAGGGTTGACCATATCAGGACAGCTGTCACAGGCATCTCCGACCCCATCGTTGTCTCTGTCTTTCTGGTCTGGGTTGGGGACACGCTGGCAGTTGTCCAGGATATTCTTCAAGCCTATGAACATAAACACCTCAGAACTTTAATTTCTGCATCATGTGTAAAAACGTTGACAGGAAAATAATACAGCATGACAGAACACAGCCTACCGACACAGTCTGTCAAATGCATCACCAGATGGCAGTGTTTGTTTAAGGCAAAGGTGAAATAGTTTCCAGTGGCCTTCAACGCCTGGCGGAGGCTTACCGTGGAAAAATGCTTTTAGAGAGGAGACAGACATGACCAAGTGCTTAGCAATCCAGCCTTGGGGACTGGAGTTAAAGACATAACAAAATGATCAAGAGGTTGGTGCTCTGCCAAAATGAATGAACAAGGAGCACTATACAGAGTCTAAACATGCAACATGCGTAAGCATACAAAGGCAAGAAGTTAAAGCTGTGTTTGCAGTGGAACAAATGAGAGGTGCTCTAAAAAGGCAATCAAGCGAAATGTGTGAGAAAAGTGTGTGAGACAACACATACGATTCCAGTTGGAACATTTTAACATTCAACACTGTTTTCTACTGGGGTTTTAAAGGTTGTTTTTTTAATGACACTTGAGTTGTTTTCCTGAAAGCTAATGATCTAACTGGTAGTGGATGTGGATTGGAAACACACACAAAAAAGACCAGGAGGATGTTTTGAAAAGATACAGTGCTGCCAGTCCAGTGAAAGCAACAAAAATGTCCACACTTTCCACCAAACAGGACTGTAAAGGCTGTATTCTTGACCAGACAGTCTGTGGTTTGAATGACCATCACAGACATGGTAGTCTTTTAATGCGATTTTCAGCCATGTGGTTTCACAATGTATACCTAAATTTACTACATCTGATTGATGCAACAAAAGCAGTAATGGTCCAGTTACTACACCTCCCACAGTAATGACCATCTAACCGTATTTGACTATTAAATAATAATGAACACACTTACCATCCCCATCCATATCATCATCGCATTCATCTCCCAGCCCGTCCTGATCAGTATCCCGCTGTGTGGGATTTTCAACTGTTCTGCAGTTATCACAGGCATCGCCATGGACGTCCTTATCGCTGTTCCTTTGGTCCACATTATGAACAAGCCAGCAGTTGTCCTGGGACAAACAAATGAGGTTTACTGTGTAGTGCACGGGCTCAGTGACAGAGTTAAAATCCTGAACATAAAATGTTAGAGCCCACCAAAATGTGTGAGAGTTCGCTCTATGCTGGTCCTGTGGAGCTAAGTTACCTACATCTGTATTAAAAATGCCATCACTGTCTGCATCGTTATCACAGGCGTCACCCATCCCATCCCTGTCTGCATCCTCTTGGCCAGAGTTTGGCACAAACACACAGTTATCCTGAAAACAACACAGCAGAACACACACAGCATTCATTTTTAATACTAGCATTAATTAAATGCAAGAGAATGTAGGGGATGTAGACATGAGTACCTGCTTACAGTTGTTGTCCCTGCACTGAAGCTTATTGTCAGGATATGCGTCGATATCTGTGTCCTTTCCACACACATAGCCATTACCTGCCCAACCAATGCCACACTAACACACACACAAGAAAGAAAAGGCATGGCATGACATTTTATGTAAATGATGTAATGTAACACAACAGTTAGTGATTCACATTCATGACCCAGAGGTTCACATAAAGCTGAATATGATGTCGGTATTTTCTAAATTCTTACCATACAGCTAATGCTGCCATCTCTCTCCACGACACACTCAGCATTGGTGTCACAGGGGTTGGGTTGACCATTGGGGCAAAGCCTGGTACCATGGCAGCCTCTCACCTGGTCACCTGTGAAGCCAGTTATACACTCTCCACAGCGGAAGGAGCCCTTGTGAGGAAAGTACAGAGTCAAAAACCAGGTCCTTCTGCTATAAGTGAGGGTGATAATAACCATACACCAGTTCCAGTGGTCTTACTATAGTGTTAAAGCAGTGTGAGTTGGCAGTGCAACCTCCATTCTCAGGCGGGGCCAGACACTCATCTATATCGTCACATGCCTGGGAAGAACAGATTAAAGTCAGTATATAAAGAAAAAGAATCATTCTGTCAATAGGCACAGATGAATCAAACAAAATGAATGTTTTCTATACAGTGTATTCATTTTTTTCCTTATACCTGTTTGTGTGACTTAGCATAGGACACTCCCACTCCATTTATCTCTGGTCCGGTGTATCCCAGAGGGCATTTCCCACAGCGAAAACCAGGAGCAGTGTTCACACACTGGACACCAGGAAAACATGGGCTAAACTGGCACTAAAGCACACACAAAACACACAAGATGGTCAAGTGCTAACTAGTGCTACTTTCACCTAACGTTTGCAGAGACACATGCACACTATGAAACATATAATCCATACCTCATCCACGTCGTCACAGTGCACCCCGTCTCCTGTATAGCCATCTGGACAGGGGGTACACTGGAAGCCCCCTGACTCCGTTCGGATGCACATGTTCGGTCTGAAACAGGTCCCGGGTAAGCACTGAGTCAGAGGCTGAGGCTGCATGACAAACTGGCCAGGACTTGGAGCTGGACCTGTGTTGGTTGGACTGCCCCTGAGACCTGTGGGTACACAGACAGATATAGAAGCACCTTGTTGAAATGTCACTTTGTCAGTTGTATCTACCGCATAAATGAAAAGTCAGATCACAGTATTTGTACTGCTTACCACAGGCAAGACACTCTGAGATGGTATTCCTCAGTAAAGTTGTCTCCTTAATCTTAACCAGAAAGAAACAGAGTGTAGAACTGTTAGTCAGAATGTACTGTGTTGCTTGGGTACTTTTGTTAACTCTTTACAGCTTATATCAATAGAGGCAAATCAGAATTTTATATTTTTGAATAAGTATTAAAAACCTAACTGAGACTAAGAAGTTTTGAAAGCTATAAAATGTGTCTGCTCCAGTGATCTTTCTCCTTACATAAAACATTCTCTCAGTGTGTCTGACAAGTCTGAGATACTGAACTATATAATGAGCATTTTAGTGCCGCAGGCTTCCTGTTTGATGCCCTATCTCCAAAACAAATCCTCTGCTTTAAATGATCATCTGAAATCATCCACTTCCATCTGCTGCTCACTTTTACTCAGCTGTCTGTTGCTGAGGTTACATAAAGTCTTGAAACAAGAGAGCTCCAGAAAATCAGCAGGTCCTCACAGTCTGGATTCTCACTTTTCACAACAAATTGCTGATTTTATTGCCATCTTACCCTGAGGAAAAGGGAAATTCCAAATGTTTGTGAATCAGCCCACATTCTTCCACTTTTAAAAGTAGCTAACTCTTCTAACAACCAGGGACCTCTCCACACTTTCTGCTACCCAAGGTTCTCCAAAAAAATGTCTTCCATTGTATCCATTTAATTGCATCTCAGCATCAACCTGGTTTTAAAAAGCAAGCATAAAGGTGGCAAACAACATGGCCGACTGGTTATTATAACTTTATGTTGAAATACTGTGGTGCTCGCTAATTGATTTTCCAAATAATTTTGAACAATTTCAATATTCCATTTTTTACCTGCTGGCTGAGCAGTTCCTTCATCTCAGATAGCATGCTCCTCAGCTCCAGCATGGTGGCCTGGTCGTGTACCGTCCTGCCTCCCTGGATACCTGAGGGATTTCACAAATCAGAAATAGGGAATCGGTGTTTCAACAGGATTGAAGGCACTACTGGGAGTAATACCTAAAACCCTGAATGGGAGGAACAAGAAATACCTTTTAAATATATTACTTACAACAACCTTGAAGTGTATAACCATTGGCTGAAACCAGACCCCCCCCACATACAATACATGAATCCAAAAAGTCTGGGACCTTTGTCAGATGGAGCAAATCACATATTTATTAAGAAAAATCCACATTTACAAAATGGTGGAGCCCTGTCATGGCTTTATTAATACAATGAGGTTTATCACGCAATGGTGTTTAGCCCTCTTACTTACCTTTATATTCCTTTTATATTCCTTCAATAAACATATACATTTTGTTTTTTTTGGAGTGGATATCTATGTTGTTTTATTTGTCTCATTTGATTATTACTTTCTTTTACCTACGGCAGGAAAAAGGAAAAAGAAAGAAGAAAATGTATGTATTGTTCTTTTGTTGATGAAAACTAAATAAAAATGTTGTTAAAAAAATAATTAGAGAATTAAATCATCTACCAGGTTTAAGGTAAAATGACTGCATGTGTTTGTCAGGTGATGTCAGAAGGCCAGTTGCAATCTGTTCTCACCCAGCAGCTGCAGAGATTCACCCTGATCCACGCTACAGTCCTGCAGAGTGGCCACATTGTCTATGGTGTCCTCTATCACCAGCTTCAAGTCTGTCAGTTCATCCTTACAAGGGAAAAGAAGACAGAGAGCAATTAAACGCTTGTGAAATGCATGTGGCATATGTCTATCAAGTTATTGCACTGCTCAAACAGTTCTCATATTTACGCTGTAATGTTGGGACTTTACTAGCTTTGTTTCTATGCAGTATATCGCTGCATTAAAATGTATAATTACTCTGTAAACCTCTTGTTCACCTGTCCACTCGATTGCAGGGTCCTAAGTGCCACCTTGTTGGGACCAGGTGGGAGTGACCCAAACGCTGCCGGCAGATCTTCCAAAGTATGCACCAGTCTGCAGTCTATATAGATGTTGAGGCGAGGTGGCCCACGCTGTAGGCCCCTGGCATGTAGCATCACATGGTGAGCTCTGCCATCTGCCAGAGAGGCGTGGTTGAAACTGGTTGTGCCAAATCTGCCGTCAGTCTTCTGGTAACGAAGGGTCACTAGAGATGGAGAGAAGCAAGAATGAAAGACAGAGGAGAGTAAACGGAGAGCGGGCAGAGAGAAAGAGATAGGCAGCCAGGAGAACACGATTTAAAGCAGATAGCTGATAATGTAGACTGTTTAAGTATTTGTCACCTACACTGTTACATGTGTCAGTATAATAACTCACCTTTGCTCAGTTTGGCCTGCACGCTGAGCTCCAGGTACTTGGTGTTGTCTTTGGGGTTGATGATACTGTAGAGAGAGGTGGGGGCCTTGTTGTGGAGCCTGAAGGAAGAGAGGAGGAAAGCCTCATCTCGCCCTTTGTTCTTCAGGCTTCCTTGGAGCAAGTCTGGCAGGCAGTCTGGAGAATCCAGCAGGTCATAGACTAACACAGGAGAGGATTGTTAAAAACCTGCATTATGCTACTGTAGATGCATTGTACCATAAGTGTGAAAAAATAGTCTAGAGAAAAGGCTTAGATTAACGCAGACAGTATGGAATCAATAGTGGAGTCAATAGTGCACAATGATCTTAGGAAATTTTCAGCACACCAAATGAAAGCAATCCATCTGGTACACTATAAGTGGTGGGGAGTTTCGTTTTTTGTCACTATCAATGGAGAGTTTTCTCAGTTTGTGTCTTGATGGCTATGGCTCACAGTGTCCTGTGGATTTCTACTGCTGAGTCAGTGCACTATGATACTTTATTATGTGTGACAGTGTATCTGTATGTGTGTATGTGTGTGTAAGTGCACGGTCATGTTTGTATCCTGCTGTGTTTTATAGAGTGGTAGACGGGAGCTACAGAAAGGAGCAGCGGTAAACTCTTTCCACTGGAACAAATCCACTCCCTCACACCCACATTTACAGACACATACACACGTATACGCAAAAACACTTGCACACAGCCATTAGCTGAACTCAAGAATAATTACAAAGTGACAGGAAATTGCATGGAAACATTTGCATGTAAATTCCAGGCAAATCAAAGTTTTGCACATGCACTTTCTCCGATGGCAGTTAGTGATGTTTTACGATCTAAGACTGACATTATTTAGGTCCGACTGTTACTAGATCCCAGACTTCAAATTCTACAATCCAGAAAAAAAACAGCTTCATGCAAAACAAATCAACAGAATTGCTGCAGATTATAATTTGTACGATCAGACTGTTAGGAATGCATAAATGTAGAAGACATTTAGTGAAATGGTATTATTTGATAGTGATGTAAAGAGGTTTTTACCATGTGCTGATCTATGTACACATATGTGATGTTTTCCAGAAGGGCATGGATAGTGAAGAGTACTTACCAATGCCTTGAGCTGTGACAGTGAGCACCAGCTGTTGCAGCACCAGAGACAGAGCCGCTGCTTTGGCCCACACACCCATCATCAATGCTTCAGTATAGCACAGCTCAGGAGAAGCTGAGCTCCTGAAGAAAGACCTGAGTTTCCTCCTGTTGATCAATAAGAGTATCACAGATTAATCTACAGTTTTAATGATCCAACAGAATGATGGACAACTCCAGATGGTGAAGCAAAATCTCAGCAGAGGTGAGATGTTTTTGTGGCCACAGGCACAGCTTTTAAAGCAAAGGGGAGTGTCCTTGTACTCTACTATTACGAAAGTGGCACAGTGCAGGGACTATTTTAATAGTTTGTGGGAGTGCCTCCTTGCTACTAATAGTTTGATCAAATGATAAGTTGTATATTGTCTCTGTAAAGCTTAAGTAGTACCACTACATGCTAGAAACAAAGAAATAACTCCAACATTTCATAAAACAAAACAAATAAGGCATTATACATAGCATTTCATTCTAAAAAGGATTGTCAGAGTTCTGCATTACTTACGCTGTATGAGCTAAATGTGTATTAAATTGTTTTTTTTATGTATTTATGACTATTTTATTTAAAGTCAAGATAAAGCTGTTATTCCTTGAGTCTTTGGGTCTAATGTCTTCTGGGGATTTGTGATATAAAACCATAAAAACTGCTCTAAATCAGCCTGTATACCGTCAGCCAACTCTAAAAAATGTCTGAAATAGATTGTGCCTGGGTCTTAAGATAGGAAAACTTGATTCCAGCTGGCCACTGTTTTTCACAAACATCATGAACTTGTGTCATAGATGTGGATTTGATCTCCTAGCTCATCCCCAGTAAGCCAGTTGAATTGTATAACTGTATGCCAGATGTTTTGAATTTTAATTTAATTTTACTTAACTTGTTCTACATGCCTCTGCAAACCTTTTCTTAATTCCATCGGCTGGAGAATGTGGGAAAGGAAGGACAAAGAGGGCTGGACTTAAGACCCTGGAAACATTTCATGATAGATGTCTGGTACTCGTCTTAAAGCTTTCTCTACTAACCTCAAGTACATTTCAACATCTCAGCTGCTGGTCCGAGCCAAAGTAAGGACATTTACCATCCCTCAGTGCATTATCACTGTGCATCCGTCTGTGTCTGGCTGGCTGGTCTCTGACCAAACACCTGGCAGCCTTCAGCAGTTTGACTATCAGCCCAGGGACAGACATCATGCTATTGTTGCTGAAAATAAGTGAAATGCCACAAAAATGGAAATTACTATTTGGCAAGAAAATCAAAATATGGTCGCTTGTTCCAGTCTTGTTATATAGTAAGTCAGTCTCTATATACATGGAAACACTACAGTGTATAACTGTTCCTTTCAAGAAAGGTCTTGCTGTTTACTGCTTGTTTAAAAACAAGAGAAACTGAGTGATATGACTATTTGATCATGTTATCTCTGGTCTCATATACCCTTGAAATTACTGGCATGATAGTGACATAATATATTATATGAATATAATCACTATAAACAACCACATGAGTTAGTTAATACAGATGAAATAATATAGTTTAATTCTTGTAATAGAAATATGAGTGACCCATCATTTATTTTCTTGGCAAATTTTTACAATAGTTACACATATTTTTATATTCCCGAACACTTTAAGGATTTCTCATCCATGTTGTTATGTTCTCATCCATGTTGTTGTAGGTTAATAAATTCGTTGTCGTTATGTTTTCTATTTTTGTGCCCCCCTCTCATAAAAGGTGCATCATGCCGAGTTGTTGCTACAGTGGCTTCCGATGGATGGATTCCTTCATGATTATCTCACCATTACTTACCAGTTTTATGACCCTGTAAAGTAAAGCGTCACCTGAACAAAGCTGATGAGTTTTTTCCTGGGAATGAACCATCATGCTTGAATGATGTCAACTACAGACATATTCAAAACACATTTGCCTTCACGTTCACGTCCATATGCCACAGTATTATTCTGTCTGCTCTCACCTGATCTTTCTCACCTCTGCACGCTCTGAGACGGCAGGTACCTCGTGACGTCAGCAGCTCCTTCTATTAGTCAAAACATGGCGGCTGCCATGGAGCTGAGATGCTGGGGAGGAGACTGGGGTTTGCCTTCTGTCCACACCGAGTCTCTTATAGTTCTGGTAACGTTAGAGTCTGCTTGTAAAAATGCGGTCATTATATCGAGCCTGGCTTTTAAGACGAACGTTTTCTTCTCCCGGCTTTTCATTGACTCTACTGCTCCTCCGTGTATCCCTGGTTAGCTTACATGCTAATTTATCTAACGTTACTGCAGTTCAGCTTGTTAGCTGCTCACGCTCACCTCGATGTGCAGGATAGAAAATAGCTTTTCCACTTGAATTTCATGTTTGCCCGGCTGCAACATAACGACTGTGACTGCATGGTCTGCCCTTCGTGTGTTGCTGATGGTCAGAAGTCCCTCTCATAGCTAGCAAAAACGTGTTTCTTCAAGGTCAGCTTGTTGAGGCTCCGATTTGAATGTATTTGCATTTGTTCCTCACTCTCTCGCCAGGTAGCTGTCGACGGTGGCCGAGGTAGTAATGACCGTGTCAGGAAATTAACTTTGAGTTGTTTGCTGGCTGTTTATCATGTTGTCCTCTCAGTGAATCCATGTAGTTACAACGTCTGCCACAAGGTGACACGTTGGCTACTGGTCTAACCAACATGACATGTTTGCCTCCTTTTTTAAAGCATTTCGTTAGTGATACTAACGCGTGTTGTTTTGGTTTGTGTTGGTTTATTGGCGGCATTATAATATATGTATAAAGTGCAGCGTGCCAGAGTTTGTCAGGGATGGTCCTGGACTTATTTCCATCGTTGTCAGTGGTGTGTTCACAAAACAAAAACAGTGTTTTGTCACAATGTCACATTTAGTGTGTGACATTGTGATTAACTGATTAGTCCATAGACAGAAAATAATCAACTTATAATTTCACATATTTTCCATGCCACATATTCTCTGCTTCAAATGATTCGATAATGAAAATAACCATTAGTTTCAGCCCTAATTTATTTAGTTATATATCTATTTGTCTATATTATGGTGCATTTTTTTATTTTCTGGCTTGTGGTTTTGCTTGTTTTTGGTCTTTCTGTAAATGAAGCTGTTTCTGACCAGCAGTGTAATCATAATAGTGATTTTTTTGTGCCAAGCCTGCTTTGCCAAATTCCTACTGAGGGCACTTTGATTGGAGCAAGCATTCAGCTTTATTACAAGACTGACATACAAGACTTAGCCTTGATTGAAGTAATACAGTCCTGCATTAGTGCTGTATATAGCTCAGAAAATATTCCCCTGAAAGTTGCATGCTGGACTCCTTTTCCATGTGGATTAATAGTTCCAGCATAACGTCAATGACAGACTTTTAAATCATAAATGCACTAACTGTCTCTTTTTTTTTTTTCATCTGCCATGATTCAAGTGTGGGTTTTCTTTCAGGCATACGCCAAGTTTTCTGGGGCAAAAGTCACAATTTCTCCTATAGACTGGACATGGAAAACGCTAACAGGTGGGCTGCAGCTTCCTGTAAACCAGAATTTCATATATAATCCATTTGTAGCTTCCTTCATGCTCTTGAAAATAACACAACACTAGAGTATAGATACTTAAAATCAAAAGACAACTTGACAACTCTAATACTCGTATTGCTGCAGTCCTGAAAAATTTGCCTGAAAAGGTAGAAAAACACAGATTTAAAGCATGGGGTTTATGTTTTTTTTAATGCATCTGATTGATTGGGTTCTAAAATGGAGTGACTTACTGTAAATTGTAGGTTCTCAATAAATTATAATAACTTGATAACATGTTAATTTTGACCCAGTTCCACACTTAAAGTGTACCTTTGTGTTCCAACCTGCAGCGACAGTCCCAGAGTTGCTTTGTGGAGACTCTGCAGTTCAAGGACCTAAACAGATTCTTAACTTCCTGAGGAAACAGGTCAGAGTGGATGCCAAGGCTGCTCACTGTCCATCACCTGGTTCATTACATGTATGTCCCCAAACCCATTTAGCAGAATAAGTAGATCTACTGTAATATATGTGTTTTGTAATTTTTTCAGAGATTTAATGCAGACTATGAGCTTACAGCCAGACAAGGAGCAGACACCATGGCATACATCGCTCTGCTTGAAGAAAAACTACGACCAGCTCTGGTAACACCAACTCTTTTCTGCTTGGTCCCTGACAAGAGCTAATCAGTGAGTACTGTTAATATTTAGAGTGATGTTTTGTGTCCCACAGTTGCACACTTTCTGGGTGGATGCAGAAAACTATGCCAATTTGACACGGCCGTGGTTTGCTTCACGCTCGCCGTTCCCTCTTAACTTTCTCGTCCCTAGTCGCTATGCCAATACCGCCCTCTCCCGCATACTTCTAACCAAAGGAGAGGCGCCGCTACACAGAATCACTGAGGTCGAGGGAAAGGTAAATATTCATCTGTCTGAATCGTCAGTCACATGTTGTGTCATCTCTGTCAACATGTTAACTCTGTGTAGTTGTGACTGCAAAGTTCTCTTTTTCACAACTTTCTCACTGTCTGCCTCAGATCTACAGTGATGCTAAAGAGGGCCTGAATCTCCTCTCCTACAGACTGGGAACAGCAAACTACTTCTTTGGCAACTCGTGAGTTCTTTAATGTTTGCTGACGTAAATGTTCATTTGAAGGACCATGACAGAGTAGAAGAAAAAACCTGAAATACTGGGGTGGAAATGTTTTTTATTCATTGAAAAAAAAAAAAAAATAGTATGGTAACCAAGAACTAGCACAATAAGAAATAGGCCACATTTTGATGTATAGATTGGGATTTCTCAAAGTATGGAAAATAAAATGTCATGGTGTCCAATTGATGTTCATCACCTTAGACTGTGAGGTAATTAATCATTTTGGGAGAAATCAGGCTTAGAAAATGCTTTGCAGTGTTCATTTAGACAAAATTATTCATTTTGATTCAGGATTTATTGACACTATGATTATTATTACTTTTGATGTCTCATAGCCCTAGATCGCTTGTCTCTGTGTGTGCGCGCCTAAGTGTATTTTTGTATACATGCGTGTTTTGTAGGCCGACCAGTCTGGACGCCTTTGTGTTTGGTTTTGTGGCTCCACTTTACAAAGCCAGTCTCCCCAGCAGCCCTCTGCAGAGCCACCTCAGACAGCTGGATAACCTCACACGCTTCTGTGATGACATCCTCGCGGTCTACTTCAGCACGGGCCACCCTTGTAAGTTCACTGTGCACACCGGAAAATACTCACACTCTTGAGGCTTTAGCTAGGTATAATCTACACTTAAATATGCAGGGGAAGTTTTACATTTGCAAGCACACAAAACAACTAACATCATCTGCATTTTTCTTCTTCTCACATCTTTGTTTCAGTGCTTGCTTGCTGTATCTGCTTAATTTTTGGGCACTCATTAACCTAACACCTAACACTCTCTGCTGTCACCTTCTTCTGTGGGTGTCCCCTTACTTCATCTCTCTCTCCAGGTCTTCCCCCACCTGTTCAGGAGACAATGGATGCCAACCTCCAGAAACTAACTCAGCTTGTAAATAAAGAGTCCAACTTGATAGAGAAGGTGCTTCTGCTTTCCTTTTATCTTCTTTGCATGGGTTCATGGTTTCATTTGGCAGGTACAATCTCCGCTGAACTAAAAGTGTATATATAGTGTCTCTTAGTGAGTCATTGTAATAATATTTTCTGCTTGTGCATTTGTGCTCTAACTAAACTGGACATCCGGTACTGTAGATGGATGACAACCTACGCAGCAGCCCTCAGCACAAACCCCACAGACCAGACCCCAAGCCCAGTCTGGCCAGTGATAAAAGCTCTACTCCTGCCTAACGCCTGACCTGTCAACTCTGATCCAGCCTTATGAATTGGAGGAGGAACACCTTGTAGATGAAAGGTGCAGTTCTGAATCTGACTCAACATCCTGAAATCAAAAAATTGTCATCCAGCTGAACTATGACTTGAATGGCAAGTAACCTAATAATTAATAGAAGTATGACTATATTATTATAAAAGAGACTATTTTACATCAATATAATTATGATAGATTTCAAAGATGTTAGTCTGAAAGAGAAGGAAAAGTGCATGTGTGAGGTTTTTGAAAAAAGGTTGAGCGCATGTATGTGGTTATGGATGGAATGCTATGAAGTGGTGCTTGATGAGAAAGACACAGAAAGTTAAAAGGAAAGCCAAAATGAAATGAAAAGTCCAGCAGGGAAAAGGAGTGACATTGTTTAACCTCTGAGTGGGCCAATACAGTTGATGCACCAAAGGAAACGTGTAAATGTCCTCAACTGCCTCATGAGGATATTGAAATTACTGAGTTAAAGATACCATTGGCCTCTAAAGTAGAGCAGTGTTGGGGTAGAGAACCGTATGATAAGATTTGTTTAGTTATATCATGTTAATCTGTGTTTTATCATGGAGGATCTCAGAACCTTTAGCACCCCTCTGAGCACAAGTCCTTACTAATGCGGACTGTAAAAACGCTAAGAACATTTAGTATATTGTATGTCTGCCGTCATGACTATAGGCATAAGCAATTACTTATTTTGCTCTGCTCTTACTCCCTCTGCTTTGTATAATTTGTATAGTTGTAAATAGTTTCATGATTAACATCAATGCAATTTACTTGTTGTTTCCTCTAATAGGGCTGATCATCTTACTCACAATCTTTGCTAGATACACTGAGGTAATGGAAGGGCCTTACTCACTGTTAGGTCTTTTTAGGCCACTGTGTGTGTGTGTGTGTGTGTGTGAGAGTTTTTCCAAGGACTACCAGAAACCAGTGTGTCTTTCATTATTGTTTTTATTTGTTGTGTGAGGTATTCTGTGTTATTAACAATCAATTCACTTCTGTTGTTGCCATGGTTTTCCAAAGCCACTTTTGCACAACATTTATTTTTGCTTAGATTTTTCTGCTGTTATAATTTAAAACGGTTACCTTGTTAAAACTGAAGTGTCTGTCTCATTAGCTGCCTTTTTTTTTGCTTTATTTTTACCGTCTGAATTTCTAAAACTGAAATTGGACTGTGAAATTAGTTGCTACTTTTTTTTTTTTTTTTTTTTTTACTGCCATGTTCCATAATATAATCATACATAACTGAACTGTGTCTACACCATGTGATGGCTTTCATGGTTTCTCTGTGTCTTAGTCTAGATACTTGGGCTCTTGCAACTTCCAAAAAATCACTTCATGGTTACATTCCCTTTAAAGCAACATATACTGAAACAAAAGTGTTTGTGTTTGTGTGTGTGACGACAAACACGCTTGTGAGGACCATATGGGTACAGTGTGCCTTCATGACTCCTGGTGTCTTTGTTCAATTGTCAAAATGTTCACAGTGTCCTTCAGAATTTTATTACATCGTCATAATTTACCATTGCCATTTCCGTTACTGTTATTCATTCTCTGTGGATGGTTGGTAACAACTGTCTTCATATTATTGAAATACAAATATGATGATCTAACCACGACCACTGTCTTGATTTCAGGCAAAATCAACATCTTAATATAATTTCACTAAATGTGCCTATAAAGTCAACTGGAGCCTAGTTTAAAATTGTGAGTTGTGCTTTAAAAGATGTTTTAGATGTTCCCTCCATCCTCTAAGTTGATGCAGCAAGGCATGCTATTGGGTGAGTTGTTTTTCCACTAATAATTGCAGAAGATTTCACCCTTGCCCACCAGACCTCTCTGATTGTGTGATCGGTTGGATGTTGGGAGGATAGAGAGCTCTTTGTTTGGTTTTGGCTTTAGAGATGGAAAAAACGAGTAATTAAGCTGAAAGGATATGATGCATACTTGATGTCAGATATTGTCGGAGTCATCGATCACGTGAGACTCCTGCTGAGTCTTCTCTTGGCTGGCTATTTATTGGGTGTGGTAAAGGAAATAAAGAGCACATTTGAAACTGTTGTCAATTTTGTGTTAAATATCTTGCGTGTTTGCATCTTTTCAATTGCAGTGACTTTAGAACACTATTATCACCCTTTTTAAATGTTTCTGGGTTAGAAAAATACATTTGTCAAGTAAATCCTATCAAATAGTGTGAAGGAACTCTGGTGTTGAGATAAGGTACCAAAACAGTTCCTAGTCTGCAGCAGTGAAACTGGGTCCTAACTTTCCGCGGTAACAGAAACCGATCCTTCCCGATTTCAGCTACAATAATAATTGTTCCAACTTCCCCACCCGGTGTTATCCACTTCAGAAAGGCAGAAAAGAGTAGGTCCCAGTAAAATGAGCCCGTCACTTCTCAAAGAGCTTTCCTTCAGGTTCCAGCTGAGCAGTCCAACACACCACATGGAAGCCAGCAGCTGTTCCCTGATGGTCTGCATCTGTTTGCCCCACATTCCTCTTCTTCCTTTCACTCTCCTCTCTCTGTTTCCTCAGAAATTAGGAAAAGTGTGATGGGAAAAGGTATAAGTGCCTGGAAAAAAAAGTAATGTAATTATTGTGAAATGACAATGTCCACTGGAGAACCATGTAGCTTTGTCAGTAAGGTGTTGGCTCGCAAGTCTACAGTAGCTGTAAGTCATAAAAAGCAACCTATAAGTCTGAGTGTATGATAGATTTTGCAGAAGTTTTTAGGATTGGTAGCAGGAATGTATTTGATTTTATCCTGAGGTCCCTATCAATTGTAGTAGAGTGAAAACCTGTTCAACTCACATGTTTGCCCACAATTAATTTGTGTATCAAAGTTTACACATTTTTAGGTTTATAATCATGTACATTATATTACATTGCAGTAAGTATAAGGGACATTGACATGTATTTTGAATAGTCCAAAGCACAAAAATATATTTGATTACTGTTTGTCTCAGTGGTTGTTTTGTCTATCATGACTAACTGAATGGTTATAGTTCAGCATCCATTTCATTTGACTGAACCACTGCTTTAGAGTTGTAGAGAGTATAATGTATCTCTGTTCAGGTGATTTCCTGAAAAAATGTTGTCCATACTATAGAGGACAGGGTTTTGGATGATTTTGAGCCAATATTACAGCTAATGGAGTGCTGAGGCCCTCTGGTGGTGAATGTATGTTAGAAAGAAAGCTAATGAGCTGAGTCAAAACAAACTGCCCAGTTGTGCAAATAGAAAAATAAACACATTCAGTTAAGCTCAGACGTAAAAATCAGTTTACAAGACAGGGAAAACAATCAATCTCCACTTGCTGTGAGTCGCACATAACAAAATATAGGAGTGATCACATCTGTTTACAAAGGTTATTTACACATTCACAATATGAAACACAGTTCAAGTTCTACAGTATGTTTGTTGGAGCTATAAACTCAGAATTTCGCGTCGACAAAATACCTTAACTATTGTTTGTCTCAGTAATGATACAGTGTGTGTTTGACAATATGCAGTCAGACCCATCACTCACAGTAGCTAGCAGTGAGGGTTTAAATAGGAGAACACTGAAAATGAGTAAATCAGAACATTTACAAAACACACATCACATCAGCGTATGTTATGGTCAAATTTACAAAATGATCCACAACATTTCACTTCTTTCTTGACGGAACAAAATACAAGACACTTACCTGTGACAAAAGTTCAAGGCACTAAAATTCAATCCAGTTGTATTTCACACTGCCATCATTCATTTTCACTGCCTCTGTTTTTGATATTTACAATTAAATTTTTGTAACCAAAAGATATAAATGTTGAATTGAATCCCTGTTCAATCAGAGAAAACTTGTTTGCAATGAAGCCCTACATTGATTAGGTTCGATCTCACTAAAAACACATAAACCCATCAATGAGGCCTCTTTAGAAGAATGGGAGCCAGTATGTCCTCTGCCTTTACTGTAGATATCAGTAAATTTTATGTCCAGTCATACCTGTGGTTTTCTCACAATAATGGTCATCATTCAAATCAATATATGTCCAACATGAACTGTAAATTCCTCAGCGTATGAGGCAGATAGAAGAGCTAGCTGTCCTTGGTAAACTCCGGCACCTCCAGCACCATGCTGACCTCCAGGCTGCCCGGCATCTCCAGGGCCAGAGCAGGGTGGCACTGCTGGGTGAAGCGCTGGCAGAAAGTGCCTAACAACTGACCACTTTGGGCATTGTAGAAAGATAGACGACCTAGTTGATAATCCAGGAGAGTACCCACTCGCCCAGGCATCTCAATCACAAACACACTGGACTGAACGTCATTGTGGAGCAACTGATACCTGCAGCTAGACAGACAAAGAAAGCAAAGAATGGAGGGTTTAGTCCAAACCAGTGACGGGAAGTACACTAAATAAAAGAAAATGCTTTATGCATACCCTGATGGTGTAGGGATACACTGCAAACACCATGACAGGCTGTTTTCCCCCAGAGGGCTGTTTCTATTGGCTGTACTGTATGCCACTCCAAGCCTGTAAGCTGTGCTTCTTGACACAATGGTCTCCCAGTAGTAATGTCCTTGTGCCGACAACAACTCACCCAGGACGGATGGACACCTAGAAAACACACAAACTCTGGTTTACACATACTGTATTCCTTAAAAGGGTCCGAAGGAGCTGATGGAAACTCACTGTTTGTCTGTAGATGGTGTGTTTTCATATGCGTCCTGAGAGTAGTGCAGGGTGGTCTGGTCCACTGACAGCTCCAGAGCGGGGTGAGCTGAGGCTTTCAGCAGGTGGAACCTTGTCCCTGAAAACAGTAACAGGTAAGACAAGAGAATATAAAAACAAATACATGTAAAAGGAAACTACTGCTTTGTTACACACAATCAGAAGTACAAAGAGTTTAATTGTGCGTTTTGTTACCTTTGGTGGAAATGAGTGCAGCCTCGCTCTGTTCGCTAGCTCCAGCCTCATTCACAGCTTTGATGTAAAACAGATAATTCACATTGGGCTGTAGGAAAACCCTCTGTTCACAGCTTTTTATACCTGAGATGGACCTAGGAGTATGTCACACACACACACACACACACATACACACACATACATGAATTACAGGAAAAAAACCTTGGTGCCTAAAATTTGTCAGTGCATAAAATATTTTACCATAGATTTTTGACCAGTTAGTTTGTGCAAGAAGTGTTGAAAAATTATGTCTATACATTTTTATGTCAGAGGCACATACAGTTTATTTGGGGGTTTTTTACCCAGATTTTCCTAATGTGGTCAGCATCAGAAATTACAAACACAGTTAAATGACTTTTCTGTCAATTCCCACACATCTTTTCGGATACCTATCTGGTGAAAACAAACACCCACCTGAGCCCCTCT
Organism: Coreoperca whiteheadi; assembly: GCA_011952105.1. Lineage (NCBI taxonomy): Eukaryota > Metazoa > Chordata > Actinopteri > Centrarchiformes > Sinipercidae > Coreoperca > Coreoperca whiteheadi. The sequence goes on from CM022476.1 coordinate 17,558,868, forward strand.
CCCTCCAGTTCATACTGGCGGCAGTACTCTAAGGTGTAACTCTGTTCTGATGTCTGTTTTGTTGAGCTCCACCGCAGCGTGGCTGAATCCCACATAACAGTACAGCGCTCTGTATCAATCACTGGCACTGATGGAGCTGCCAGAAAGAGAACAAGATATCAAATAGTGTGAAATCTATTTGTGCTATGGGCTTTGAAGGGCAGTCTTTCTGGACCCCCCCAAACTGTAGCTACTGTAAAATAATAGAAATTACTATTTAACACTGACTATTCAAACCACTCTAAACTCCCTTCACAATGCCAGTGAAAATAAAATAATGTTTTCCAGTTTTATCAGACAAAGTTGTTGTGTTGTTGTAACTTTAGCTCCAGTGTGTGCACTGACCAGTTCTGAAGGCAAGTCTCTCGCTGGGCAGAGAGCAGCCTGTATAGTTGACAGCCATCACCCACACCTTGTAGGTCTTGTCAGGCTCCAGCTCCTCCAGGACACAATAACTCTCCTTCACTGTCACACGGTACTCCTCTGACACAGCTGTGGACAACAGCAGCCGCAACACATACACATACATACATGTTTGTATGTAGGTATTTAGTAACACACAGTTGTGCCAGAAAACTCAAAGTGTTAACAGGATTTAGATTGCATATCAAAAAAATCTATACCTAAATCTATACCCATTATAAATAGAAAAAATGAACTTGGCCACCATTTTCTAGTTTAATCACCACCCTGAAAGAATTTACCTCCTTGTGGATCCTCCATGCAGTAGACCTGGAAGCAGTCTATGATATCTCCAGGGTTGACTTTCCAGTAAACAGTGACACTGGTGCTGGTGGCTGAGCCTGGCTCCTGAGGCTGCAGCGTAGGCCTCTGAGGCACTGAGGCACAGACCAGGAGACATACAAGATTCAGAACTGCCACATATTATATGCACAGGACACGAGATTGCTTGTAGCTGTCAGGTGTCTCTGCAAAGATATGTTTATATCAGACCTACCTGGGATTCCCTTGCGCTGTGCAAGGTTAGAGCTGGAAGTGTTGCCCTTGGCATAGTCCTCGAACACCAGTAATCCCTTGGGACCCAGCTCCAGTGACATGGCTGAGTCCAGAGCTGCCTTTAGTCTGACCACACAACCATAGCATTTAGCCTTTGGCCACAACCACAAGTCAGTGTCAAACCTTCTTTTCTATATACTGAGCTTGAATCTAAGCCCACAGTTAAATCATATTCACATACTACATAGGTTATAGCTCTGCAGGTCAAGCAGCAAACTGGATGGGTTAACACTATCTAGTAACATTTTAGTACAAACTGATTAGAAAACCACACTAGCTCACACTCAAGGCACAATACCTTAAATGAATGTCTTCAGGTGTCTAGTGGGAGAACAGATTGAAGAAGGGTTTATCAGAAATTGATATAAACCCTGATCATTGGCCGAATATGATACCACTGATCAATAAGCCTCAGGACTCACGCGTGCGTCAGTCTCAGCCTCTCTAGCCGTGGTCTCCAGAGTAGCCTTGGTGGAGTCGATGCTCTCCTGGAAGGAGACAATCTGGTCATATAGCTGCTCCAGCTTGGCCTTCTTCTCCTCTTCCATACTGACAGACATGTTGTTGTACTGCTCCATCACCAGAGCCATCATCTCCTCATTCTGCGTCTGCATCACTGCCTCACTCTCCACACACTGGTCCTGGTCAAGAGGAAAGGGACAGAAAACAGAGATATTATATTCACAAATAAAATCAAATATTATGGTGTGTATCATTTAATTACAGTGTGTTGTATGTACTGTTCTAATGGCAAATATTTTTTAAAAAGAGGCATAGTTCCATTTGTATTAAATGTGAATCACACAAAGTCAGTTTGTTTTACCTCTACAGAGTTGTAGGCCAGTTCGAGCTCAGAAACCAGGTCCTCGATGTTCTCTGACCTCCCCTGAAGCTCTGAGATCCAGTCACTCAGCTTCTCCTGATAAATAAAACACACCTCTAGGTATAATATCATAAAACAATGAGGCTAACTCAGACTGCTGAAGCCTCGTATTAGTTTCAGTTGAACTTTAGAATGCATTTTACACAAAATGAGGACTGTGGATTTTGTGACCCATCACATTCAAAAGGAATTTCTTTGTGGCCCGTATAGAGAGGAGGAACAATTGCAGTGCAGAAGAAATAGTGAAATGGACATATGCGAATGTGAGTATTGTTATTGTTGTCTAAGAAAGACTTCAAAAAATGTGAACCTATCCTTTAAGCAAAAGATGATCATTGCAACTTTGTGACATGACACTGACAGGGTGCAACATATTTGACAGTTTAAAATCGTTAGAAAACAATGCAGCAGTGTTTTCTGTCCTGCTGCTGAATTTGTATTTAAAAAAATGCAGCCTCCCTTCACTTTCTTCTTCTTTTTTATTTGCAGAAACAACAGACTAACTTTCGAACTCTCTTTCTCTGAAATGAGATCTTCACCCTCTTAAAGACTCAATTCATCACTTGCTTGATATCAAACACGTCCCACCTGTGGCAATACATCTGAAACATGAATTTTATTAAGGCAATCAGATGGATCTGTGGGGTCCCAGTTAACGGGAGATGGATGCTCGTTTCTGTTGTTATCATTTAGACTGATAAGGCAGGTTAATCTTTAGGTAAAAATATTGCCTCATGCAGCTTTAAGGGGAATCATCAGGGAGGATATTCCAGGAGGAGGAACTGTGTCCCTACCCGAACACTGGCAGCTCACATTTAACTAGGTCAAGCTGTGGCCACTTATTGCTCTCTGCTCCTTCTGAGGCTGACCGCCTCTCCGCTAAGAATCAGAAAACAGGTGTGTGTGCTTGCATCTGTGTTTGTGTGTGAGGAAGAATGTGTGAGCACACATCCATGTCTGAAGAAGTGTAGGAGTGCATTGAACATTCTAGCTCAGAGAGTTGGACTGGATACACGTTTGCCAAGTTGTTTTGGTAAACTTGTCAGGATGGATTTTCCGCTCTGGAGTATTTGAATAGACTGCACTTCTTGGTGCTGAAGTCAGACTTGCATTATAGCTTTGATCTTTGTCTTATTTACAGTCCAGCTGTCAATGTTTCACATAAATACAACATCACACAAGCGCAAGACCTGGTTCAAATATCATCTGGAAATGGCATTTGATCATTCTCAGTTTGTTCCAGCTTTCCTTTGATTTAGATGCCAGATACTTTACTTCGACTGTTTATCAAACTCATGGAAAAATATCTCACTTCACTCATGTTGCCCAATGTATCCTCACAGTTTACAGAAAAACAGCTGAATATGGTCTCTCCTGGTGAATGAAGAGTCTTGGAGCAGAGTGAGGAGCATTCACTTATAATTTTAATAAGGCAAGTTTGTCCATAAACTTACAGGTTAAAAACTGCAGAGATGGATTTTGGAAAACTGCAGGTGAAAGACAAAAAAATATTTTCTATATTACTAGAAGGTGCTATAACATTAATACAGATTTAAAAAAGCAGATGGCTGACCCTGTGCTGACCCATAGGGACAGCGAGTGAGAACAGTGTGTGTGAACAGATCACATATCAGTCTCCACTTGATTATGTCACACTGGACCTTTCACTGATCAAACCAGAGCATTACATCACAACAATTCAATGTGCTTGGCTACAGCCTGCCAGCAGCCTGAGACCATGCAACCTGCCAGCATGAATGGAAAAGTTATAGCCGACTAATTTAGGACCAGTTTATTATATGATGGCCCAATCTAATGCCAGTAAAGTGTGTGATGATCATAACTGTGTGTTGTAATAATGCTGGTAAAGTGTATGATGATGAGCTGCTATTTGATTACAGCATGCCATCAGACATGAGAACTGCTGCTGCGTCGTTTCAGCAGCAGCCTGCTAAAATGATCAAACATCTGCGAGACACTGTGAGGTCTCTGAGGCCCCGGGCAGAACAAAAAGAACAAATATGTTTTCTGATTTGAAAAGAAATAATTAAACATTGTGGGAAAATTGCTTATTTGCTCCCAGAAAGACAGAAAAAAAAGAGTATTTCCCAAAATGCTGAACTAGTCCTTTAAATCTAATTTTAACATTTTGCTACACCCTACAATACATTTCCATTGTGTAAAATTCATTAATAATTGTACTAATACTGTGCATGTTAAATAGCTATAAATTTGTGTAGTATTCATTTACACATCATTTGTTAAAGTCATATAGTGTTTGTGGCACATTAACTTACTCAAAAGCACTTATTACACAACAATCTGCAATAAGTACAGTCAATAGTTATAAAGGTTATTTGTATTGTATTGTATAGTTATTTGTTATTAACTAGTAGTAATACATAATTTCCAACCAAGATATTTATTTCAGAGAAAACAAATAATTCTAAAATAATTGTTAATTTAAGGGCAATAATTTAATGTGATAAATTAATTAATGTCTATAGTAGTCATTACAGCTTTTAATGAGTTTCCCTGTTATCCCATGTACTGTATATAGAAAACATATTTGCATTCACATAGTACACTACCTTGATTTCCTCGTAGGCCTTGTCCACACCAGTCACCTCATGGCTGTGATGCTCTCCAGACACACAGTCGTCCTCCGACAGCAGACATCCACAGGTAAGACAGAACCAGTTCATCCCCTCTAGCTCAGCAGCCAGTCGGGCCTGACTCTCCTCCTCTGCATCAATGATTTCATAGTCAGCCTCAATGAGTTCTTCTTCTGGGGAGAGATCAAAGACTATCTCCTCTTTCTCCATCTCCATCTTCTCTTCTCTCTCCTGACCAGATTCAGGTTTTGGTTCCTCTGCATCTCTTTGTGTTTCAGGTTCCGGCATCTCTTTTGCGTCCTGTTTAGATATTACCTCATATTCAAGCTCCTCGACTGTCACCTCTGGAGCCTCTGCAACTGCCTCATCTTGCTCCATCTTTTGCCCTACATCCTCTTTGTGTAGATGAATCTCTGCACTTGAATCATCTTTAACAATGTTTGTTTCTGGGGAATCTTCCGCCTTGTGCATCTCCGCCATTTGTTGTACATCTGCTGCTGTTGACTGTATATCCTCTCTGTGCAGCCCGGACAAATCCTCCTGGGGAGTAAAGCTCCTCAGAGGGGAAAAGACGTCCTTGTCTTCCTCGAAGTCCCACTCCACCTTCTTCTCCTCTGTTTTGGCCTCCTCCACGTGTGCAGGAGGACAGTACCTATTGTCTAACTCATTTCTGGGTAGTGCCTCTTCCTTTAGGACAACTTCTGGTTTTAGTTCCAGTTGAGGCTCTGTTATTGTTTCTTCATTTGGTGCCTGAAGAGTCTCTGGGCATATTGTGGTGGTGTGAGGTGCTATGAGACATTGATATGAGCTGTCAGGTTCAGGGAAAGCTACTGTGTCACTTATAGTCTTCTCTGACAGCTGACTGATCTTTATGTCCATCTCTACAGCTTGTCCTTTGGGGACAAGGAGGATCAAGTCATCATCTACATTCACAACTTCCTGAACAACAGTCCCAGTGTCCTCTGTGGGTGTTTTATCTTTGGCTTCAGTTATCAGCTTTGCTTTGTTTGACTCACTGCCAGTTACTGACTCCTCTTGCTGATGCTGCTTGGACTCAAACATTTCATGCTGTTGCTTATCTGAGTCTGTCTTGAGCTCTTCTGGGATCACAGGTTCAGTTGAAACCTCAGTTTTACCCTCTGACTCCTGATCAGCTTCAGTAATACCTTCAGGCAACTGGCTCTCAACTACGATATCCTCTTTCAGAGCTTCATGTGCTTCTCCTTTAGGAGATGCTGTTAGAACATCTGTTGTCTCAACACTTGTAACCTCCTGAAGATCAATATGAACTTGAGTTTGGATCTTTTTTTCATCCACTGCTTTTTCAGTTACCTCCACTACTGCATGTACTGTAGAATCACAGTCAGTGATAACCTCAACAGGTGAAATATCTGCAGGAACTACTTCTGCTGCTTCTTTTTCCTCACATAGAGATGTTTCAGCTGACGTCTCTATTTCAGTAGAGGGGAGCATTTCCTTTCCTTCAGTCTCAGGTTCTTTCACTTCAGCTGAGGCCTCTGCCATGGCCTCAGTTACTACTTTCTCATCAAAAGCCACCATCTTAGTGTCAGTAGCTGCCTCCTCACACAAATTCTTTTCAGTGTTTTTTGTCGGTATTTCAGATTGAGTGATGATGTGAGGCACCTCACTGCTTACAGGTCCTATCACAGCTGTCTCCACTATTGCATTTGCAACCACCTGAGCTGTTTTTTCTACCACTTCTTGTGTCGGAAATGACTGCTCAGTTTCAATAAGGCTAGTTTCTGCTGGCACATCTCTCTGATGCACCTCACTCTCCTCTGTTTCCTCTACTTTACTGTCCAGCTGGTGAGTTTCAGGAAGTGGTTTATCAGTGTTGCACTCAGTCTGGTCGCTCTTTACCTCATCTTCCACTTCCTGATCCTCTCTCAGTTTCAACTCCTGAATAGATTCTTCTGATGCTTCTCTGGCAGCCTGTTCCTCAGTCACCATGGAGACTTGTATTTTCTCCATGTCCCTTTCTGTAACTATTTCTCTGTTCTCTTCAAATGTTGCGGATTTTAAATCATCACACCTGTCTTCAACACTGACCTCCTGTGTCTGTGGTTCCTCTTTCTTTGTCTTGTTCTCATCTTCTTCTTTGACTACTCTTGTCAGACATCCTGTCATTTCAAATTTACTCTGCGACCACATCCTCCTCCCCCCCATCTTATCCTCAGCTGACTCTGGTTGAACCTCCACTATGGGAGTTTCATCTTTCAAAATAAACTTCTCCAGGTACCCGTGCGCTTCCTCTGAATCTGACAAACGTCGTTTATAAGACTTCTCCAATGCAATGCTCTCTGCCTCAGCACATTCCTCGTCGCTCTTCCCCCTCTCGCCTACAGCATCCTCATAAAGGTCTGAGTACATGAAGGACATGGCGGTGGGCTCCTCCAGCAGGATGGGGTCAATAATCTTAGGGGGTCCAGGGGAGATAAAGATGGGCGTAAGGATGGTCTCTTCACTCCCAAACAACACAGAACCACTCGCCTTTACAGATCTCTGGCTTTCCTGTCTCATTCTCATCCCTGCTCCACCCCCCACCTCATCATCATCTCTCCGCTGCAGTGCATCAGCAGGAGCTCCTTCTCCATAGAATACCTCATCCAGGTGTTCCTCAACTACCTCCACATCTGTAACAAAGACAAAGGAGTCTTCTGATGCAGAGGGGCTGTCAGTGGCTGTCTGTGGCTTTTGCTCCTCTGCTTGGGGCTTTGCTGCAGGCTGTTCTGCGTCTTCCTGCAGCTCTGGAGCTTGTTCCCCAGGAACCACCTCATCAAGCAGGGTAAACTTCTCGAAGTAGTCTATGTTGGTGGTGCGCTCTTTCTGAGTGGGTGTGTGTCTGAGCTCTGTGTCTGCTGACGGCTGAGGAGTGTCTTCCTCAGAGGGCTGAGGAAAGACCACAATCAGCAATTCAATCGATATAGGCCAATTTAGTATTTAAAACAGCATTTTACTAGATTAAAATTAAATAATAAAAATATTAATTTCATGTGAATGACAGAATGAACCGAAAACTAGTGTTAGAAATGAAGTACCTCAATATTAAAATCACTCAAATCAATCAGATAAATACCTCTTGGTGATCCAGTATTACCCCCTCCTCTGGCAGGACATGATTCTGTTGCAGTGTCCAGTCATGGTGGTTTCGGGACCTGATATTTGGAGTCTCGTCCAAATAAGACAAATTGTCCTGCAGCTCTGTGCTCTCCTCCTCATCCACAGTGGGAAGTTTGGAGGGGACTTTGATGTTGAGAATCTCATAACCCTCTGAAATCAAACTGAACAGCTGCTGATCTTTGTTTCTGATTTCTTCCAAGTCTGGCTCTGTTTCAGTTTTCTCCAGTTTGACATTGGGAACAGAAACCTCCGCCATCTCCAGTCTCTCCACTCCCAGAGCTGAAGCCGATCTTGAACTACCAGGTCGGCTCAGCCTGTCCCCCAGCCTGCTGCTCCTTCCTCCAGACCTCGTCCTCCTGCGGACTATTTTCTCCTCATCAAAGACGATGGTGATTTTTCCTGCCGCTCCAGAGCCCTCCATGCTGTAAGCTTCAGAGGTCGAGCTGGTCTCAGAGGCCCAGGGGGTAGAGCAGCGGCTAGAGGCCGTCTCCCAAACAATACCACTATCCTCGCTCTGAACAGTTACCATGGAGAACGATGGATCCACCATCAGACACTGAAGTTTGGGCTTCACAGACTGGTCCTGCACAACCTCTCGCAGACTGGAGGAGAAAGGATTGGCTAGAGTTAGAGGAAGGAGAGCTGTTTGTGCTGTTCACGAGAAGAGGAAGGGCATGACTAAACACTCTAACTGCAAGAAGAGATCCTTTTGGCAACGCTCATGGAAATGCAAGCATAGAACAAACCAATGAATCAAATCAAAACATATCTGTGCAAGATGTGCCAGCATGGGAACCACATACCCGTTTTGCACCTGCAACTTAGCAAATCAAGGCTGAAAACACAATAAAACCCACTGATCTATTCTCAAGATGATAACTTGAGGAGTGTAGATCTCCAGCATTAGACCAGGTGACTGATGCCAAGCTGCCAATGTGAGCGATGGGCTGAAAAAATAATGATCAAATGCGCTCTGGGCTGTCCCCTCTGCTATGAATACAGCCCAGCCAATGCAGGGTTACAGCTAGGTGATGTCCCAAAGCGTCATTCATGTAATATTAGAGAAGAGATGCCTGGCCTTCCCAGATACATTCAACATATCAGTGTCTTCTACTATTTATGACATGGCAAGGATAGCTAGAGCACCCAGTATGAAACATGATAAATGGGACGGTGAATAATATCAAATATTAGAATAGAGCTGCCTGCAGTACCACACTGACAATTCCTTTTATGAGCTGAAGAACAGAGGATAATTTATTACATTAAATAAAAGTAATGCAGTGCTGCTTTGTGTCACTTGGATACACATGTCCAGTCAGAGATAAGACACAACTTTTCTTTTCTCTCTTTAAAGCAAAATGTATCTGAGCTGAGAAGCCCAAATACGAGTGGTTTCTCAGACTCCATTAAATAAATTTAATGGTAAAATCTCATAGCAGAAAAGACACCACTTTACACAAAGATAAAAGTGAGCCACAACTGAGGTTATTCAGCTTGTAAGATCCACTGTGTCAAGCACCTTTTTTGCAGTTCCTCCACCTCGTCTTCATCGTCCTGGCTGATGGCCTCTGAAGCTTCACACTGAAACTCCTGCAGATCTGTCAACTCTGAGTCCAGACTCTCACACTCCTCCATCTTGGTAGTATCCTCCAGCTCTTTCCTTTGCAGTACCGCAACGTTGTTGTTTATGTGTATTTTAGAGTCCTCTTGATGTTTTCAGCCACTTTGATTTCAGAAGAGTTGGTCTGCCTGTTTGTGTCATTCTAAGTTGGGAGCTGTCCATCTGACTCAGCAGGGGACAGAAATAGACTGTGTGGGGAATGAAAAGAGGGGAGTGGAGATAGAGAGGGGCGAAGCTGTGAGAGCGGGCAGGTCACACTGGGTCTTAGGATAAGCACACTAACAACAAACTCTAAGAAGTAGTTAGATTTTGTTACATTTGTTTTATAGATTTGGGAAAATCATCATTATCTTGGTCTGTGCCAGTGGCTAACAGCTGAATGAGCTAGTGTGACTTTAAGATCAAAATCCCCCTTTCTATGTTAAATATAGGCCATGTGCTGAAACAGTACACCCCTGGTACCCCTGGTCCCCCTGCTGCTGGTGGCAACACTAAACAGGGCCACGCACACAGATGTCTTGTAAGGTATCTACCCCCTAGCAGTACTGGCACTATGCAGAAGTCACAAACCTTGGTGTAATAAGGCATCAAACCACAGAACAAAAAACAATAAACACAGGAGCTGCCAGGGGAGGCTGCAGAGAACACAAGGTGCAGATATCCAGGACTCATCCTTTTATAATCTTTTTTTAAGGCCTATGAATCACAAGCACAAAAGCATATCAGAGGTCCCGATGATGCTAGATAAACTATATTACCAGGAGGAAGCAAAATGACACCAGATTTGGTGGATTGGACCAGATCTGTGGGATGGTATTCATGCTTATATTCAACATCTGTTCCAGGTTAAACATAGTTCCTGTGGATAAAATCTCTGATCTTGATTTTGCAAGCTGATCAAGTATAATATTCTGTGATGGTTTAGCAAGTATTTATTGTTGAGTCCTGTTTACATCCCATACCCCATTCTGCAGCCAACATTTTGCAGAAATTACATTAAAAGGAAGCAACCAAACCTGCGAAAAAAGAAATCAGTGTAAAATTGAATATGATTTTTGGCACTTCTATTAGCATAGCCAAGAATTCAGTGGGCTTCTCAAAGAGCTAAAAAATATTAAGTGAAAACAATCACACATCTTCAGAGATGTATTTATTTTTAAATAAACATTTAAAAGTCAGTAATGTACAAAAAGAGCCGAGGAAAAATATAAACCAAAAACTAAAGAGAAAAAACAGTTACACTGAAGTGTAAACAAATAACTTATGTTTTAAGTGAACCAAAAATGAGTGAATACCATCAGTTTTTGCCCAAATAAATGAAGCAGATACTGAACTAAAATGACACCAGTCTAGGGAAAATAATACAACGCATCTGGAGCAATGATAAAGGACTGGGAATGTCCAGAGTCCAGCCCTCTAACTTAGTGATCACCTCGGAGTAACATAAATTATAACACCAACCTCAACATCACTTTACTTTGTTAAAGAGGGTGATGATGAAAAAGGAGAGTGCCTTTTAAAGCAGCAATAGCTTCACTACTGACCTAGAAAAATAGAAAAAAGGCTTTTATGTTACAAGTTGGTCCACATAGGCTGAAGACAATATACTGTATATACTGTACATATATGTGGCAGAAACAAATTATTGGCAACTTCTAAACTGGCTATGCAGTATGGCTCTAGCTTTTATTTATATATATATATATATATATATATATACACACACACACATACATATACATATATAACTAAAGCTGAGATTAGCAGAGATAAACTTGGTTGAGACCAGTCAAACCTAAATGCTGCTGCTTCCATTTAAGCAAGCTGGAGATATGAGCAGGGTGCAGGTATTATTTTTTCTTTTCATACTTTGTCAGTATACTTAACTTCTTCCCACAAATGTTATGTACGTTGGGAAAGAGGGCTGTGTAACTGCAATAACCACCTCTAATAACACTGACCATTATTATCCTGCTTTAGTGCAGCGTCACCAGTTTAAGTGACAGGATTTGTAATTTCAGAGCCCTCTGGTATCACTAAACAAATATTGTATTTTTAAGTTACAATAATTTGGCGAAGTCTGCAAAGCATTTGAAAGTGAGTGCAGTATTTTCCCCAAAGGTCTCTCTTCATTTCTGGGGACAGGCCTGTCTTGAGGTAGAAGACTCCCGTCAGCTCATCTAATTTGAGGAATTCCTTATCTCCTGGATGACTCCTTGTTAATGATGGCTCTGACTGGGAGGATCGAGTTCAGGTCCTTCCTCTGTTGTAGTATCCGATGTGACTGCACAGACACAGAGAGATGAGAAGTAGGAGGATTATTAATAACTCATGGTCCACAGCAGCTTGGAGAAAGAAAGAAAATATGAAGAAGCACAGTTATCAGGACTAGCATGTACCTCTGCAAACTGAGCTTTAATAGCATCAAACTTGATCTTCTCATGGACTGCCCTGGCGGCATTATTTCTTTCAAATGGCTCTGAAACACAAGGAATTGCTGTCACTCATTGGTTATGTAGCAACACTGGTGACATTTCTAACATTAATGCACCAGTGGCATGTCATGTCCACTGAAATCTTTACCTTCCACACATATGTATTTGCTTCTCCACACTTGAGAATTATTCTTTGGCAAAGCTCTGGCCTCTCGGACAGAGATCACCTGCTTATCCCACCTGCAAGACACAGAAAAAAACAAAAGAAGAGGAATTCTTTAGTGGTTAGACTGAAAATAAACACATTGACCAAGGTCCTCAAGGAACGTACCAGTGGCTTTGTAGATTTTAGATAATCAAAATACTACAAAATATGCACACTTTATTGCCAACAAAGGGGAAGTATTTAAGATCGATTCTGTACCTTCCAGGCATCAGTTGGTTTTGGTATAATTCAGTGCATTATAAATATGAAACTTGCTCGGGAAAGATGTGTGAAATGTGAACATGAAACTTTGTTTTGGTCAAATATACAAGATTGTCATTTGATAATGTGGGAAGCAACAACAGTTTTGCAAACTCATTCTTACTGGACAATTAAAAGGCATCTGAGATTTAAAGTGGATATGTTAACCTTCACACTATTGTTTGTCTTTCAATTCTAAAGTCTTAAAAGGTTGGAGCTTCATTGAATGCATCATATAAAAAAATTTAAAAAAAAAAAGATACAAAGACCATTTCTTTGCAAAAAAAAAAAAAGTGACTAAATATTCACTGTGATAGAAGTTCAATTTTCAAGTTTATTGACATGAGTTGGTTGAAAGAGGTGGCAGTCAAGACAGTAAAATGTCCTCATCGCTGTAAAAACCTTTGCTTTTGAAAAGGTCAGTAGTTTCGTAAAGTCCATATCATTTGTACATCAAGGGCATGAAAATGTAAAATCAATCAGCATGTCTGACCTGTTTGAGTGTTTGATACTGTTAAATGTAAAATGTGTGCATGTTTGCTTGGTGACTTTTAGTTCAACCTTGCAACTGTGGCGTGGCACGGTAACACACATTCTGCAAACACAGGGATCATGGTATGTCATGTTAGCGCTGTGTAAGGCCAAAGGTCCCACCTGCTCCTGCCCTTCATCCAGAAACATGAAACCAGAGATGAGGATGCAGGATAGAGGGAGGAGAAGAGAGACGGGGGACTGGAGAAGGAGAAGAAGTTGGCCAGAGGAGCAGAGATGAGGAATGGGAGCAGGAAAATGAGCAGGCCAAAGAACCATAGGTGCATCTGAAACACTAGACTCAGTAATGTGATGTCCTTGAGAGATACCTGAAGTCTGTGGCATAGTATTTGAGAAAGCCCAGTAGCAGCACTCCCAGAGAGGACTGGTTTCTTGAGATGTAGGGGGGGACGTGTTTGGGTCCCTCTGGAACCATGTCAATGTCCATGAAGGGATCAAAACACTCCTGAAAATCAAGGCACAGGACATAAAGACATAGACTTCAAACTGAGCGCCTTTTCATTTTACAACAGATTCTTTCTTTGTGATGTATGAAGCAAAGTTAAACTGATGCCGAAATGTCTATTACAAAAGGAAACGCAGAATATGAATGGAAAAAAAGTATTTGCAAGGCACTTATTTGTACTATCATTTGTGTGTTAAACATACTATTTGACTTTCTATTTGAAGTTTCCAGTGGAACTTCTTGTAATTAACCTTGATGTGAAGGTAAAAAGAGCTAATCTTATAGTGGAAACTCGATTCAGTTACAAAAACAATGGAGACACTTACTGGGTAGTCCCTCTGTAGAGAGGGAAGGACAGGATCATCAAGAGCTGTAAAGAAAACAACACATAAAGGTAAGATTCAAAATAAGTACAACTGGAAAATAAAAAAATATTGTGTCTGTGTGTGTGATTGTACAAACTCTGGAGATAGTGCAGCACCATCAGCACCAGTGTGTAGCTGCTTAACGTTCCTTTGCTGGCATCATTGATTTGATTATGCCGTGCCCACTTCTTAATAACAAGGATCATGGGTCTTATCCTCAGATCAGCTGAGAGAGACCACACAAACACAGCAGGTCAAAACAATACACTTTTTCCATCTTGCTTTCAGATAACAAATGCAGTGCTTGCAGCTGAACTAATAAACAGAGTGATCAGTCACAGTTAGAGCCGCCTTAAAATTAGACTAGAAATTAGGAATTTTGAAAAGTTACATGAGGCCATAAAAATTATTATTATTATTGACCGTCTCACCCACCATAGGCATAACTCCTCAGAAGGAATGTGTTTCTGATGCCCACTGTGTTGTTGATATTCAGATCAAACTCCAGATCACTAAAGATGGTAGGAATAGTAAAAAGGTCATATTAACGCCTCTTTCTGACTTTGATGATATAGTAAATACAGGCTTCAACGACTGTTTTGCTCCTACCTGCCTTTCTCTCTGAACCTGAGGATCGGCACTTTGGCTCTGATCAGCTGAGTCCTTTCTACATATGCTATGAATCAAAACAAACATCATGAGATTTACAGTAGTTTCCTTTTGTGATAACCTGAAACTCTTATTCCACTGGGTAAATAGCTCCACCCGGTGGAGTCTAAGAATCCACTATTGATGCCAGTATTTTTATTATATTTAGTTAAAACTTGTTGGTTTTATGTGGCAGAGCTAAGTAAGTAAGCTAGAATGTAGTAAGTAAGTGAGAGTTAGACAATATTATTATATTATTCTAAATGCTTTAATATTAATTAAAAGTGGTTTATTATTACTCACACAGTGATCTGAACAACTTTTGGAGGACAGAGAGCACTTGAATAGGATCAGGTCTTTTCTGAAACAGAAAACAGAAAAACATTCAGATTTTTAAGAGGAAGTGGGTAACGTTATATATGATTGTACACACACACACACACATTCATTCCCTGGAGACTTACCCTAACCCTAACCATAACCACTACTAGATCAAACCTAACCCTTATGCTAGCCTAAACCTAATCTTGCCCTTATTCTAACCTTAAACCAAGTTTTCATCCTAAAATGTAATGATTTACGTTATGGGGACTTGCATTGTGTCCCCATAAGGAAGGCAAGTCCTCACAATGTGACTGTGTAAACAGATTTATGTCCCCACAACATTAGTAATACCCGCCCACACACACACACATATTTTGGATGACTCAAAGTACAGAGTCAGAGATACTCACATTTCCCTTGAGGACCAGACACAGGTCAGCATCACTGCTCCGGCAGCCCAACCCATTCATAGAAGATCCAGTCAAATAAAGTCGTGCCACTGCGAGAAACACACTTCGTGAATAAGGATCACATCAGGAGGTCAGAGAAAAGCATGACTGTGTAGTTCAAACACACCTGTATAGACACGCTGTATGTCTTGCTGCAGCCGAGTTCGGCACGTCTCCTTCTGGGCCAAATCAGAAGATTGTTGCTGGCACGCCTCAAACAGCTCCACCATCTGACCACTCAACTGAGAGCACAAACACATGAATACTGACTAAACCAACCAAACCTGCATGCACACATAATCAGACTTGCTGTATATCAGCTGCATCTGAATATACAATACCTTGTCCTGAGTGTAGGCCTGCAGGCTGTTGGAGCTTTCTGGGACAGCAGGCACCTGAGGGTGGGGATGGGAGCGTGGGCTGGGATAAGAGCGATCAAAATCAGCGGAGGATGATCTCGATGACCCTGCCACCACTTGGTCAGGACGACGGGGGGGTGGTGCCCGAATTAAAGGGGAGCCGACTATTGGGTGGGAAGAATTATCAAGGCGTTGGCGTTTCACAAGAGGGGGGCTGTATTCATCAATCCGCCTCCTGGAAGAAACATGAGGATAAGGCAAATGTTCATAAAATGAAGGTTTAGTTTAAAGAGGAATGAGACAAAATGACATACTTGCGTCCATTGGTCATAGATGGTGTGGGAGGAGGAGGGACTGGAGAGCTGGATGGTGTGGGCTTCCATTCATATGTAGGCAACCTCGCTGGTCCAGGAACATGGAAGCTACCAAACAGGCACGCACATATTACTGTACAGGACATAAAAGCGCCCAACAAGTAACCATTTGTAAGTTTAAGTGCAGTGTGTTTCTTCGCCAGGCTCACCTGTTGACCCCAGCCAGGCTTTGGTGGTTGTAATCGTAGTACAGAGGTACAGGGGCTGGCGGGTACAGGCCCTTACTGTAGGCTGACTGTCCCCTCGGATCAGCGCTGCGGGGGAACATGCTGCGGTTATTCACAGAGCTCCAGCATCAACTCCGCTGATTTCCTGAAAGAAAAAAACAACAACAGTGACAACACAGCTGTTTGTGTTAGCAGGTAAGGACGAACTGTGGCGCTGAACTCATCGCCAGTAATGGTAACGCCACGGAGGGTTACTGAGGAAACCGAAACTTGGTGGTAATCGATCAACAAAGTGAGCTAACAGTAACGTTAGCTCAGACCTGGTTCAAGCAGCGTCTAGCTAGCAAACGTTAACTCAAATATCTGTAACGATACTATCACATAATTAATCTTAGTTTCTCTGTAGATGCGTGTGAAGACGTTGTCTTTGGAAATGTGTCACTAAATGTTGAAAACGTATCTCTGTAACACTTACCAAATTGCATGTCACATGTAAACAAAACTGAAGGTGCTAGTTTCATGAGTGCATACTTCCGCATTGATACCATGGGCTAACGGCACTCGATTTAAAGGGGACGTGGCCAAGCTAGTTAAAGGGAAAATACACTCAAAAGGAAAACAAACAAAGGTTATGCTACTCTGGGCTGTATCAATAATATTGAATTGTTCAAATCTAGCCTACATATTTAAACTGATCTTTTCAATATTGTAAATATAACATTCATGGATTCTAGTATTTTAGGGTGTTTTTTCCATTCAAAGGTCCACGATGGTTCATCAGTGATTAGATATAATAGGACTGACAGTCATTACTGTTTCAAGCACTAAATCAACAGACTTGTGAGTTATGATGTAACTCCATATAGGCTGCCTGAGCTTCTTGATCACATATGAGTCTCCAGATTCCCTAATTTCTAGCCTTGTGTTATTCTAGATATGACTGGATTAAGCCATGATACACATTTTGAAATTGAGTGGTGCCCTCCTTAAAAGAGTTATTCCCTCACAAACAATTAGATATTAAAAAACTAAAACCCATGAAACAGCTCACAGAGACCCATACAAGAGAATATGAATAATATCAAACAATCACAATTATATTACTTATATTACAATAATGACAACTATTCTTAAGGATGCATGATTCAGTTCTTAGTAGTAAGTAAAATTCAGATTACAGATTTGTCCTTTGTTTGCAGGCTGCCAAAGAAAATCGATTTATTGACAGAAAATAGCCCAAATAACTCATGGAGCATGAACTGGGTTGTTTATTGGGTTGTTTATTAGCCTACTACACTGTGTTATTAATAAAGACATCAGTGACCTGTTCACTGGACATAATAATACAATAATAATGCTGCTAGATTCAGAAAAAGAAATGAAGGAAATTACATTACTGCCTTGGAATAACATTTTCTTTGAGCGTTTGGTGAGTAGGCCACTTACGAATAAACGTCTTATAAGACAACAAATCATCAAATGGCATCAGTCCCTTGAGCACCGACTGACGTCACTGCGGAGGACGGTGTCGTGACGTAGGCAGTTCAATACTGACAGTGATTTGAGTGGGAGGGAAACGGATGCATCAGCCAGATGTGGACCAATTTAGGGGACTGGGTGAACATAGGAGTCTGTGGACAGGCTTAGATCACTAAAGCACACTATAGCTACAGAATAAACTGCAGGATATTTGAATCCATGCAAAGGACTCGTTGATAAGGAGAGCATGAATTTGTCACGTGAATCAATAAAAGAAAAGGCATAAATTGATGTTGCAGAAGCACAATAGATGTTGATGTGGCTACATCAGAAATCGACTTTACTATAGACATGTACTGGTAATAGTGAGTGTGTTGAATAGCTGTGAAATAGCTGTAGTCTGGGCGAGGGAGTGGGGGTGTAGCCTGTGAGCCTATGGTAATAAGAGAGAGAGAGAGAGAGAGAGAGAGAGAGCGAGAGAGAGAGAGAGAGAGAGACAGAGGCGGGTGGACAGTGTGATGTTGTGCGTTATCTACTGGCCAAATGAGGGTTGTCTTTCCCAGTTCAGGCAACAGGACTTCTCCACCCTTCCAGCAGGGATCTGTAATTTAGACGACAACAGCAGGGCGCCTGTCGGATCTCCATTCGACTCTGCGCTGGATCTCACACAGCCGCTGCTGCTCCATCACCAATCCCTCAGCGCCAAAGACGGAGAACAAGATCTGATTTCAGTGCCATGTGCAGAGCGACATGTATGTGTGATTTCATGCGGTGAAAGCAGTGAGGAATGGAGCAGTTGTCATCAAATTCCTGCAGACGTAACTACGGTGATACACTGAAGGCTGTCGTGTAGAGAGAAGACCTTCATACGCAGCAGGCAATCCAAGAGATTCGTTTTTATTAACAGCGAAAAGGATCAAGTGTCGCCTTCCATGTCAACTATAACAATGGGGTAAGTGTGAATATTATCGCACAGGCTGATTGAATCTCCTTTTCCTCCTTTCTCTATTCATATCAGCTGCGGTTGCCTCACAGGGTATGAACTTCCATGGAAACCACACCATGCATAACACAATAATGACCCGGGTGTATGCGTAAAAATGTATCTATCTGTATTACATGACGTCTAATAAACCGGATGGTGGATGGTTCAGGTAGCCTGTCTGACATGTGCCGTTGATGATGATCTTCTGGCGGACTTGATGTGCTGCACACTAAAACAACAAATTTAGAGACAAATAATGAAGCATCTAATTCCTCTTTCCCCTCTGAATATGCTCTGTTTGGTAAAATAGAAATACACATGTTGACACACAAATGCTGGTGCAGAAGTTGCCACATAATCAAACTTTTAGGATCAAAATAGTGGGTTAATTTGCAGTGATTGCCAAAGTGGGACTACCAGTAGGTTTCTGTGTTCTCATCAAAATTAGGCAAATCTTAAATTCCTTATTATTGCACTCCAACAATGAGAGAGTGAATAATGATGGTTGTTTTTCTAAGTCTCTCTGTCACACTGTTTATTCCCCACCTACATTACAGTTATGTAATTCTTAAAGAAGGCATGTGTAACAATAGCATTTAGTCTCAAATATTCTCAGACAGAGATATGTGGTCTGATGTACTATACATCCTGTTCCGGGTTCCGCTCTAGAGAAGGTTTGGGAACCGTTTAATGTCAGAAGCAGGGGAATGTCAGTAGCTTCAATGCTGCACAAGGCTCTAGTGACAGAAAGTAGCTTCCTGTCTCTATGACAGCACAGTGACTGCTACCTTACAGACCCTCAACAACAGGCACCCATCAGTGAAATATCCGCTTAGTGCGCCGCACTGCTCATTTGCATGTCCCTTAACCCTGAGCTCAGCGGCCCATTTACCCCACAAAGCCTGTCATCTATTAACAGCTGTCTCCTGCAGTTCATTGTGATTAATTGCACAGCAGGAGGTTAACAATATGGCACAGGCATGGTGCGATTTCAAGGCATCAGCCAAAACTCCTGCATTAACTATTTACAATACACTGGAGGCTTCCCAGGAGCCCACTCTGCCCTCCTACAGTGTGGGCAGCAGATCATTCAGCAGTCTCACACTCAGCTTCAGCTCTCAACTGGGCTCTGCCATACTGGTGACTAAGTTACTGTTATGCAACTGACTCAATTGATCTACAGTGGAATAAATTGTAAACTATGATTCAAAGCGCTATGCTGCATACTGTGTGTGTATTTAAGTCTGAATATGTGCAGGTACAGATGAGATGAAAGCGTACATAGGTTCAGATCTGTTGCCTGGCTGCCTGTCTCGCAGTAATGGCACAGACAGATAGAGTCATATTTCACTTCTGGCCTTGTGGCTGAATACCAAGTTACTTACAGCTCTAATAGCACAGAGAAGAACATTAGTGTTGGACGAGAACTGGAGATGCCTATCAACACTCTCCCTGGTGCGCTCTCATTTCCTTCAGTAAATACAATCAATGCACAGACGGACTTTCTCTCCCTGTCTTTGTCTTTGCTCATTTGTGTGGGTGTGATTGAATGTGTGTTTACAGGCACATCTTAGGTCATCCAAGCCACTCCCAGTAGATAGAGCAAAAGGAAGGTCTCTCATTAATGACCTCTCTCTACTTTAAATAAGATCTACTTGCCTTCTAACTCTACTCTGTTGAATTAATGAAAAACTCTGGAAACAAGGACAACGTCTAGAGAGAGGCGGGGTGGAGGTGGCAAGGGAAAGTGAGAACTCCTGAGATTTCATTATGCTTCTCTTTCTGTCAGTGTTTGCAGAAAGAGGGGCAGCTGCACAGTTAAAGGGGACACACTAAAGTAGAAAATAAAAAGCAGCCTTTTGTGGTATAAAATGATGTACACGTGTGTGTTAAACTGTTACACACTGTTACTCAAAGACTGAGTGTTCACATCTGTGCATCAAACCCCTAAAGCACAAGATGCACTATAGGCAACACCTGTTGCTACTCATGGAGCTGCATGCTGATGTGTGTGTGTGTGTGTGTGTGTGTGTGTGTGTGTGCTTTCATGTGAAATGCCCTGTAGGCTTTGGTACAGTGTTGTTCACCGATCAATACCTATGTTAACATGTGTAGAGTTGAGGTGTGTGCCATAGCTCAACATATTTTAAAGGTTCGGTTCATCCTGATTACAACAGTGGTATCAGGTCATGCAGGCGGTTTTTGTTTCATATTTTATTTTACATCTTTTATACAATTTTCTATACACAGTCATCACTGTCAACAGTTTTCATGGGGACCTTTTCTTTGGGAGAAAATAGTTCCAATGAAAGCTATGCATGGTGAGGACTGTGGATTATGGAAACTAAGGGGGACAATGTTTCTGGCAAGAGATGTTACTGTTGAATTTTTTAAGATGTATTTTTCATTCACATCCATTGTACTGTGGTGGAGGCAGAAATCAGTCAAAACATGGGCAAATAAAATCTAAAATATTATAGATACCACAACAGCTAAATGAGAGAATATGTTTTTTGTAATTTTGTACTGAGCCTTTAATTCACAACAAACCTCAGAGCAGCCAAACTATCTTTATGTCAGTCCACCTGTAGTGGCACTCTTTTCTCGTTCCCAAAATGTACTACTACTGAGTTAAAGCAATTACTGACACCAGCATCTTCATTTTAAAGGTTTGCTGTGAAAAATTAAAGCAGTCTAAAAACCGTCTTGCTCCACAGACTAATGAACTCCACATAAGAGCTATTGGCCATGATGTCAACAGCAACATTTTTCAACCAACATTTGCATTAGCAACAACAATAATTCAATACTCAGTTTTCCAGAACACATTATTTCACATAATAGTAAAAAATGTAAAAATGTTATATATTATACTATTACACAAAATACTTTATATCTGCATATTGCTTTTCTTGATATGGCTCTTACACCATCTATGCATCCATTATTACATAATCATCATTGTCCTCCCACCGAAGTCAGCAAAAGTGTCTCAGGCACACAAGCTACTCATGTAGCTGTTTGACACTTTGCTCTGCTTTTCCCTTAAAAACTCTTATTGCAATCCTGAAATTTCAGATTTGGGCAGCACACAGCCATAGTTCACATAATTGTTTATACCACACTGTGTAGCTGTTTAGAGCTTCCCACTCTCTTCATCTTCTTCACAGCTCTCTATCCTCACCTACATTCATCACCTCCTCCACGTTCCCCTCATCCCTCCCTTCTTCTCTCACTTCATCACTCACCCTCCCTCTCTCATTCTGCCTGCCTTCTCTCTCTGTTTTAACATTCACATTCTATCACCTGCCCTTGTGTCATGCAGTACACTCTGCATGCTAACCACCTCTTCCTCCTCCTCTTCCTCTTCATCCTTTGTGTTTTTCCTTCCTCCTCCACACTTCCTCCTTTACCACTCATTTGGATTCCCACTGAAATTACCCCCACTTAATTTTCCTTTTTTCCTCTCCATTCTCCTCTTTTCTTTTCTATTTCCCCTGACCTTATAGTGGGGTGGGCAGCTTTTATTTTCACATTCACACTATTTTATGTACTTCTTTCATGCACTGATGGAAGATACAGCATGTTAAGGCTTTCCCTGCTGCTTTTGCTGAGTCCCTGTTGCTAAATCTGTGTAGCTGCCATGCAGCCTTCATGCTTCTGCCGGAGTTCATCGCTAGAGTGCAAAAGGATCAACGTGTGCTGAATTGCATGCACTCCATGCAGTCCCATAACTGGTAGTGCTGTCAGGCTGTTGTCTCAGACCAGAATCACTGTAGAAAACACTGTAGTGGGAGCATGTATGCTGGATCTGATGACTTTTGTGTTATGGATAAGCCTGCTTTTGAAGAAGGAAAAGGTATATAGAAATTATTATGTACAGAAAGCAGCATTCAACTTCAGCAGCCATCATTTTTCATGCTGTCTTTTAAAAGTTTAGTTGTAGGAGTAGGTACTGCTTTTTTTGACAACTGGTGGGTGTCATTTTGGAACAAAAGTCTTTGGCACAGTCAGTCATGTAAAAAGCTAAGCACAAGAATGTTGCTGTGTTTGGTACAAACACAATCAAGCAACAAGAAGCGCAACATTTGCCACAGCTCCATCAAATTATGCAATAAAAAATGATGCCAGTTGCCAAGCGGCTATAGCACAGATCATACGGACAGGCCGTGGTTGTGTGATGTGTGCTGGGAGTGCGTTGAAATGAGTCACAGTTCTGCCACTTACACTGCTGTCAATGATTATGATAATTTACGCACAGCACTCCACAAGCAGCTTTGTGGAGCGACATTAATCATCCCAGATTCACTCTCTGACTTCCTATACGCTCCCCATTCCCAATCATTCTCTTTCCCTTCCTGTCTAACTTCTCTCTCTCTCCCTCACTGTCTCCATGTTTTTCTTTCTTTCCCAGTCTTGGCTAATCACACACAGGAGGGGTGCTGCTGCTGAATTTTAATATTCATTTATACAGCAAGCCTTTGATGTCCCCCATCACCCCCTCAGTGCAGTGTAAGCACTTCTCTATCTCCTGCTTTGCCAGTACTGCCAGCCCAGAATATCTCCCTCTGCACCCTGCGCTTTGAGTGTGTGTGTACTGACTGTAGCTATTACCAAAGAAGCCCCAACAATGCAGGAATATATGAGGGCATCATAAGAGCAAACTGAGGAAGGAGGAATAAATGTACAAAGGGTGAAGGTGGCACATGAGTGACAGGTGGATGGATGGTCAAAAAACAAAGATAACTCCATAACATTAATAGGGGTGAATCCTACATCAGGTTTGACTGTCACGCAGAGGTCAATAAGGAATTAAGTCATCTAAAACTGAGCCTGTCATGGAGTTTTGATCATTTACTGATCTAAGCTACACAGGCACAAATCCACATATACACTCACACATAAATGCAGATTTATAATTCCATCACATGAGTGCGATAGTGTGTGCATGTTTATGCACATGCATTATGTGTGTCTGTGTGGAAACTGCAGCTCTCTGGGGTGTGTCTTTGGTAGTTAACCGTGGCCTACAGTCTATATTTAGCCTTACAGCGTCTCCTTTCCCCCCTGTGCTCCCCTGTGTGACCCTCGCTCAGTGCTGCAGGCATTCCCATATCAGAGCAGGGAGAGACGACGCTGCCTTACACAGAGAGAAAGCCAGAGAGAGTTTCTGTTGAGTAGCTGTATGCAGTTGTGTTGGTTTACAAGTAGAGAGATAATGTATGAGAGGAAATTTGATCGACTTATGGTGTATATAGTATATGTAGTAGTCCTTTGATAGCCTCTCTTTCTATGGTGTAACTATGGAGGATGGCGAGTTGGTAATTCGACTGCCGGGGCGATCTGACTGCCCCATGGGCAACAGGAGTTTCGGTGCTGGCGGGGGGTTTGGTGAGACGTTAGTGTTGCGGCACAAAGAGGTTCACAACTTCTTCTTTGTCCCCTTTAGGGAGCAGCCCATCTACAGCACGCGGGCCCACGTCTTCCAGATTGACCCCAACACAAAGAAGAACTGGCTGCCCACCAGCAAGCATGCCGTCACGGTCTCCTACTTCTACGACAGCACGCGCAATGTCTATCGCATCATCAGCCTGGATGGCACCAAGGTGAGCAGTTGAATCTGATTGTTACTGTACACCTTTCACACTCTGTCACACACGAAACACAGATTTCATTATACCTTTAGTACTGCATCCATTGTGTTATTATTCATTTCTGCCAACTGACATGGTTTTATTAAGATGTCAAACAGCCTTCCAGGAGAATTTGGTAGCAGTGTGATCTACTGAGTGTTAATGGTGTTAATAAGCTCTGCACTGGAATCTAATTTACAAACACATCTTAAAAGACCAGCCTGTTTGAGGACGGACAGCTCATGTTTCATTGTGTGTATGCATGCAACTACACTGTGTCTGTGTGTGTCTGTCTGCACTTCAGAATCTACACTTCATGTCTCAGGATATTCTTGTTAGAGAGGGATATATTTTCTGGGCATGGTGTGATCGAGGTTAAGTTTTGCATGACTAAAGGCAGAGGAAAGTTCTTTATAGAGACGGACCAATCACACACACTCCCCGCCAGATATGGCGAGAGTATGGTTGAAGTTAAAGTGAGAAACAGATGACCGAGTGAGAAGAATGTGGCAAAGACAGAAAAGTGGAAACCCAGCGGAATGAGAAGTTCTAAAAAAAAAATGTGAATGACCGATGGACGCAAAGCAAGGTTGCAGAGTTTGCATTCAGTTATCACCAAGTGTGCCTGAACCATTTCTGATGGTCAATTTAGCAACCAACTCATATGATACAGACCTCAATAGATATTTGATCCCTAAATTCAAATGTTGTGTAACACACACACTCACTGACTGCTAACCTTCCCAAACTCATCATTATGTATTGATGCCAATGAGAATGTCAGCCATTACACAACACCGCTAATTGATCAGATATTAATTTGTTCTCCATTCGTGTTATTTAACAAGTTGAGTTATATAAAATTTAGAGGTAGCCCTCTATTTTGGCCCATGTAAATTAAAGGATAAGGCTGTAGATGTTCTATATATTTCTATATATTGCCAACAAATCTCATTAAACAGTGTGTTAGTCTGTCTCTCCATACTATATGACTTTCACAACCCTGTCTGTTGCATTAAACCCAAGCCCATTGGTTCATACTGAAGATTTCAATCCTTGTAAAGCTGTCAAATATAATATAATATAATATAATATATACTTTCATTTTTACTACGATGTATACTAAGTAGTGTATAGTGTACACAATTAACTTGACTGTGGCTCACTGTGGTTCAACAACAAAACTTGTTAGTAGGATCAATACATTGTTGGTTTTGGTTTTTTCAATGGCCACCGCCTTATTTCCTAGTTTCTCCCCATCAGATATTTCTATCTGCCACCCTGCCACTCTTCCATCACTCTAAGTGTGTGCATACATGTACATGCTCATGTTTGTGTATTGCTCTTGGTGTCTTACTGATTGTGGACCACTGAATCTGTGGCCGAAGGCTTTCTAAGTCAAACTACAACTATGATTCCAAGCATGGATTTTATTGTGTTGTTGGGTGTGAGCCTATGCTGCTGTAGACTGGAACCTATATACTGTTCTCTCAGGCTGCCCCCTGTCTCTCACATGTACGTACAAACACATACACAAACAGTACTATTTGTTCAGATGAAGTATAGGGCTGCAACTATAAGATTATATTCAATATATTTTTGGATTAATTAGTCATGTAATCTATAATGTGTCAGAAAATTGTGAAAAATGCTCATCACGATTACAAAGAAGACCCAGGTGAAATCTGAAATGAACTAAAGTAGAGATGCAGCTGGGCTCTTAATGTGTAAACTATGTGTTCCATGTACAAACAATATAATGTTTCATTGATGTTTTCATTTGTAGTCCTGATTTGTGGTGTGAAAAATCTTCATTCAGACATACAGAAAGCACATACTTCATCTGACCCTCTCTCTCTTCTACACACACACATACACACGCACACACACACTAACCACACTGCAGTGATAAAGTTAATTTAATATGTTTTAAGTGGGTTGTTTCTCCCCTGCAGGCAATAATCAACAGCACCATCAGTCCCAACATGACGTTCACAAAGACATCACAGAAGTTTGGCCAATGGGCGGACAGTCGAGCTAATACTGTCTACGGCCTGGGATTCTCCACTGAGCATCATCTAGCCAAGGTACCACCCCCATCCAGCCATGCACCCACCCACACACACATACACACACACACTCACAATCACAAAGCACATCTACTATAAACCTTTTAGCATCAATCATAGGGTGGCTTCTCTTTTCTTCTTCTCCCCCAGTCCCTGAGAGAGGATGACGTTTCGACTCTCTTTTACTCTAGGTGCTATAGCTTCTCTCAAGTGTAGAATCTGCTTGGCAGTAAGCCCTTATGAGGCTTTTTTTCTGTGTGTGTCTGTGTGTTTATGAAAGTTAGGTATGTGTGTGTGTTCACTTGTGTGTCTGTGTGAGTAGGTGGTGGTTTCTCTCCTCTGCAGTATGATTAAGCTCTGTCGTGAACTGGGGAGGCTCACGGCTCCCCACTGTCAGAACAACACGCTTTCTCTCACACACACACACACACACACACACACTCACACTCACACACACATTAAAACCAAACTCAGCAGTATAGGAAGGCAAGGATTAAGAGACTGAAAACAATACCTGATATTAAAGACATTTCCTGTTTCATATCATTTACTGGACATTAATAACATGTGGTCTTTTCCCCTTTTCCATTAAGTTTCCCCTTTGTAAGCGTACAATTCTGGAAAAAGAAAATGGCAGCACAAAGATGGACCCAGTAGTGCTTTAGATTTTAAAAGGACACTCCACCAATTTTACATATTGTTTACAATGGTTTAGTTTTGTTTATTCTTCATGAGAAATACTATAACCTGTAAAAACACTAATGTCTTCTGTGGCTCTAAAGTCTGAGAATGTAACCCTGTCTCAGTTTTGGCTTGATTTTTGGGGCATGATTTAAATAAGGGACCAAACGTCAGGATGTCTTGGCCTCTGCTGCTTACATTTTTTTACCATTCCTTTTTATAATCTGTTTCTCACAAGGCCCCCGAGTTTAGGAAAGTACAATATTAAATCTGGAGTACCCCTGCAAGACGTAATGGTGACGTACACTTTGCCACCAACTGATCCCTGCTTAGTGGCTAGGTGCAAATTTGTCTAATTATGTGACTGGAAGGTAGACAGTTAATATAGAACAGTATGTACCCTCAGGTGTCATTCCCAGGTAAATAAATAATGCATAATAATAGACTTACTTTTAGTATCCACCAAGTACATTATTTTCCTATCTGTAAGTGTGACGATTGCTGATTGTCACTCAATTGTCTTGTTGTGATCTTGTACTGCATATATATAGTTTGTTCTCAGATCTCTCTTGCAAAACATATATTGATCTCAATGAGACTTTGTAAACAAATAAAGCTTACAGTAATATATAAAGGTATATAAGGTGTTTTTAAAGTTCAGGCCATTACCAAGCTTAGACATTGTCACAAATCAGAGAACAAAACAATAATAGTAAAAAGGATATTTTTTTAATTTTAACACTTTCCCAACTTCTTGGCTAATGTAGAGTATCTTTGGTTTAACTGATTTACTGTGTCTGAGGTACATATCAATAGGCAGTTATAACAGACACTTACCAGCCAATTAATTTAATAATAATACTTCACTTTATTTGTATAGCACCTTTCATACAAGAAATGCAGCTCAAAGTGCTTTAAAGTTGAAATAATCAGATTCACTTCTCAGATAACTGCAGTGCCAACACTCCTGAAGCACTTACACTGCAAACTACTGCATTTAGATCACTGTACCAGAACTATTATATTGCACTGAAGTGAAATGATATTAAGTTACTTGTTGCAACTCCACTAATGACAGACACAAGACTGGCTCCAGCAAAGTTGTCAATTTGATTTCCTCACCACTCAGCCCTCTGCAGTACTGTATATACTAAATTACTTTGTAACACTGCAGGAGTAGTGTTGATGATGAACCACACCTTAAGGATCTATTGGGGATATGTGCTTGTGTCTATGTGCCAGAGTGTTTATATTTGCTCAAAGCCCGTCTGCTGAGCTCACCTTACTGCTTGATGCTTGCTGGATGTATCTTTGCTCTCAGCTAAAATAACCTCTGGAGATCAACTTCAGCCACTGCCAACTTCTGATTAAAGGCAAAAACTCAGCGATAAAAACAAACAGCAAAGCACAGTCTGCACAGTGCGTGTGTGTGTGCACATATGTGTATGTCTGTGATAGACAGGTTTCTAACGGTGACCTAGTTAGCTCATGTTTCTGCTGAGGCATTATGGGTAAGGGCCTTCTTTTCTAAGTTCAACTGTGGGTCGTTATTGGCAACAGCTTCTCCCTATCCTTTCCCTGGCTTCATGGCTGATCTATTACACATGGATCTTCTGTGTGTGTGTGTGTGTGTGTGTGTGTGTCCATGCAAATTATGGCTTTACTGAACAGATTCAACCACTGAATTCTATGAGTTACAGTCCATACTGATGAATGTCCTCTGTGTCCAGTTTGCAGAGAAGTTTGCAGAGTATAAAGAAGCAGCACGGCTTGCTAAAGAGAAGAGTCAAGAAAAGATGGATATGGCCACGTCTCCTTCTCAGGTACATTCAGCACACACTATACTAACCCCCCCCCCCCAATTTGTAACCATTTTGTCAGCCTACTAATGACCTTCTTTCACAGGCAGACAGCTCAATACTTGGTGAACAGGTCAAACAAATAGGGATTTTTTTTTACCTTTGGTGTTATTTACTGTAGTTTGATTAATTATCAGAGGAGGCATAGAGGCAAATTGAGAGAATAAGATAGACGTTGATAGAAAATAGATACAAAAATACATTTAGGTAGAGCATTCTTTGAAAATGTTGATGCCAGTGGTGGAAGAAGTATTCAGATCCTTTACTTAAGTAAAAGTACCAATACATTAATGTTAAAAATACTCCATTACAAGTATAATGTATAAAATAGCATAAAATGCAAATACTCAAGTAAGTACAGGTACCTCAAAATTAAACTGAGTGCATTACTTGAGTAAATGTACTTGCCATTGCAATGTGTGAGTTACTTTCCACTACTGCATGACCCACTGGAAGGTCCTGACACTGAGGCTAAGAATTACAGCCCTTACGTACATAATATACACCAATATGGTACATTTTCACCTCATGTATCCACCCTATACATTAAAAGAATAAGACAATGCGTTTTGTTGACTTGCCATAAATTGGACAACATAATTAGCCTATATGTTAGGTATTTCTTTGTGTGGGATATTTAATAATAGAGAGAAAATTTGCTTATTTCAGAGGAGAATCCCCAGAGAAATCTGTTCTTTAATCTAAAGGCTGTTAACAGGCTTCATGTCCTGGTCTGTTCATTATGGAGGCTAGGGGAGCAGCCCCCCGCTGTGCTTCGGTCTACTACTTGTACTATAATTGCTGCGGCTCACATACCTTGTGCTGTACCTTGTGCTTCCCATGGGAGGATGTTTTTTAATGAAGCCAACTGGACGGCTTCGCTCTCATCAGGGGTTGAAGGCTGCATGTGCACTGGCCACCACCACACCATAGTGATGAAACTGCAGGGATTGCTATACTGGTAAAGGCTGCTGCCTTCCTGCTACAAGCATAGTGGTCTACTGAAGCTGTCTGCTCTGTTTCACTACTGATTTTCACTGTTTCACCACATGCCTGCTGGCTTTCTTTCTAACCTCCAGATCCTTTCTTTTCTCTCAAAATAAACTGGAAAACATGAGAGAGGAATTATTCCGCTAAAACAGGGCAAGAAAACACAGAACTAAATGCTATAGGCTGGTCCCAGTAGGCCAGGCCCCAGTGGGACTGCACCATGAACATATTTTAAATGGTATACTAATGAATGTGGAGCGCAAAATATAATGCCAGCCATAATCTTCCTCTTATCTCTCACTTCCTTCTTGTCCATTAGAGACATACAGGCAGTGTCATTGTGCTACTGTATTGTGCCCAAGCCCTGAGTCTTAATAGCTTTGTTTTATGTGTGTGCAGCAGCTTAATGATTTGTCTCTTGTATAATTCTGTGGTTGTATGGGATATAAAGATAAGCATTAATCTGTAATTCTGCAATTTCCAGTGC
>CM022476.1:17601732-17912365 GCA_011952105.1 Coreoperca whiteheadi
CAAGAAATTTGAAGACGTCATCTTAGGCTCTGGTGCTGAAAATGTATAGGGTAAACAATTGATCAATCAATTGTTAAAAAATGAAAATAGTTGTTAGTGGCAGCCCTAAAGTGGTTCTCTTGTTTTCTTTGTCATTTCACCCATGTGTCTGTCTTTGCTCGTCCTAAATACTACACGGTTGTTTTTTAATCTAAACAAATTGCTTTGTCTGCTTTTGGTAATGTTAAACGCGCCATTTCCTTTACGCCTAAGGCTCTGTCTCCAGAAAAACAACCAGACACCAGTAAGAGCTAAAGGAGGAGATGTAAAAGCCTTTGTTACCTCACTATAGGTTTAATCATTGCTATTTTAAATGACTGACATTAGAGAGTATTATTCAGATATTTATTTATAGGGAAATGTCACAAATGCCTAAATTTGACTGGTTGTTGAGCTTTTAGAATTATTTCCCACTCATTTCCTACCTTATTTATTCATGACTAATAGTGTGGAGAATAATAAAATGAGAAAAATATTTCATTTAATGTTTGATTATTTGATCTCTAAATGACAGTAACAGCTGATCATCTTTGTTTCACATGTAGGAGTCTCCAGCAGGTGAGCTCTCGTCACCTCTGACCCCAGTGACTCCACCCATGGAAAAATCAATGGCACAGATGAAATTTGTGACACAACTCCCAATTCAGACCCCCTTCCAGGGCCGGCGCAGAATGCACTGGCCTTCGCACACAGGTACATCTCACATTGTGATGTGTTCACTGTCCCATGCTGTCATATTTACTACAATACAGATGTTACAGTCTGACCAATATACAGTACACTCTCTGTCACAGTCATATTTCACATAGATAACACACAAACAATACAAAAATAGATGAATTATTATGAATTTTCTCAGTATTTCTTTTTGTCTAAGGCACAGAAGTATAGACCTCTCTACTTCTATGTCTTTCTTTTCGTCTGCATGCACCTACAGTATATATGTTGCATGTCAGCATGGTAGTGAACACCCTCTATTCACTGCTGCTCTCTCGTGTTTTTCCTCTCTAGGCAGCAGTTTAAGACATGTCGGGTCTGCTCTTTCTGATAGGGATGTCTTTACAAGTTCTGACTACTGCGACATCAAAACTACGCAAAACAAAAAATGTTCAGGCACAAACTTTCAGGGAGGGTCTTCTTTACAAAACCTGATGCACTGCCTGTTTATTAACTGCTAACGAATAATTAAAGAGTTTCCCCTCGGGGATTAATAAAGTATTTCTGATTCTGATAAGGTCACAACAGCATGCCATCACTCCAGTCAGGAGGAATATGGGTGCAATGAAATTACATTCTTACACACACACTGTCACTTCACATGGACCAGCAAAAGATGTTACTTTAAGTCTTTCTTAGAAATGAGGAATTATTCAAGTTGTCATTTTGTCCAATCTGAGCATGCTTGGTAAGGAAACTCACATATATTTGTAGTTTTATGTTTGCCTACTGCAGTGCAATAATAT
The DNA here is from genome assembly GCA_011952105.1 of Coreoperca whiteheadi. Taxonomy (NCBI): domain Eukaryota; kingdom Metazoa; phylum Chordata; class Actinopteri; order Centrarchiformes; family Sinipercidae; genus Coreoperca; species Coreoperca whiteheadi. Next base: position 17,603,235 of record CM022476.1, read on the forward strand.
CTTTTTAAATGCAAATTCAAATCTTTTGACTTTTATGTTGTTGTTGAGTATGTGACGGTGCATGCACCACTACTGTTGTATACATTCCTGATGTCTTTGTGTCCTGTAGTTCTGCTGACTGAATATTGAAATGGATTATTAATATCCTTTGTAATTGTCAGTACTGGTTCATATACAGTAGATTGTGTAAGATAAAGAGGTCAAAGTGCCATGTAAATATTTTTGATGTGTATAATGAAGAGGTGTGGCTGCGAGGTTCATCACCAAAAAGGTGTTGATGAAGCATTTATGTAAGACTTATATAAGATACTGTGGGTAGTGGGAGGCAGAGAAACAGCAAGACAGACACACAGAGAGTGTGAGTGTGTGTGTGTGTGTCAGAAACTGGGAAGAGAGAGAGCGACAGAGAGTTGCTTTGTGCAAAGTCTGTACATGAGTCACTGATACCTAAACATCGACCAACTGCACACATACTCACTACAATAAATAAACTGAACAGGAGGGCATGGACAATCAGTTTGATTCATTTGAGTGAGTGAAGTGTTTTTTTCTCAGGATAGGAAATGTTCCTGTTATCTACTGTCACCTGTAGTCGACTGTACAAACAGGTCTTTTTATTTGTACAATCTCTGTAATCTTGTGCCACTCATTTTATTATTTCTCTGGCTGCGATCTTATAAATTAAAGATATCAATCAATTGCTTAATGTATTATCATTCTTTTTTGCTTAACTATGGGTGTTTGAGGGAAGACTTAAAACATTTTTTGATATTTAAAGTTCATTGTAGAGCTCTTTAGAGATGGAGGTATTTTTATTAGTGTGTTAAAGTCTGTACAGCTGTGACAAGCTGAAGTACAAATGCTTAGATATCCCTCCCGCTACATCATGAAATCTGTAAGGCTACACAGATCTGAGTGTGCAGTGAGCGCGGGATATAGAGAGGACACCCACTGCCTGCTGCAGCATTGCTGCTGATGTGTCTATTAATGCTGCATGCGTGGGAGACGGGGTCGACTCTCGGCATTTGCAATGGCAAGCATGGACGTAACAAGCAAACCTCAGTCTCACATTTTCTCAGGGGCATATGCAAAGAGGGTAGATGCTAGGGCCATCCAGATATTTTACCACACAACCCTCTCTTTTTCTATCTTTTCTCTCTATGATTCATACTTCCTCAATTTAATATCTACTGTATGCATCATCTCACATGTCTGTCACCTTTTAGCTCCATCAGCCTCTCATGTGCCTCAAACTGCAGTTACAATGTATTTTCTAATGGTGCATAAGCTTGTTGATATAACAGCAAAAAGAAAATAAATAAAATGTTTGCAGTATAATTTGAATATGTTTACTTGTATATTACGTCCTGAAGGTTCAGACCCACATATAGAAACACACCTGTACACAGAGATGTTTGCTGTCTTTTTGCACCAGACCTCTACGATGGTCTTAGTTTGTCTCTCTGCCATGTGTCTGGAATTAGATGATGACTTATCTCCATAACATATACGCCACAATGCTGCTTAGCGGTGCCATGTAGGCGGGCATGTGTGGGTGCAGAGGGCAGAGGAAGAGAGAGGAAGATGAGATACAGCTGTATGCAGGGCTGTGAGAAGGTTTTTTATATTGTGGGATGTAGGCGTGTTTGGCAGGTCTGCAGTGGAGTCGTTTTGAATGGTTTTCTGAATATTGGAAGACCTTTTGTTGGGACTGCCTTGGCTGTATGTGAATGGTCTAGTGTTGGAGGATGTAGGCGTCTGTCGGTGGGTTTGTTGCAGGCTTGTGTGAACGGAGATGGTGGCGATGTCATACGTCAAGGTGTCACAAGTGCATCCGCTCCTCCAGTGCTTCCATGGCAACTGCTCTGGCGCTCTGCTTCTTGAAGTGCTCTGTGAGGAAAAATAACCTACCGGACAACGCACAGTGGTCAGGACATGGCAGGATCACAAGAGGGCTGTAGAAAATCTTCAGTGTCATACAAGGTTATGTTTTGTGTTTGGTAGCTTTATTGAAGCCTGCGAAGATAACATTGTGAAGTAGTAAAACTCAAAACACAGTGTTGATATTTTTATTCAAGAATCATGGTGTATAGGCAGTACGTACAGGTTATGTCCAAACCACAGAAAACATTCAGAATTAAATCCAGAAAACAAAAAATAAATTTCAATTCACTTAAAACTAAATAAAATGTAATAAATAATTAACCTGACACTCCACAAAATCTGGTCCTGTGCTATCTCTTGTCATGGCAAATTCTGTTTTAGTTGGCAGGACATTGTTCACATGAAAGAGATAAAAACAAGTAAACCCTGTAACATTAATGCAATCTTCTGTACCAGATACAGAATTTTAGAGTCTGAGTTTGAAAATTTGGAATTTGGAAAGTGGAATTAAAACAAAATTACATAATGATCAGCAACTGAAAACTATCCATAGCTAATAGAATCCTCATGACAAAACATTTATATTGTGTGAATAATCACATCATCTTTACAATCCTCAGTTCAGTGACACAGCAGCAGCTAACTTACCCTCCATGTGTCTCACACACCTTCAGCTCTGCTCTGCTGTCCTCAGCCAGAAATGTACTCAGGTTCCCTCCTGAAACCTTTCAGCCAGACTCATTTAATGAATACGAACACCAGTGTCAAAACTTGAACTCTTTTCTCTCCTCTAATTCTCCCTCGATCGCTCTCCCTTGCCTTCTCCGTCTGTCTCCATCTTCACATCTTGATGTCTCGCTTGCTCTCCTGCTCTCCGAGCTGGTGTGTGGGGTTTATACATTGGTGGGGCTGCGTGCCTTGGTGACAGCATAGATCCATGTGTGTATGTGTGAGCGGTTGTGTGTCAGTTGAAATGTGCATGTGTAGGATGAAGTGTCGTCTCCCTCCTATGCGTCACACACAGACACACTTGCACTCACAGAGGGGGTGGCTGTTGTGTAAGAACTGAAGGCACCATGGGAGTCCTGAGTGAATTAGATCTGGGCTTTCTCTCTTTTACACTTCACAGAGTGGGTGTTATAGCATAGTGGAGTACTGCTGCAGTGTGTGAGCAATATATATATATTGTGTGTGTGTGTGTGTGTGTCAGTGAGGGGGCGGAACAAAACTGAAAACAACATTGTTATGGGTCATACACAGACCCTCATCACTCCTTGAGCGAGCTAAGCTTCCTTTTGTGTTTTTCTGTATATGTATTTCCACCGCTGTGAAGCATTACTGTGAAGTATGTGGGAGTACAAGCTCCTTTTCAAAGGAACTTGACTCAATGTGGGTACTCAACAACGTTTAGGTCTCTCATACATTCTCTCACCCAAGTCAGACATTATGTGAGAGACAGGAAATGGGAATTATGTAAATCTTAAATTAATGCCTACAATCTAATAGGGGAGATGCACAGTGGAAGCATTTTCCCTCCAGAAAGTTGAGTTTATACATATATCTAATATTACACTTCAACTCTGAGCTAACGACTAACCAGCCCATTTGCAAGGGTTTTTTCCCACCAGCCTTTTTCTCCCACACATGCCTCTCCATCATGAAATTCACATTCAGTCACTTTCAATCACTTCTCCCTTATCTCTCATCTCATCTTCTCGTCTTTGAGTAGCTGGACCAGATTAGGCTCCAGCCAGTCTGAGGATATAATCTCAGATTACAACTCATGTGGCACACAGCTGCTTTCACAGCTACTGGCCAGGAAGTGCCGACCTCCAATTTGAGTGCCTGCTGCAGCCTTTGTCAGCTTTCAGTGCTGGAGGAAAGATGGATGGATGGATGGATTACTGAGTGGGCCTACTGGGCACAGGGCTAGGGGCCCAAGGGGTTGTGGGTCCCTGGGCTTCACCTGCAAAGGTCAATCAAAGAGAGAAAAAAGACTCACAACAACCACAAAGAAACCACAAAAGACTCAATTTTATTCTTTAAGACTGGATGTCTTGCCTTTTACATATCTGTGCCCAGGGACCAGTTGTCTCATAATCCATCCATGGATGTATAGATGAACAGTACGATTAATGACTGGCTGCTTACAAAAAAACCCTCACACTCACAACTTGATTTTGCAGATTTAAATCAGACATCATGAGCTTATATCCATAGCATGAAAACATGACCACTTATCATCTTCTGTTACGGTTGTGGTAATCTGATAGTATGTACATCCCTGTGTTCTGCAGCCCTGTCATGACAAAACACTGGGAGGCAGAGCTGGAGGCACTAAAGGGGAACAATGCCAAGCTAACGGCAGCTCTGCTGGAGTCCACAGCCAATGTCAAACAGTGGAAACAACAACTGGCTGCTTACCAGGAGGAGGCAGAGAGACTACACAAACGGGTGAGGGAAGGGGCACGGAAGTGCTTTCTTGTTTTCATGTGTACTTAATTCATTCAAATCAAATAAGAGCGATCATTTGGAAGGGATGATGTGAAGTCAAGATGAGAGGATGGGAGAAATAAACAGAGATGAGAGATGAGTGTTGGCATGAGGGAGAGCAAAGAAGAGATAGTCTGGAAATTAAACATAGGTTGAGATCAGGATTCTGTTGTGTCATTCTCTCTCCGTGGATCTAAATCTTTATCTTTATCTTTATATTGTCCTTTTAGGTGACGGAGCTCGAGTGCCAGAGCAACCAAACCCCAGTGATCAAATCCCAGAAGACTGAACTCAACCAAACCATAGAGGAACTGGAGACTACGCTAAGGGATAAAGAAGAGGTGTGTGTGTGCATATGTATGCAATAGGGTGGAATGCCTTGCTTGAAATGTAATGTCTTGTGCAACAACACCCTACATTCATGCTACACAGCCTTTTAATCTGTTTTTACATCCTCCAGGAAATGGAAAAGTTGAAAGAGGAATTGGAAAACATGAACGACCTGATGGAGCAGAAAGACACCCTTACCCAGAAACTTGAGGTGAGTGATGCAAAGGTATTAAATATATACTGTAACTGTTCCCCAAAATAACAACGAGTCCTCTGTCATTATTTACATCCTAATGACACAAACCCGCCAACAATGCTGTCTCTCCTTCCCCCAGGAGACAGAGCTGCGCAGTCGGGTGCTGGAGGAGCAGCTGGCGGGGGCCGAGCAGCGGCTGGAAGAGAACCAGGAGGAGCAGGAGAATTTCAGAAAGAGCCTGCGGACGCTGCTGGAGCTGCTGGACGGAAAGATCTTTGAGCTGACGGAGCTCAGAGACACCTTGGCTCGGCTCATAGAGGAGGCCAGCTAGAGAAGGAGCTGCCCAATCTTCACAGACAGAGCCATATGATAATTTACACCCTGACACCACCAACTCACCCACCAATCCTACCTACCATGTCCTTCCTTCCTCCTGCACCTCACATACATTAAAACCTGCGAAACTACACTGCCCCATTCTTATTTTGCTCAAAAAGGGCAGCTAACTCCCCATTTTTACCTTGCAGGCATCAAGCTCCAACCAACCGCGGGCACTCCTGTAGTTCAAAACAACACAGGGACTACCTCATCTTGCCTTCTGATTGGCTGGTGTAGGCATAACCTTGGTTGAATTGATCTCTCCAGTCGTAGAGATGCCTGTCCTGACACACTGCAACTGCCCCACAAACCCACCCACCCACACACTCACAAAGAGTTAACTTGAGATCTGTGCCTCAGTGACATCTGCTGTTTGACTGGGAGAGCTACACCACAGCTTACAGCATCACAGAATCACACACGCTCCCCTTTTCTTCATCTCTAAACTGCCCCCCCAAGGGGAATGTTGAAAGTCATGTGGAAATAATTGCTGTTAAGACTCAGAGAACTGCGCCAAAGCTGCCAAATCCCTCCAAAATATTGTCCTCTAACTAGCAGATGCTTTGATCCAAAGTGACTTACTGTACAGAGAAGTGCTGAACAGAGAAACAGAGTCCCATGTTTGAGCTCGGGCTGCCAGCGGAGTATCACTGGAAACATAGAAATAAAAGACGGATCTCCACAAACCAGTCAGTCTTACCTATTGGCCTGGGGTGACATCAATGCTGCTCCCCAGCCTGGACACACAGGGCTGCTGGGAAATTAAGTTTGGTTTACTTCTCCATTGGAAATGAATGACTGCTATATATCCACATCCTATTTAAAATATTACATGATAGATGAGTATTGAATCTTCCAGAGGCATTGTTCATGCCAAACAGAAATTTTAGAGGGCGTGTGCCTGTGTTAGATTTGACATAAGAATTCCTGTATCCAGACTGCTTCCACCATCACAGACAGACCTGTCTTCCTGCCAAACTCAGTGTGGTGTGTTCCCAAACAAGGCCTGACCTTCGACATAGCGTGGGCCTTCAAAGCACACATACGCAGACACATGTTTGTATATAATGTGTGTGTGTGTGTTTTGTGCTGTGAGAGAAAGACACTGTTTTTGGACATCAAGGCCTACACACACACACACACACACACACACACACACTCACACACACACACTGAGCAATACCAGACAGGCCCTATATGACACCTCTATCTAACTCTATCAGGTACTCTACTCAGTGGACTCATGCAGATAGGTCAAATGCAAATAAGCTGATCCCCCCTGTCCAACAGAAAGTATACTACTGTTGACCGCAAACCTGTGTGGCAGCCGTCTGGACGAAGTAGTGCATCGTGAAGGGCTTATAGAGTGTCATCTACGTGTTCGTAAATCTTCACCCTCAGTGAAACTGGCCACAGATTTTCACTCCTCACAGGGGAAAACAGAACTGTACTCAGTTTCTATTCTTTTTTACACAGGATATAACACTGATGATATAATAATAGAACTGTATAAGACAACTTTCTACTCATGATGGCATTGTAAATGAATGGATGGATGCAGTAAAACCCTGCAGTGGCTTATTGTTGTGTATTAACCCATGGAAAAAGTATTGCATAGTTATTATAGAGTAGATAGTCTGTAGGTAAACAATGAAAACCTCTTCAATATATATTTAAACAACACAATGTAAACAGTGAACACAGTGTTAAACGTTCTATACCAAAATATACACTTATAAAGCAGCTCCTGTACCAGTAAAATCCAAAACTGCATCTTAAAATCTCTTCACTTTAAAATCAAGCTATAATCTCACATGAAATGCTGCTTTTCTTACTTTTCAATTGAGCACCCTGTTTGCACTGTGTTACTACACTGTTGTAACTACATTATATATCAAGAGATTTGCATTAAACACTAGCACAGCATAATTCTGTACTTAAAAATATTGTAGTTAGTTACACAGGTTAATACACTGGAATAAGACCCATGTAAAGGGAAAGTTACCCATTTTTTTTTCTCTCTGGTTTAACTTTGACAGTCGAATGACAGAGATGGAGTACCTTGATATTAATGATATTGTTAATGAATGCCTTTGTACAGTAGTGGATAAGAAGCTTTTCATTCTCCTGTTTTGTAACTTATGGTATTTAAATGTAGGTATTATTATTGTATTTAGAAGTATGAGAAGACTGGCAATATTTTTAACTATTTAAAGTAATTTTGAGCTCATGATATTAAAGAGGTACCTCAGGCTAATGATGTTTGTAGATTGGTGAGAATGGTGTGTTTGCAGGTGAAAGGATTCACCAAATGCTGGTGAAAAACGATCAGGAGACACACCTGTTGGTGCTTCAGCCAAACTAAATCCTTTGTTGAATTCAAACAAAGAGAGCCCTACCTACCAGGCTGAGAACACACCTCTGTGAACTGAGAAATGCTATGTTTTATATTCAAATACAGTGACCACAGAATTCAGTGTGTGCAAACAGCTTTTGTTCTCTTTTTAAAAAACTAAAAAAATACTAACTAAATGATTCAACAGTGAAACAGACAATCTCAGAATTTGCTTCACAAGGTTTTATTGAAATGCAGGGGCAAGGTTGTAAATTTAAATAAAGGTTTGAATAAATGAAAATGTAGGACTAAAGGTAAAAGGGTATTCATGGAACAGTATGTCTATACACTACTGTGTAAACACAACTGCAACATTAAATAAGTCTGTTGTTTTAGGCAATCCAGCTTAACTCGTCATCACTCATTAACTTGTTTCATCCCTTTTCTTGTATTCCTCTATATTGATATTGCACTTCTCAAGTTACTGACTGGCTTATTCATATAGTCAGCCTATGTGGATAACAGAACACTTTTAGAAGCAAACACATCACAAAACGATTTGGCTGGAAATGCTTTGGAAAAAACGGGATACAAAATAAGCAATGGAATGCAATGTCAAATTATAGTTATCTGACAAAAAAGCTGTTAAGGTTATTTATAGATAAAGGTCAGTGTAAAACATATGACAGTGTGTTTCTAAGGTCAGTCAGTAGATAGATAGTTGATTCATGGCAAAGGTGTCACATTCTGAGCCCAGTTTGCCAAACATTTTTAACACATTTTGTTGGTCATTGTTTAGTGGAGCAACAGAAACCTTAGCACCAACATATTTTGGGGAACTGCCCATGTCAGTTTTAGTGACATCAAGTCAGGTAAAGTCTGGGTTATGTTTACGTTATGAGTCATCTCTGTCTCATGCTACATGATGAGGGTACCAGGGAAGAACATTGTGCTGACATTGACAGAAGACATGTCAAAGTGCCTCAGGTTTGCTCTGCCAGAAAAATAATAAACTCTCTTTAGCACTGAGCTATTTTCATGCTGTATAATGTGACATATACTTCCATGCCTGTTCTTCCTACATTAGTGTCTGCTTCATGATAATTCTGCGAATGGCTCTCAACACAGAAACAAGAGAAAAAGCACAAATCTTTGCATCAAAGCTGTTTAGGACAGTGCATGCCGAGGCTGTTCCAGAATCTGAGCATAGTTTATGAATCCACATCTTTTTGCCTTATGTTAACATGCATGTTTGAGTGAATTCCTGTGCTGCTAAGCATAGCACTGGTCCTCTCATACTGGCCTTCCATCACACTTCCACAGGTCCAATTCCACACGTTATTCACTGCTTTAAACGTACTCGACCAGCCCGTGGTCATCTGAGTCAGAAAAAAGTTGTTATTGTATTGATAAAGTGATTCAGAGTGAGTTTAGTGCATGAGTCTGTGTGCATGAGCATGTTTTCACTTCTAGCACTGTGAGTAACAGACCTCCTACTGTGTGCTTCTGCCCATGGAGTGTAGAGAAAGAAATTAGAAAAGATGCAATAGAGGAGACGAGAGGAGAGAATGTGAATAAGATGGCAGGAGAAACTGCATCAATCACGACCGCCTGCTCCACATCCCACAGTGACTCCCTACAGCGCTGAGAGAATCTAGCCTCCAACAAACCATCCATCATTCAAACAAGCGCAACCAGTTTCACAGCTCTGCCGTGACTATCCCACATAAGAAGTTTGGGAATCACCAACCAAGTCTGCCCACACATTACAAAGAGTACTGACGATAACCATGACCTCCACCTTGCTAATGAAACTCTGTAGTTCTGCCATTGACCCTTCCTCTAATCCTTGCCTAATCTTCTGCTCAGAGATGTTGTTAGGTGTGGCACCAAATGATAAATCTATTGTTACTATCAATATCTCCAACCATCCTGGCCATATGCTGCAGTCGAACAGATGGGTCGATACATGTTTCCTCACCCAGAGAGGGGGTGAGAGTTGGGGGTAGTGAAGCTGGAAGAGGACAAGAGTGGGGGAAGGGCATGAATCTGGTTTGAACTGGACTAAAGGATTTACAGTGTCAGATTAAGCAACCAGTGGGCCTTATACTGTCTGACACTACCACACCCACATGTGACAGGACAAAACCAGCTGTGGAGCATAGTGTGGCTCAGTCATAGTACACTGGATGAGTACAAATAGAAGAGAGTGTCAGCAGAGGTGATGTTTGATGGTGTAATGGTTTACAATCTGGAACGTAAATCCAGTTCAAATCTCAGTGGGAACTTTCGACATGACCGGAAAGTATCAGGCACACCCATTACACATTTTTGTTACAGTTTCTCATTTCGAGCAGAAAAAAATAACACACCTCACAGTTCTAATACCTTTCCATATGAGGTTTTCAGTTTGACCGATAACTGTCCATGCAGTGTGTTGGTGTAAATGTGTTATGTGCTGTTTCTGAATGTTAATTTAGCCAACAAAGGGCCAATGCAGAGCTATTCAAAAGTACAACTGAATTAGAAAAACAAACATGGCATCATTACAATATGATTAAAGAAATAAAACCACATCAACATAAAGTAGCAATAAAAACACAAATAATGTCCTTCATAATGGTAAATATAGCGTGAAAAACAAATGAACAGGTTGGCCACAGACCTTTGGAGAATGTGGTGAGTTGGTGATATTGAGTATGATTCAAGCCCTGGCATAGTCACTAGGTACATGTGTGTGACTGGGCTGTGTGTGCTTGAGTGTGAATGACATAACTGTGTGTATGTGTTTGTGCATGTACAGTATAGTGCAGTGTGTGCAGTGCCAGAGGGTGCAGGAATATGTGTTTGCATTATTTGTTGCGTCTGAGCCTTGAACCCTAGCTGTCCCAGTCAGGGGCGGCCAGCCCATCGTCGTCTGAGTCAGACTCTGGTGAGGCGTCCTTGATTCGGCGCAGTGCCTCGTGGATGCTCCTGGTCAGGGGGTCGGTGGAGGCCCGGAGTTCTCCCAGGTCCTTTCTCTCTTTCCTGGGGACACGCCTCAGTTTGACCCCTTTGCGAATCTGAACCAGAATGCTGTTGGGGTCATCGTCACCCTTTGTAGGTGGCAGGGACCGCTGCTCAACCTTCCTCAAGTGGAAGCTGCCTCTCTTCAGGGAGGCTAGCACTTCATCCATGGGCGAGCTCACTGCATACAAGAAGAGAAGAGGAAGACTGTGATTGGCTACTTTAACTAGCTGATCTAAAAGAGCCTACTATGATACTAAATGGTTCCAATACCTCTTCTGCTGGGAGAGGTAAACTCTGGAATCTTCCTCAGCTTTTTCCGGGCGCTCACCAGTTGGCTGCTGTCAAAGAAGCGTGGGATAAATGGACCGAGTGGGGAAAGGGAGCGCTCTTCTGCTGCACTCTTCCCCTCAACCTTCTGCCTATGCCGACCCGGGCTCCCAGAAGGTGACAACTCCTCTTTTGTTGGCAAAGGTGGAGGGGGAGGTGGAGGAGGAGGGGAGATGGGGGATGCGAGTAGTGAGGACAGGGAGCAGGGAGAGCAGGAGGAGTCTGCAGGACTGGGCACAGGCAGCGGAGGAAGGGATGCTGTGAGGGCCGTGACGGGCTGAGTGGTGAGAGTGGAGCTGGGGCTGGGATCCGTCTGAACACTGGTGCTGAGACACAGCGGCTGGCCCTGTGTCTGGACACAGACAGCGTCAACGCGCTCCTCCTTCTCACTCACGCTACTCATTTCCATGCTCCTTCCGTGCTCTCTTCTTCTGGTGTGGGAAACGCGTAGTCTTGTGGACTTCAGAATCACCTGACCTGGGTACCGCTAAAGAAAGACAAAGGGAGAAACAGAAGTCAATCACTAAGAAATTTTTTTTAGATAATTTCATTAATAGGAGGGCATATACCTGCTTGAAAGTGCGTAGTCTATCAAGAGTTCTCTGTCTCTCCTGACTAACTCTACTGTTCTTCCTCTCCTCGTCTTCTTCATTTTTTAGCTAAAAAACAGGTTTAGGTTTAGAGGAGGAGAGATTGCTGACAATGCTTTACAGGTATACAGCCACATCATTATCAAAAAAGCATCTACCTGTAAGACCTGATGGTATATAGAGTCCTTGTGGATGGTTTGACGTTTCTGCTGCTTCTGAGTGTGGTTGGATACACAGATCTCCTGCAGAAAGGTGGGACATCAACACACTGACCAACACAGCATCATGCATACTACCAACAATAAGACAAATGCTGCAACAAAACCTTGTAGGTTAGTGTCATATACCATTTTTGAATATATATCAGTTTTGAACCATTTACTGCCATGTGCCTTTAAAATATCTTTGTAGGAAATATTTACTCTTTTAATACTTATAATAACAAGTCATTACATCTTACTAGCTGCTATCATTTGAGTCATTTATATTTTTTTACTTTGTTCAACTAATGGCAAATTCCAGTATTGTCAAATATAATTACAGTGTATAGTAATATAATAATTCTTTATACAGAATAAAAAAACTATCCTATGATTTTTTAACAATATAATCAACAGCAAAGCAGGACAGGGGGCAGTCCACATTCGAATGCAAATCTTTAGCTGTTTCTTGTTTCTGGTAGAGCAGAAGAGCTAAACAGGACACAGATTCAAGGGTCACTTCTGCTTCAAAATATGAAGCCCAATCAAACAAAATACACACTCCATTCTACACATTGAAAAGTATGCAGAATCCAGGATACACTTTGGGAATTAAGTGTGAATGTGAGTAAGGTTTACACACCCTCTTGTTCCTCAGATAGGAGCGCTTGGCAGTGATGCGCCCCCTTCTTGCCTCCAACTGTCGAGCGCTGACCTGAAGTCTGTGCAGTTCTTCCCTCTCTGCAGTATCATCCTCTGTTATATCATCTGCACTTTCAAAGGTGTCATAGTACACCACCTCATCCTGACGCTCTGAAAAAACACATGTACAAAAATGTATAGATCTTTCGCGTGTTTGACAGACACTACACATCAGCAATGAGAAATAATTCATACACAGCCACCAGTACAGAATAACGTGTGAAATGTTGTCTTTTATCAAGACTGTCATCTCAATGGACTTATCCCATAAACAAAATTTGTCCAAAAGAAGTAGCTTGTAAATCCTGCCAAAATACCTGTCATCTGTCTGCGAATGCTGTCTAGTTGAGCGGTGAGGAGCAGCTCTTCACACTGTAGTATCTCAGCCTGGATGTCGTACAGTTGGAGCTGGAGCTCATAGTACTGTGTCTCCATATGGTCTAAGAGCACCATGGCATCCTCACTGCTACACAGACTCTGCATCTGAGGGGACGGGACAAACAACTAAGTCACAAAACACCTGTATTTGTGTGTTTATGTGTTTCGTATGGTGTTGAGTGTTACTACCACACCTCTTCTCGAAGTGTGTGTTTCCTCTGCTCCAGACAGATCTCCCTAGCTCTCTGCAGCTGCAGCGTTTCCTTGGCGACAGAGTAACGGAGTCTCTCCATGCGCTCCACCGCTGCTGTCCATGAAGATTTGCCAAACTTACGCTGGTCCACCTTCATACGTTCATACACCCCTACACACACACACACACACACACACACACACACACACACACACACACAGACAATGAAATGTACCGGTGGCTGAGTGAAACTTCCACACAGATAAAAGTGACATGTACCAACCAAAAAGTGAGTCGCCAACACGATGAAGTAATTTTCTCCTCTGGTACAGTGAGTGGGCATGTAACCCACAATTTATTTTCTTTTAGTGTGATGAGTCTCATAGGAGTAACGCTTTAATAGAATAATGTAGAGGGAGACATCTAATGGCCCCACTTGGACATTACAACTTATTTCTTTCCAGTTTGCACTTCAAGCAATTCACTTATTTGATTTTTGATCTAATAAGTGTCAGATAATAAATGGACCAATCAGTAGTGAAGAAAAACTGGGATAAGCAGGGGCACTTTGTGGTATAACTCTGCACAGAGACAGAGCTGTTTGATCAATAGGTTGTCCTTGTTTTTTCCTGTCCCTGTCAAAGCATGGCCATCTGCAGTGCCTCATTAATACCAAATCAAATTAGCCCTGGCATTCAAAACCACACACAGGTCAATAGCAGGTCAGTGCTACCACAATGTGTGTTCTGTGTGTGTGTGTGTCCATTCAATGTCATTCCTCTGCTGCTTTATCGACTTGACATTGGCAGTGAAAGTGATGGTGTACTTTACCTTTCTGGGCTCTGGCAGTTATCTCAAAGTATTTTACAGTAAACTCCTGTATGTTTAGGACTGCTTCCTGAGCTTTCTTCTGCCAGTCAAAGTCCTCTTTTTTTAGAGCTTCAATCCGCCTTGGGCCCAAGTAGTCATTCTCGATGGAAATCTGTTAAGAGAGGATGAATATATTTTTGTCAGCAATACTAAGAACAACAACAGGCCTCAGTGAGAGAGTATGAAAAAGATGAATCCTGTGTAAAATAAAGAAAAAGAAAAAGTTAGGAGATAAATGCTTTTTTCATAAATCTAATAAAAACCCTTTAAAATTATTAATTAATATTGCGAACAATTTAAAACTGTAAAATGCTTCTGGCATTTTTTATTCATGTGGATAAAAGGAAGAATGATGTTATTATAATTTCACCAACTTATTTAATTAAACCCATAAAACCTGTAGTATTTCATAAGTACAGCCTTACTTTTATCTTTAATATTTCAATTAGTGCACCGTAGATCCATTTGAAAAGCGTTAAAGACCATAATGGGAACATGACATTCCTATATATCTGTTAACCACACGTAGAGAAACAATGCTCAACATGAACCCAAAATCCCAAAAATAACAACCAGATGTCCAGGAGGAAAACAAAAGGTGCCTATGCAGCACAAAGAAGGAAGGTGAGCAGCAAACGTTACAGAGCTAAATCCCTGTCTTACCCTAAGTAACCTCATTGCTCCTCAGCGCACACTGTACTACTCAGCAGGTCATCATTTACAACTGCAATTTCCTGCTGTCAAGTTGCCAGTGTGCATTCCTTTGATTTTGACATTTTTTTTGCATTCCTATACATAGTGTAATTTTAGACTGGCTGGCTTTACATCCGATGATTTGTGTTACTGTAAATCTTAGTGAAGCAACCTTTCAGTTTGTTATCAACATTTCATCTTGTTGTTTGAATTGTGGGTAAGAGGGGTAAGAGGACAGAGGATAATCCTTTTTCTTTGTATTCAATGAAAATTCATTATATGTTTGCCCTGTAACTTCTACTCTCTCCCCATATTACGTCATACCTATTAACTTAAACTATTGATTTGATTTGTATATTACTTTGAAGAGACATTTTGACATAACACTACTGTTAAAAACATCACACTGCACAAACAGTGCAATGGACAGTAAAATTAGTAGCTCCCAATATGTGGAACAACTGATGGTAGTTACATGGTTCTATGGTGTAATGGTTAGCACTCTGGACTAAACACATCTTGAGACTGAAGCTACATGTTGTTTTAAAATGTGAAAATACAGGGAGTTCTTATAGTACACTCGCCCTAATGTGTGATATTTGGTCAAATCAAATGAAATGCTACTTCGCCACATACTGTACACTGACACTCTTCAAAGGTTGTCTCACTAGGGCTACTGCAGATTTCCTTTCAGTAAAACCAGACAACCCACACGTTTTCCGTCATATGTTCTTATTAGCTTGTTGATGAAATGAGAAATTGTTGAGAAATCTCAGTGAAAACCTTCTTTTTCGAAACTAACAATCTCTCAGATAATACGAGAGTAAAAGATAAACGTATAACTATTACATGGAGAGTGTAAATATATTATCTGCTCAACCTTGTTATTCTTGTCTGGATATTGAGGAGGACAAACTGCCTAAATGTAAAAGATTCCACTGAGTAGCTGCTAACGTGCACACTTTACAGCTGATAAAGTGTCAATTCTCAATTCTCCTGTTTAATCGATTCCCAATGTGCGATTAAGTAAGGAGGTTAAAGGCAGATGGCAAAATTTTGAGTTTATGTCAAATTATTTAATCACAATGGATAATTTCCAAAACAAAAATAATGACAAATGATACAAAATTTGAAAGGGGAAAAAATTAAAAAGTGACCAGAAAAAGACAAATGAACCCAGAAGTAAGGAAATTCAGATGAAGAAGAGCTACAGAACGCCATGCTGTGCCTGTAGACTATAAATAGAACTGGAAGTGCAAGCTCAGCCTCTCCACCCCCTCCAGGAAATGGTAGGCGGTTCCATGGTGTAATGGTTAGCACTCTGGACTCTGAATCCAGCGATCCAAGTTCAAATCTCGGTGGGACCTTCCAACTTTTCATCCTCCTTTCTGGCAAAGCCTCACAGGGATTGCTTGTGCTGACATGTTTGAATGAAAACTAAAGCGCGATACAGTGAGGAGGAGAGTTTGCGCTGAACAGTAAAGAAGTTATTTGAGGTGAAAGCAAACACAGCTGATCAACTTTGACCTAATGTACTACTAATGGGTAATTTGACCCATTACTAATTTATGGGGTCAAAGTTGTTGTCTTCCTGGTTTGGAAGAGAGTTACATGTACACTATGAAGGTTTTCTCTCTGCAGCTTTCTGAACCATGAAGTGAGTCTAGAATCTAAATTCTACTAACTCCACAGGACAGAAAGGATGTTTGAAGTACTGCAAGGTGGGAAATAAAAGTCGGAATAGAGCATCCTTTCAGTAAATAAGCTAAGAAATAGGTAGTAACAATCAGTAGCTCTATATCTTATTCTCAAGTCCTTTTTAATTATCTCAGCATAACAATAGATTTTGTTCAGTTACATAAGCCGAAATCAAGGGAATTTTATCATCTGTTAGGAATCTTTTCCAAATCAAACTGTTTTTATCAGTTTGATTATAGCTCCCAGTGCCATTTGATTGACAACACAAACTTGTAGTCCTGCAGTTCAGGTGTTAATGTGTCAGAATTTGTAAACAACGAATCCCAGTTAACAAGAAATGTAATCAAGCACAGCCTTAAAACGGTTTTCATTAAAAAAAGAAGTGATGGAATTTGTCACAAGTGATTCCTATATATGACACTTCAGATGTGAAATTACACTGGAAACAAATTGTAATATTTCCCTCTGTTGTTACAAGATCTCAATCAGCTTAACACAGGACATAGCACCTTGCTTACATTCCTGTCTTTAGCACACACTGTGGGTTCTCACATCCCCAGGGGAACTGGAATTGAGAACATTTAATCAGCCACACCTAAACTGGAACGTTCTCTTACTTTCCTCTCCATCTTTTCATTTCTGCTGCATGTCTGCTGATTCCAGTACGTCAGCATCAACCTGTACCTGCAGTAAACCTATAGGACCACACACAACATGACTTATTCATGGCTCTGTCTGAGACTGCAGGAAATTAGAGATCCATCGGGCTCCATTCCAGCTCACAGTATCTCACACGTGTTCAGAAAATGTGGAAAAGGACAAAACTGACAGGAAAGTGTTCCCATCCAAGACTAGGAAGAGCTGTGTGTGTGTGTGTGTGTGTCCGTGTGTGTGTGTGAGTATATATGCGTCTGTTTGCTTCTTTATTGGCGGATGTTATGCTGTAATGTAATGCTGAAGTGTTTTTATTACTGATGTGCTGTGTGTGAGTCAGGGAGCTAAATATAAATGTGCCATCAGCACTGCAATAATTGAACAAAGCATTTCCACCATTCATTCATTCACCAGCCTCCATCTTCTCTTTGCAATTAGATACATCTCACCACCCTCTCATTGCTTTACTAACCATAAGGCATCTTATCAGAATAAATATATCAGAATATATGAAGAGAAGTCACTATGCATAATACCTCACAGTCAAATATACACACTGAGCCACACAAACAGCGGATCCTATTTTAAGAGACATGAGAATTTCCTGTGACCATCCATTGTGTTTTATAACTGTTCCATGTTGGTGCCTGTAGAGAAATACAGAAATACATCACTGAATCTAGGCAAAGTAGCCAGCTTCCCACGTATGCTAGTTAGTCTGAATAACCCCCTGGAGTCAGAAAATATTCTTCACATGGTCTATAATAATAGGGTCAAACTACCAGAAATAACACCATAAACACAAACTTTTCAGTTATATTTGTCATTTTCTTCTGGTTGTATGTCACCTATACACCATTTTTCCATTACAGAAATCAACTGGCCCTCTGTGTGAGTGTGTGTGTGTGTTTGTGTGTGTGTCTGTGTGTGCATATATGTTTGTGTGTGTATGTGTACACTGTGTACTTGATGAAGAATTGGGACTCAAAAAGTTGCCATGGTAGAATGCCAAAGAGGTTTTGGCAATTTACTGGGTCAACGGATTTGGGTCCAAACTCTGTAAGAACCTAGTTGTTCTAGTTTTTATGAGACAAATCCCCCACGAAATATGGAGGATGCCTCACTATCTATCTCCACCTGTGGAGCTGCCTCTTAACGCTTCAACTGTAAACTTTAACTGGCGCAAAAACTGATACCTTGATCTGCTGTCTGCGTAGCATTGCTAGTTCCCTCATATCTCTGAAGGGCTGCAGCAGGTACTGGTACAGCTGTGTGGAGGTCTCCAACAGGCCTCCATAGGCCTGATCTTCCTCCTCATATAGCTCCAACAGCTCCACCATACTGTCCATGTTCTTGTGCTTCTCCAGCAGCTGCATGATATGCACACACAGGAAGTTAGTTTTATCATTGTCTGTTGCAGTTAACCAGTAAGGTCAAATGGTTGCGTCACGTAGCAGGGTTCAATTTTTCCGCTGGCAGACCTAATATTGTCAACATACAAAACGTTTCTGAATATCAAAACAGACACTTATTTATAGCCTCTCTGTAACACCTTGTTAATGATGCATTTGCAATTATCCATATAAAATGTATAGGGAAAAGGCTTTCAAACAGACCAACAAACAAACAACAACCATTAAGACAGTTGTAAGCACTCAAGTGTCTGTTATGCACAGAAAGAGTGCACATTGACCAGAGGGCAAATGTACTGTTTATGGCTATAATGTCATCTGCAGATGCAATGTAACATGTTTCCAATTGTCTGTTATCTGTATAACAGCATGATAACACAAAAAGTAAATTAACATAATACAAAAGTCAGAAGAACATACTTAAATACATATTTTAGTGTTACTCAGCAGTGAATAGAAACTTGCGCCTCACTATGAGACTGTGAGAAGAGGATGCTTTGTGTAACTGTAAATAATAGGAGTATATCGGAGTGCAGTCTCAGTGCACAGACCATAGCTGATTGAGCAGAGTCCTTTCTGCTGCTGGGAATAAGATCAATACACACACATTTTTGCCAGACTGAACAATCATGTAGGCTACCAGCAAGCACTGAAATAGCAATTAACTCAGCCCTCAAATGGAGTGGGAGGATCAATAGGCCAGTGTGTGTGTACAAGATCCTACGGCACAACAAACGGTTAATGTGTTTCAGTGCACTTCAGAGAATTTGCCTTAAGAAAGAGCTGAATAAGATCAATAGCTCTTGATCCATCTTCAGGATGAATACACCATCAGACAAAATGGAAATCCCATAGAGTGCACAGCATTTAATGAAACAATTGGAACAAATTAGCTTGGGCTGGTTAGCGCACTTTCTGTGAGACTGATGGCTCAACAGAAGAGTATGTGTGCTAATGTTTTATGTTTTTTGCTCAGGAAGGGCAGTAAGGCAAAGCTTCCTGTGTCTGGTTTTCTGTCTTTTTTATTCTGAGTGTGTGTGTGTGTGTGTGTGTGTGTGTTTCTTAACTGTGAAAATGGGAGTGGGTGTGGGACTGACTGGGTGGAATGACATGTGGGTGATTCGTCTATGCTTCTCACAACCTTTATTCAATGTCAAAAGCAGAACAGAGAGGAAACGCCTTGGCCAGAAAAGCATAGAAATCCATCAGTATAAATGGATGTAGTCTCTTGACTCTTTCTTACTTTTGAAAAACATATGTTTGAGTAAACATAAAAGCAGATATAAAATGTTTTACACTGTGACCTTGCTGTACTGCTTGAGTCATGAACAGTTTGAGCTCAAAATAAAGTATTTGTTTAACTTACTTTCTATGTTTTAATAACTGCGATAAATTAATGTCAAGATCAAAATGTATAAAAGAATTGGTTAAACTAAAATGGCACTTCCCTGGTCAATACTACATATATTTGAAACTGTTGATGTACCATCCACTATAATGCTCAGGAGTAATGCTGTGATGCTAATAATGGCACACTTTCTTTAATGCTCTCTCTGACTGGCTCTCTCAGAGGACTTCTTGCACTGTCTGGCTCCATAAGTCAAGGCTGCATTAATCTAACGCCATTGATTAGTAGGACAGTGTGAGAGCCAGTGAATATCAATGTAATGTCTGTTTATATAAAGAGCTGTTAATCAATAACTAGCTGCTGCGGGTGTGTAAGAGGAGCAGGCCTGGAGCGTGTATGGGCTCTGGATTATGTGTCCACTGTGTCTATTCAAAGATACAATATCGATGCTAGTGTTCGATTATATTATATACATACAAAGAAATGTATATTAATATTATAACTCCAAGACATCTGATATTACACAGTAAGTGACTCGATGCCATTACATTTGAAATATAGTGTGTTACTCAAGTATTTCTATATAAATAACATAGCTTTCTATGTATTACCAGTTAAAATGGTGATACTCTGAATAAAAAGGGCACTGCAACTAAATGTTGATAGTAGGCTAAGTCATGGTGGGCAACCAGTGCTGTTTGGGACTGTCTCATCTATTGCGTGGGAGACAGTCCTGGACGGTTCTATAGAAAAGCTCCGGGAAGCATCTATGCTGCTCTTTAACAGAGGTGGGGCAGACACAGATTTGCTAAAACAACCAGTTCTCACCAAACTCAAGTACCAGAGGGTTTTTCTACACTGCAGCCACAGGGGGCAGTGATGAAAACATTACAACTTGGCACACAATGAGGCGAAGAAGACGCCCCACTACCAAATTGTTCGACCCAGCGACACAAAGGTGACATTTTTGCTTTATCAGAAGTGTTTTCAAACTGTATTTTTCGTCTTTACAAGAGAAAAGACTTCAACGATGAGGACTAACTGGTTAGAGTTGGAAATGCATGTCTGGTTAACCGCCCCGCCACCGTTAAAGAGCAGCACACAGCCGCTTCCCTGAGCTTTTCTATGGAATCATCCGGGACTGTCTCCCACGCACTGGATGAGACAGGGCTAGGTAGCGACCTGTGAGCAGCAGTGAGGATTTTGCACATTACATCAACAGGTTAATTCTAAAAGGAAAGACATGCTTTAAGTGTGTTTGTGTGTGTGAGTGTGCATTTGACTCTCTCAGCTGTAGAAGCAGCAGACAACAGCCTGAAAGTATAATATCCCACAGAGCATCGACTTACAGGTACAGCCTAATTTTACCAGTTCTTCATTCTCTTAGCCAGTATGATTTGTATCTCCAACGTATTCTCACAATACTTTTTTCATAGGAATAAAACAATGATCAGCTGTCTCTTCAGTGTGCAATTATGAAAGGACATGTCTGGAGATTTTTGTCTTGCCTGTGCTTATGGAGGTTTGATATACCTTTTTTCATACTTCAGCTTCTTGTGGCTCCTTTATTCTCATAGACCTCCATTCTTTTCATGCTTTAGGTACTTAATGTATGTATCATACATTAGGAAACACATTTTATTGTTTGGTTCACCTCCTAAATGCTGATCCTACCTTATGGATCACATTTACAAATGCAAAGAGGTTAATGTACTCAAAGCCCAATGAAGCATCCACACAGTTTCCTGACAGGACAGCCACTGAGTTTTATATCTGATTATCTGATATGCATCTACTGGATGGTCCACACATCTACACTAAGTTTACCAGAGGCAGTGTTTGAAGAAAAAAATATTTACCATTTTAGTCTAAGATGAATCTTCTTATTCACATTTCCCAAATAAGAAAAGATACATTTAAAGTGATGCTTAAAATATAGGCTACTTCATTTTGTGGTTGTGTGACTTATTAGATCATCCTCACAGTATCACTTTAGGTGACCTTTTCTGTATAATGCCTTGTTTAGTACTTAATTGAATGGAATCTATTAAGTATGTCTGTTAAATACCTGTCTACCTCTCTCAGATTAGACAATTTTGGTATGGCACAGCCTCAAGCAGTGCAGACGGTCTGGTCAGTACAGCAGAAAGACTGTGGTCTCACAGTTGTCCAGATGTGCAACTGTGTGAATGTGAGTTACAGAGAAAGACACAGACAATGTCAATACGAAGCAAATATAGTTATGGAGATAGTGTGGGAGGATCAAAAACGCTCTCACCTCTTGCAGATGTTTTGCTGCACGGCTGAGCGCCTCTTCGTACCCGGACTGCCTCAGCTCGCTCAGGCTCTCGTAGTACTCATCTGGGTCGTCGTTTTCCGTGAAGAGAACCTGCGAAAGGATCTTCCACCCACACGTATCGAGCGCATGGCCTAGGTACACCTGTAAATTGTAGCAAAGCTCATCCATTTCGGTCTCGCATACTTCCGCAGGGCCGAACAGCACCGTCCACATCCCGGCTGGTTCCTCCGGAAAAACCGGGAGGCAGGGCTCCAGGTCCGAGTTCACCGAGCACAGCTGCTGGTGGATTAACCGGAGGTCCTGGAAGGAGAAGAGTCCGGCCCAGCTGCAGTCCTCCCTGCTCAGATCCAGCTCCTCCAGGTCCAAGCCGTCCAGTGAGGGGGACAGTTGGTCCTCTCTTAGTGATTCTAACACCTCAGTATCAGGACTAACGGGAGATGCTGCAGATTGAATCACAGTTTGCATTTTGATAGGACTTGGTTTTGTTGCTATCACAGGCTTGGTTTTAGGGCTGCAGCTTTTAACCACAACCTCCCTGGCTCCTTTGCTAGGGCTCCTAGACACTTTATCCCGGACGGGACTTTCGGTCCATTTTGTTTTGTCCCCATCCTGGCTGGTCGCCTCCGCCGGAGGGTCCCTACCAAAGCTTCTCCTCTGCACCGTCCTGTTATGACACGTTATGGCAAATTTACCCTCCACTTCATTCCAGGCGACGATAAAAACGAATTTATGCTTTTCCTTCTCCTCAAACACATTCGGGCGAACAGCTACCCACCCCGACTCCAAATTATCCTCCATTGTGAAGGACATTTCTGAAAAGTGATGGAACAACAACAATAATAATAACGCTGCGCTGCGTTGGCACTGTTTGAGAGTCAGATCGACGTAGTAAAACGGTGTGTTAATATACGGTGATATAACGTTTGAAAACGACGTTTACCACACAATGTTGTCTCTCCGAAGATATTTTGCCTGAAGGGCTAGCCTCCTTCGCTCAAGCGGATGAATTTGGAGCAGCGCGGTGTCATTTCCCATCTCTGGCCCACCTGCTTTCACCTCGGATGTCTGACTAACCTCCCGCAACTTTGACATTAGCTTTCCATACAAGACTCGACCCTGACACATAACATGAGACCGTGTGTTTACCATGTCCAGCGGTCGATCCGCCTGTCAGCTGGGATCCGTTATCCTCGATCTCTCGGCTCCAGACCTCCCTTCTCATCATAAAGTACCAGCGGGATCCAAAAACAGTGGCGTGCATCGTTCAAATACAACAGCCTGAGGCCATAAATAAGCGTGACAAGGGCTTTTGTCCAATCGCACCGTCTTCAGAAAGGTTAGCATCGTCTCCAACCTCCTAACATCACCATGTTTTCTTCATCGATTGCCGTCAAGACCACATACGCAAAATACATACTGGCTTCATGGACTGTAAGGCATATTGGAATTTCCAGGGAGGCAGCTACAAAGACCAAGCAACGTATTTGTGTTACCTTTTTATTTTTTACCAGCCTTTACCATTTTTAGTGCTACTGCCATAATCCGTTCAGTAAGCCTTATTATTACTGTCTAAATGTAAAGTAAGTCTGAATTAAGCTGCGGTTTTGCGAAACACTGCGAAGAGAAGATCGAGGTTTGGGTTGGTTAGGTAAAAAACATGAGTCCGAGGAGCATTTAAATGCAACATCAGAATCTCATCTTGACTAGGGCACGTAGGGACGTGCTGACGTTGTAGTTTGTGCAACGTGGGATGGTTTGCAGAGTAGCTGAACCATCGAGAACAATATGCATGTTAAAAAAGACTTTAAAATATAATCATATTAATGAAATGCATGGTCTAAATAAATAAGCAAATTCATACGTTAGGTCAATGATATTATTTGCACCACAGTGGCCTTCCTGCAACCAAAGTAGTTTGTAAATGATTAGGAATCAATTGACAAAGTGGCCTATCATTACTGTGATGTGATGTGAGTTTATGTGCTTTCAGGTCACACAAAATTTATTCTAATACCAGAAAGCCCTGAAACCATGGATTGTAAAACGATTTTAACAGTCATTATAAAAAATAATGGATTATTTACGAGATGTAGTCCAAAAACAATTGTTTCAAAAACCAATAAGGTAATAAAAGAAATAAATATTAGAAAAAGGCTGTACAGATGTGCCATTTAAACTGGAAAGTATCCACAGAAAGATGCCTCAAGCCATCTGGTTTAGTTGCTGTGGGAGGAAGCTGCTGCGTTCTCATTGTTTACACATATTGCCTGGACTGTTTCAGAGGACAGGAATGGAAAATATTATTCCCCTTTAATGGTCACAGCCTTGAGACAGATGAAAGTGAATCCCTCACCAGGCGGCATCACTTCTAATGATGCTAAAGGAAATACTTAATGGCTTCCAACAGAGTTTGCTTCTGCTTTGATGAGCCCCATTGCACCAGTGACCTATGGTGCAATGTGTTTGCATTCTTAAACAGATCCCCCTCTCAAACTCAATAGTTTTTTAACAAACTCATTCAAGATGTCTTTATTAATATTTTATATGATTAATAATAGGTTTAAAAATTCAGACCCTATGTACTTATTGCCAGCTCACACAGGCTAAGTGGTAGGTGGTACTAGTACCAGCTGCTGTGGTAGGCATGCTGTGACCCCACATTTTGAAAATGTTAAAGAGTAAAGCTAGAGAGTATCTTGGTCAGCAATATAATAAATACCTTGTGGATGCATAATGACAAGAACACTATCCCATCTTCTATCTTCATGGATAGGTGCTGTAGCTATCCAGAGGCAGGTGAGGGGCAATAAGAACAAAAAGTAAGAGGGACAAATGAAAAGCATGTCGGGAACACGCATACATAATTAGTCTGTATTCTTTGGGTTAGTGGCTTGATTTTTTCTTGTCAACACAACTCCTGTTTTATTTGCTTCTGGTTGATGTTGGCAGCTGTACATTGAACCATTAGCCTGCTGTTAGGCCTAATTAGGCAGTAAATTGATACATTTCTTCTCAGTCTTACCTATCACAGAACTAAGGTTTAGAGTGCATATCTATAGGAGTGCACCAGATTTTCTGCTTCTCTTAACTGGTGAGAGTATGTAGCCCTGATATGGCCAGATATAGCCTTTATCTCTATTTTTTTTTAAGATGGATACATCTCAGCAACCATAAATCCACGTTTCTCTTTACTGCTGATATATCAACAATTGGTTTACAAGTACCTTTACAACCCAGCTGGCTGGATATTAAAGGACAAGACATGGACAAAACACTGTGAAACAGCAAGAAAGCTGTAATTTCGGTACTAGGTCTGATTAAATTTATTTAAGGTTCATTAATATTGGATCAATGCCTTTCTTCCGTGTTTTCAATGCTTTCGTGGTTCCATGGTGTAATGGTTAGCACTCTGGACTTTGAATCCAGCGATCCGAGTTCAAATCTCGGTGGAACCTCACGATTTTTGAAAGGGCAACATTGTCTTCATGAAAATATGTACTGTAAGTGAACGCAACTGAAATATAAATACATACACACCACATAAAAATGCATACGTTTGCAGTAGTATGACATCTGTTACATGTGATTGAGTAGGTTAAGAAATAATAGGTAGCTTTCATAAACAAATTAAGGAAAAAGAATAACGCTCTTTGAGTTTTGTCTTAACTTCTAATTATGTCGTTGATTTCTACATGAAAGTGCATGTATGCATGTATTTTGCGTCTGTAAGCACTGTTTGAGGTAAAGCTCAACAGGTCAGCAGGAGTGAGGATGATGCAGTATTGCCTCGCTAGGTGATGAGAGAGAAAAAAGAGTAAAAACTGGCTATTTGGCGACATTGAGAGCTGATAAAGCATGTTAAAATATGCAAACTCCACCCTACTCCTGATGCGTATGTAATTAATGTTAAGTCGCATTAAAGTCCTAGCTGTTACCAATTCACAGAGAACGAACCATATCATATCAGTGGTATGCAATAAATATTTATAGTTTTGTTTTTTTACCTTTTCGGGGAGAAGGGGTGTGTATATGCTGTCTACTGCAATTTAGGCCTAGCATGCCATTTGAAGAACGTCTAACTCATACTACGTGTTGTTTTTCAGGAAATACAGAATAGTTCAGTTTACGAACACAACAGGTGGGAGCCGGATCATTGGCACGTGGTTCCATGGTGTAATGGTTAGCACTCTGGACTCTGAATCCAGCGATCCGAGTTCAAATCTCGGTGGGACCTGAGGCTTTTTCTTAAACTGTGGGGACAAATCGCCACAAGTAACAGATTAAATCGTCCTAAAAAAACCCTGAAACCTGGTCGTAAATGAACTAGCCATTTATCTCTATAATGTACTGTGGCAAAATGTATCCATTTGTATGTAATCAACCTTTTATTACCTTACTATGGCCATGACCATTCTTCTTATTTAACCTGACTGCTGCCCTAATTCAAGTTAATAAGTGACACTGGTGATAAGGGTAAGGCATGAGAAATGTTGAGTTGTGTAAGAGGCACAGTGTGAAAGAAGATTTAACCCCATGCTTTCACATAGGCTCAAATTTTACTGTCTTGCATTAAGTCATTCCAGTAAAACAAAAACGGAAACATATTTGATACAGCCTGCAGTACATATACAAACACATGTAAACATAGAACTATTTACAGTATATTGTACTTAAGCATAAAGTTACTTAAAAGATAGACAATCTCATTTTCCAACCCATATACAGCTCGGTATTGATGCCATCTTTTTCATACTGTGTGCACATGGGGATCTCCTCTAACCACAAGATAATTTTTCTTTAACCCCCCAAAACTTCTATTTTGTAAACAGTCTAAGTAAGGACAACAACCTACTGGTCAGACTTTCCACACATTGGGTTTGTAATGAGTACTCAGATTATTAGTGTAAGGGAGAAAGTGAAGCACTGTTGTGCAACAATTAGCCATGTTATATATACAAAAATCTGGCCACTTCACAAAAATATAGGAATGTTAGTTAACAAATCAACATTGTTAGAAATATTGGAGAAAGTTTTTTAAATAAAATTGTTTTTTCATGTGAAAAATTTAGCGGCTCATTTTAGCAATCAACAACAAATCTGATAAGCTTGTAAGGATGTTTTACACAAATAAATGTAGTGATGGGTGAGAATATCAGCTTGGTTTTCATGTCAAATTTCTTATTAATTTTAGTGATAGTAGTTCACAGTTTAGGGAAAAAATAAATAATCTGATCAATACAGAATATTTCACAGTAGAGACATGTGATGGTGTTGGTATGTTCAATTCCAGCTATTGATGATCCCCTCTTATTCAGTACCTGTGCCATGAAAGGGCATTTAGGATGTACAGAAGCAGGCAAAAGGTTTTCCCATTACTCTCGACGAGCCCTAAGACACATTTTGATGGATTAGTTGGTTGTAAATCAACACTTCTTCAGGGCACAAACATACACTTTCCCCTGTTATCTTGTCACCTTTGTAATATTAAACATTCTATGTACAATGCATAATGTTTTCAGTCTTTTGTTAAACTGTTTAGGGCAGCTTAATTTTTAATGCTGTAGCTGTGTTTCTGCTCAGTCTTACCTGGCTCTGACCCAGGGTTTAGTGTGCATCTCCAGAGCAGCTCCCCAGAGTCTGTGATTCTCTGAAGCTGGTGGGAGGAATCCTCTCCCTGCAGCCACCTCTTCGGCTATAGCTCTGATATGGTGTTACTAACCCGACTTCTTCTCTCTCCCGTAGTTTTGTGCTTTCTCATCTCTCTCTTCTCTCTTCCTGTCACTTTCAGCAGTTATTTTTGCCTCCGGGGATGCAGAATCTGGATCTGTGATTGCGGCCTCCTGCTGGGGTAGTGCTGCTTTGTCTGTGGTGGAGAGGGCGAGTGGCTCGGGTCCTGCTTGTTGGGCTCCACCTGGAGCTGCTCAGTTGTCCATCTGGATCCATCCTCTTCCCTTATGTTTTACATCATAGGCTTTTCATCATAATTATACGTACTACAATTTCATCATTTTCATAATTGTATATGATTTTCTGTTGTGAATCTATTCTGTACTCATGACATCTATTGCGTGTCTGTCCATCCTTGGAGAGGGATACCTCCTCTGTTGCTCTTCCTGAGGTTTCTATCATTTTTTTCCATCTTAAAAGGGTTTATTTAAATTTTTTTTGGGTAGTTTTTTCTTAGTCGAATCGAGGGCCTAAGGACAGAGGGTGTCGTAAGTTACAGACTGTAAAGCCCTTTCAGGCAAAATTGTGATTTGTGCTATTGGGTTATATAAATAAAACATTTAATTGAATCTCCAGTGTTGAGAGGAGGGTAAAATATTTAAGTGTTGGCATTTTTATAACAACAGCACTCTCCCTTCTCATGTCAAACGACCCGTGCCCCTAACCCTTCCTCTTCTTTTTGCCTCTCACTTTACTCAAAATATCGACAAATGCAATGACATGTAAATATCTATGTAAAGGAAAAAAACAGATCTATACTCCGTGACAATTATAGAATCCACATAAAATATATGAGAACTAATACATTAAATTAGATGACAAATGAAGCATCAGCGCCTTTTTGTTAACAGTGTCAGAGGTTCTACTGCAGTGTGTAAGTATATTTGGCTGATACAGTTCACTTTACAAGGTAAGATGGGCCACTTCACTTGCTAAACCTAACATCTATATACAGCAGTATTTGTTTTACAAAACAAGATTGTTGGAAAAACAAGGGAAATGTATTTTTTTATTTATTAAATTATTTAGCAGCAGATTACAACAATCAATCAACAACTATGATAAGCCTATAAAGACGTTTTACAACTAAAAAGTGCATTGACTAGTAAAAGGCTAGTTAGGTTTGGATATAGTACATACCGTAACCGAAAAAAGAAAGCGAAGCAGCTAATTCACTGATGCCTGTTTGTAACATGGCTGAGCCAATTGGACACACAAATAATGCAGTGAAAAAATTGAGAGGGGTTGTTGAGGTTTGAAACAGGACAAAGCTTTTAATGAAACTCTGTGTAAACAAATATCTGGTTGATCAGATCCTTCATGGTCATTCTTGATATGAAAAAAAGAGGATAATCTTATCAGACTTCTAAATAATACAGCACACTGTTTAGCGTATACAAGAGATTATGTTGGTATGTTAGATTCCAGCTGTTTTTCATAATCGTCCGCAGGTGTGGCCATGGAAGGGCATTTGGGACGTCCAGAAGCAGGCAAAAGGTTTTCCCAGTACTCTCGACGAGCCCTAAGACACATTTTGGTAGATTAGTTGATTGTAAACCAGCACTTATGCAGAGCAGGAACACACAGTTTCTGATTTCCCCAGTTATTTTCCCTCCTTGGTTATAACTGTCACTATGCCACCATATGTACAATGCATAATGTTTTCAGTCTTTTGTTAAACTGTTTAAGGCAGCTTAATTTTTAATGCTGTAGCTGTGTTTCTGCTCAGTCTTACCTGGCTCTGACCCAGGGTTTAGTGTGCATCTCCAGAGCAGCTCCCCAGAGTCCGTGCTTCTCTGAAGCTGGTGGGAGGAATCCTCTCTCTGCAGCCACCTCTTCTGCTATAGCTCTGATATGGTAGGGCTCAAATCCACAGCAGCCACCAATGTAGCGAATTCCAGCATTGTAAGCCTCTCTGGCATATTTATGGATGTCCCAACGGGTAATAGCTCTGGTCTCCAGTGCTGAGAGGAGGGTAAAATATATAAGTCTGGGCATTTTGTTATATTGCTGTTCTCATCAAACTGTGTATATGGGCAGCAATACATGAGCTCTGCACCCACGTATCTATCATGTTTATACGTACATGAAATTAGGTTAGGTTAGGTTATTTGAGCAGGGCCATTTATTTCAGACCCTGTTTGATCAACTTAGTGCAGATCCCTGCCCTTTTTGACAGTTATATACATTTTTAATGTTGTGATCTCTTTAAACCTTAGGGAAAGTGTTACTTTTTGTAGCATCTGCATTTTTTTAGTTTGCTGTTCAGTGCAAAAACAAAGACATAGACTACATTACATTAATGTGCTGGAATAATAATGTAATTGAATATGAAACACTTTTTTATTTATTCTGCACAAAAGAAATATACAAATACCGACCAAAGGGGTACTCAGGTAGGCTGGTGTATCCACCGAAGTTGCACTCAGGTGTGTGAAAGCCCAGCGGCTGGATCATGAGATGTGCTTTAAGACCATCTTTCTCTAATCCCTCTTTCATCAACTTCACTGTACGAACGCACGTCAGAGGGTCCAAGTGGCAATTTACTCCAACAATGTCAGCTCCTGCACATGAACACATACACATAAAACATATTCAGTTCATGCAGCTAAAACATGATGTCAGACTTGCTGACTTGAGATACCACATCACAGAAGATCAGTGTACCAGCTTTGACCAGCCTGACAGCACACTCTCCAGGAGGGACGCCGTGCATGTCTCCGTGAGGGGAGATGCACAGTGTTGCAGCCACTGGTTTAGCGCTGGTCTTCAGCACCTCCACCCCCCACACTGCCTCTTCCACATGATCAACAAACTGCAAGAGAAAATGTGCATTGAATTATTAAACCTTAACTTAGGACAAGAAGCAGTAAAAACAAACAAACACTGAACTTATGTACATTCAAATCTGTTGTGCGGGTATACCTCTTGGGGGCTGCTCATACCTCCATTATAAAGAAATCAATGTCTTTTTTGAGGAAATCATCCATCTGTTTCTTAAAGATGGCCTTGACCTCAGTCTCACTGTGACTCTTCACATAACATGGAGTCTTAGACACACACCCAGCGACCAATGCATCACCCTCGTTGGCTACCTCCCTGGCCAGGTCACAGGCTGCTTCATTGATCTGGGCCCCCTGGATCAGACGAGAGCAGATTGGAGTGAGACTCACGTGAGGATAATTTTTATCTCGTACACTAGGGAAAACAGGATGAGGATGTTAATGGATTTTGTCTGATAGGGTTTTTTTCCCCCCACTGACGGTGATGTCGGTGACATTGCCGCTGATCTCCAGCTTATCCTCACTGCAGTAGAAGGTAAATGTCTGAAGCACATTAGCTCCTGCTCTCAGGAACTCCCTGTGCAGTTGCCGCACTGAGAGAGAGAGACATAGAAAGAGGGGCTTTATGTGGAAAACACAAAATTATACAATTTAATATATAAGTATTATTTAAAAGGATGCTTTATAAGAGTTGACTCATGTCATGTTACTAAATTAGTAGGTATTTTTTACTTTGAGAGCACACACAGGAAGGTGCAGATAAATGTGAGCATCATTCAAGTCTGTTAAAATTAAAACATGTCACACAACTCTAGCCCAAGAGTTGCTCTTGCTCCTTATATGTATACAAGGAAACTGGAAACAGCCTCAGGCACTATCCTGATGAAGGCAAGATAGACGAAAACGTTCTGTGAATAAAGCATGGCGTACAGGAGAGCTGTTTGACGTGTTTTAATTTTAGTGTACTAAACAAGTAGGCATCATGTACCTGCTTCAGGATGTTCAACAGCAGCCTCAGGCGTCCAGTGTCCCGCCTTCACGTAGCCACGTCGCTCTAGCTGCATCACATAACCTCCATCGCCTACAACCACCTCCCCAGCATTCAGGCGCTCCAAGATACCCTGAGTGCACACATACACAGAGGTATGTTACATACAGAGATCACGTGAGGAATTAATACACCGGTAGCTCTGGTATGACTTGCCTCGTGTCAGGTGCTCACTCTGCTCACTTGAAATGAGGCTTTGTCAGGATTCCTGAAAATGGGTTTATTCTCGCACAATGTTGAAATAGTGAAGTATTTAGTGCCTGAATTCCATGAAATTCTATGAAAACCATAGCACAGAAAACAAATAAGCCAGTTTTACACAATTATGCAAAGATCAATTTAAGGTTCAAGGTTCATTTATCACACAGCAAACAGTCTGATAAATATCTACAGCTAACATACTCGTGTCTATTATTAAACATGTGTGAGGACATCCTCATTTATGTTTAATTAACAGGCCTATTAGAGTGGGGAAGACCACACACAGTACACACATCTTGCATGGTGTATATACAGTAGTGCCTGTTGAGTTGGAGGCAGTAAACAGTGTGTGGACTCAACTTCCACCTGCTAAGATTTGGGTGTCTGTTTGGGGTTTCACCTTTTCTTGTTGAAGGCTAACGTTACTGAACTTCATAAACTGGATGAACTCTATGGTGCAAATGTCTATTACTGCTCTTATGAATGCAGCCTGTAATATTAAGGTTTGGACAATTTAGTCCAAGTTTAGATGACAACGTTCAAATGTCTTACGACAGTTAGGACAATGCCAACATGCGCAGGTCTATGCAAAACCACCAACAGATGAGCTATTATGTTTCTCATACCCTTGGCTTCTTCCTCTCCATCGCTGACAACGTCTCCTTCTCTGCGAGTGAACGGCCACTGATTTTACGTCACGTTGAAACAGCACGAGAATCTCACGAGATTAAGGAAGCCATAATAAACCAAGCGCCGCAGACCGGGGGGGGGGACTGATTCAGACAGTATGCCTGTAATCATTTTTGGATATGATTCCAAGACTAAAAGCAACATTTGTAAAAATCAGTCAGTAATGTATTCTCTGAAGTGTGTTCCTTGATTTGGGCGAGGGATTTCGTCATCAAAGGTCACACGACGATGTGTTTAGTGGCTTCAATAGAACTGGCACCAAGCAGAGCGTCATAATGTTATGACGTTGATCCTTCCCTGAGGCCAAGCCGGAAGTTAGCGTCGCACTGGTTCTCTCGACAAAACAAGACTCCAATAAAAATATGATGATCTCTTCATGTTTGTTAAGCCAAATAATCACAAATGAACACGACGTTTGTGACTTTTAACGCGTAAACGCAATCGCCACAAGTAAAAACCTAAGTTAGGCTATAAACACATTACACTACAGTCGCATGACTTTCACGTCACCAACTAAGCGTCCAATTTGTAGTTTGGCTCCGCTCGTTCGTCTCTCCTATGAAAGCTTTTCCTCCGTTGGGTTAGTTAGGGTAGCTTTCAGGAACGCGAGTGTGCACCTGAACACACCGAGGCTGTAAAAGGCGGATTCGTGAGTAGATGAATTTCAGTGATTACGCAATGACGTTTAATATCCCCGACAAACTCTGTGGTCTCGTTTAGCCGCCTGTTAGCAACCGCCATTTTTAAGAAACGTAAGGGAGAATAACATTATTACCGCTGCGATTATTTATTTGGAATTAGCGGCATCGTTATCCTCAATTAAACAAGGTAAACACATTTTAACCCTGTTCGCTTTAGCGCTAAAGCGTAGAACCTGCCGAAGGTCCCCAGAAACGTTAAATAGATATAAAATCTGCTCACGAGGGAGGTTTGCCTTTGGCTCGTGCATGTGTAGCGTTAGGGCTAACGTCATGTTTTTGTTTACACTGGATTATCAGAGGTGGACTGTACATAACCCAGGTATTGTACTTCAGTACCGTTTTGAGGTACTTTGAGTAACGTTATTTCCGTTTTCTGCTGCTTTATATTTCTGCTCCACCAGATGCAAATATTTTACTTTTTACTTCACTGTCAATGTTATTTATTTGACAGCTATAGTTACCACTTACTTGGCAGATTAAGGTTTTTACATAGACCTACATTTCAGGGTCCTGCACAATAACTGTTACCTACACAGTTCCTAGGACTCTTGTTTTTTTGTAATATGATGACCGTATGAGATTGTGTTTATACTAGTATAAAAGTATTACTGTAGATTCATTTACCCAACAGTTTGTTAAGCAGTTAAAATCAGCCCCACCTCGACCAGCCACAAATGTTACGTTAAATGACTGCCTTTGTGTTAATTCATTAGTAAACACAACATAAAATATAAGAATATAACACTGACAGGGGCCATGATCCTGCACAAACAACACTTTACATGTTCATGCTTTAGGTACGCTACTTAAACTGTTGTATGCCTATTTTTGCTTAAGGACCGATTCAAAATCCTTCTTCGATCACTATTCTAGCACTATTATAAAATGTTGTTTCATTATACACACCCTGTGAGTCGCTGTTGCCTTTCATACAGACTAGTTCATTAGTTTCTGACAATTATATTACCGCTTGGTGTGTTTGCCATTTCAGCTTTACCTTGTAGTTAGAATAAAATTCACCCTAAACTCATTCTCCTGCATGTTTTTTGCTTGGATATTAGTTTAATACATTAGCAAATTAAGTAGCACATGAGTAGTAATTCATTCTATTTGGGTCAACTACACTAAATTGGTCCAGCGCTTATGCTCCTTGGATCAAACCCACGTGATCTGTCATAGACTTTCTCTTTGGTTGCGGTTGATTTGTCCCTCCAGGCACCTTCCCTGTTTTGTGATGGACTCATCTGACAACGTGGGGAACCTCAACCACGTGGTGGAGGATGTGGCACTGAATGATGGTCCTGCTCCTGACAGCTCCACCAGACAGAAGGATACCTCACCTGCAGACATGCTGAGGTTCTTCCTCCACATCTGCTTTAACACTTCTATAATTATTCAGTTTACAGTAGTGCTGGTGTATTTGATGAATCACACCCAAACTCCAGTGTTTCAGACTCACATTTCATCCAACTGAATCATGCACCCATGAAAGCACATACCTCTTGTAAGACAATGACGAGACTCTTTACAATTGCTGAAATTACTGTCTTTTCAGAATAAAACAGCAGATGTCCAACCAGTGCTTTGAGATGGCAGTACAGCTCCATGCAGGTATATAACTGTGCATTATTTCCAGCATATTTTATTTTCATTAAGTACACAAACAAATGAATTAATATCAAGTTTCCTATAACAGGAAAAAGTAAGAGACCATGCAGCATATCTGAAGCGGAGAGAGACTTGTGAGTATTTCAAAGTAGCCTCTTGATGTGGATCCAGAATATAAACCAAATGTTAGATTGGAGTTAATTTCAAAATATACACTGTTAACATATATTTTTCATTTAATGTTGCAGGCCAGATTATGTCGATGAGCTGGAAAGAGTCAAGACAATTAATTTTAACAGCACATTGACACTGCACAGGTAAACCGATGCCCTGTTCTTTGAGTGCTGGATTCTTTAGTTATATAATTTTATACTGTGTGTAGAAGTACAATATATAATACAGAAGCAGTAAACTTTGACAAATCATTCATTTGTCCGGTGTTTTCAGAATGCAGATGTGGCACTCTATTGGAGAAAAACTGAAACAGAATGATTCAGAGGCAGAGTAAGTCTATTCGCATCGTATTGAAACAACTGATATTCATTTAGGTGATTTTGATGATGTCATACACTCTTGTGTTTCTCTCAGTCTCCTGAAAGCTGTGAGTGATCGCTGCATGGCTCTTTGTTCACGCATAAAACAACTTCAGCAAGTAAGCAGCCCCGTCACCCATTGTGTGTATATTAAGTGTTTGTCTGCACTCATATTACCTGTTTAAAACAAAGATGTATACATACAATTGTTTTATAACTACTTCGACAGCAGATAAAATGGCCCTGTGTTCGTGCTTTGTGTATTAGGTTCTTTAGCCGCTTGTCTGTGGATGCCAAATCAGATGATACATTTGTTAGTTTACTGTAATCATGTTTCATATAGCAGGTAATAATGTCTCAGCGAAGCCAGAGAGATTATGTGTGGTCCGGCAGGTATTTGGTGTGTTATTACCGCTGCAGGCCCAGGACTCAAATTTCTAAAGCAATGTTTTGTTTTTGTAAAATAATTTTAGTAGCTCATAAGTGCCACAACCACCATTGACATTACCACTTTGAGCTTGAAAAGGTCACTGGAAATGTTTACTGTTGATACAGTGTGTGGTACTATATAATCAGTTTACATAATCAATCAATTTGATCACTTTGTTCTTGATGACCTGTTAATATAGATGTGTTTACAATTGTTGATCAGATTTGAGAGGAGGAATTGATTCCTACAGCTGATGCAAGTTTGACTGTTTACTGGCACAAATCGGGACTTGTGAATTACAACTGAAATATAGTGTCCCTTGACATTGAAATAATTCATTATTTCCCGGATCTGCTTATTTTTTGAAAGGAGTCCAGAGATCTTCAAGATGAAATCACAGAAATACAGAAGAAGAGGCTTGGTATGTTTTTAAAATGGAAAACTCCACTGAGATTGTGATTTATTTTTTCCACAGTCCTGTTTTTTTTGACAAATAATGTTTACGTGTGTAGAGATGAAGCGGCTCACACATGAGAAAATGAAAGAGTCGGAAGAGTTGATGTCCAAGAAAGAGCACCCAGACACAGAGAAGTTCAAAGCCGCGCTGGAGAAAGGCCAGGCGAACATGGAGAAATATAGAAAGATGGCCATCATGACGCAGAACGTCCTCAGGGTAAATTGTGTAAAACAAAATACACTATGTGTCGGTACAATGTTTCGAAATGGTTAATGTATAAAATGAAGTTAGCTAGCAGCTGGTGTATTAATTTTAAGTGTTTCTCCTCAGGGCATCCTCTTGGCCTGTAAAGTCAACTGGCTGGATGATCCCAAACTTCGAGACATCGCCATGACACTGGAGGAAATTCCCATCTCTGACTAGGGAATTAATCCATTTTTCTCATATTTATATGTTTCTATATTGTATCATCTAATAAATAATAAACAAAACTGTTCAAACCGTGTTATGGTTTATGTGTAAGGCAATGTAGATTAGCTGCCACTAGAGGGCGACACACGAGCCGAGGCAAGAGTTGAAACCCACTGCACATCCTGTCAGTGAAGAAGAAAAGCGGTCTGCACGT
Source organism: Coreoperca whiteheadi (assembly GCA_011952105.1). Taxonomy (NCBI): domain Eukaryota; kingdom Metazoa; phylum Chordata; class Actinopteri; order Centrarchiformes; family Sinipercidae; genus Coreoperca; species Coreoperca whiteheadi. Next base: position 17,640,027 of record CM022476.1, read on the forward strand.
GTTTACCGAGCTCAGGCAAGATATATGTTGAATAATCGTTTCAAGGTTGGGTTTCTTGATCTAAAAGTGTAATAAAACCAAGCAAAAATGCCGAAGGTAAAGGCGGAGAAGAAAAGCAGGCAGCACCAAGAGGTCAAAAACCAAGGTATGTTTATCAAAGGAAGAAGTTAGCAAACATCCGTCAGAATTGTAGTTGCCTGTCGCCTTTGTTAACATCACGTGTTTGTTTACGGGAGTTATCTAACCTTTACTATGTTCAACGCTCGTAATTAAGTTCTGTGAGACGAACGCCAAACTGAACTCAGAAAATTCTTATTTAACGTGGCTCGACTTACCCCCAAATGCACATACATACACAGCATTGCTTAAGATACTTATTGAATTGTCGAATGTCTTGTGGCAAACAAAGTGTCCACCAAACTACAATTTATTGCCAATCAAGTGCCAACTATTATCATGGGCACGTTTTGTTTTTTGTATTAATTGTATTATGATCGAATATTAGCTCTTTACAGCTACTAAATCATGTTTCTCAAAATAGTAATAGTACTGTTATTTCCATCATTGAACGATATTATGAGGCAATGTACAAAAGCAACTGTTTGGATCCCACGTTTCACTCCCCACCTAAACATTTTATTAGATTCTGACTGTGGGACCAAACCCTGTAATGAAATGTGGTGCCCTTGACTACCAAAACAAAAAAAAGTTTGAAGTTTGTCAACAGTGGATGTACGAAGTTGAATCTAATTATGTTATCGTCAATTTAGTTATTAACATCACACAAGCCCAATACAGTGTCCCAACCCCGTCTGTTGCAGGGATCATGTTCAACACCGGCATGGGCCAGCACATCCTGAAGAATCCATTGATTGTCAATGGGATCATTGAGAAGGTACGCTGTACTAGTGCACTCTGGTACTGAGACGTTACTGTACAGTTCAGTTTCTGACACACTCACACAGCGTGCACAGTGTTCCTAAGCCGTGGTTGTGTTTTTCAGGCAGCCCTGAGGCGGACAGACGTGGTTCTGGAGGTGGGACCTGGTACTGGTAACATGACAGTGAAATTGCTGGAAAAAGCCAAGAAGGTGAGATGCACTCAAGAACGTCCAAGTAATCAGGTGGAGATATCACAGTGGAAAACAGCCTCTGGTCTGAAGTAATTATATGCTTTCGGTATGCTACTGTAGGTAAAGATGGACTATGCAGAATACATTTTTTAGTTTGTAGCTGTCCTGGTGTTACATTTATAAATCAAAATTTTGGCAAGCACTTCAGTACTGCATTTTTTAATTGCCATGATGGGGTAGTATATTGTGTAACTTCATCGTGATGTTACTCTTGAACATGATCCTGCTTTCCTTGTCCTCGGTCTGTCCCGTTTATTCATCATGAATAAGTTGTTTCCCATCATTTTTGATGCAGATTTCCACCCCAGTTACGTTGTGTTTTCGTTTCTCGTTCACATTCTTCTGTTGTGATCTTTGTGTTTTGCAGGGATAAAATAATTGTCACTGTTCAATCTTAACAGAAACTGCTACTTTTGCAGGTGGTGGCCTGTGAGTTGGACTGCAGATTAGTGGCTGAACTTCAGAAAAGAGTGCAGTGCACGTAAGTGGAGACCGCAGCACTGTGCAACACCATATATACAGTATCTGAAATTAAATGTGAATGTGGGATCTAATAGAAGGACATTTTGTTTTCCAACAGACCCATGCAGACCAAACTTCAAATATTAGTTGGAGATGTACTAAAAACAGATCTGCCGTTCTTTGACGTCTGTGTGGCTAATTTACCTTACCAGGTAAAGACATGTTGCCTCCACACTGCACCCAGTTGATTCAGTGTCATTCAATACATTCATCTTAAACCTGGCTTTCCTTAATTGTGCAGATTTCGTCACCGTTTGTCTTCAAGCTCCTGCTGCATCGACCTTTCTTCAGGTAAGAAACAACTGGAGGCCCACTGAGGTTTTTTTAACTGTTTTAATTTCCATGTTGAGCATTTAGCTAATCTTTTGGGTTTTACTGTTCAGGTGTGCCGTGTTGATGTTCCAGAGGGAGTTTGCCATGCGACTGGTTGCCACCCCTGGAGAAAAGCTGTACTGCAGACTGTCCATCAACACACAACTACTGGCTCGTGTCGACCATCTCATGAAGGTCAGTGTGGACTCTCTGGTGTTTGCGCTCTAGAAACGGCGCCATCACATTTACATTTACATTTAGCAGACGCATTTATCCAAAGCGACTTACATATGAGAACATTCACAAACCGAAGGCGCAGCTTCGGGAGCATTTGTGGGGTTCAGTATCTTGCTCAAGGATACTTCGACGCATGGCTGGGGGATCGAACCGCCGACCTTTGGATTGGCAGGCAGCCGCCATCATGACCGTGTCTTTAGACGGTTTATTAAAATCAAGGCTTTTCCTGTGTCTCAGTGTTGATGTTTCCCCCTTTTATCAGGTAGGGAAGAATAATTTCCGTCCTCCTCCAAAAGTGGAGTCAAGTGTTGTCAGGATAGAACCGAAAAATCCTCCTCCTCCAGTTAACTTCCAGGTGAGGTTTGGCTCTGTGAATAGTTAATGCTGTGAGAATGCAGTTGGTCAAAACAGGAGCTAAATTGCAGATATTTAACGTTGCTTTTTCTTTTCCGTTCTCCCAAAAAGGAGTGGGATGGCCTGGTCAGAATAGCCTTTGTAAGGAAAAACAAAACCCTCAGTGCAGCTTTCAAGTGAGTATCTGCCTGCAGCAAATGTTGCCACCCTAATCTGAGTCTGCTCTGTCTAAAGACCGTGTGTGTGTATGGGGGGGTGTTGATTTTTGTTTTTTAAATTTTTATTTCCAGGTCCACTGCGGTGGAACAGCTGCTGGAAAAGAACTACAGAATTCACTGCTCTGTACACAATGTGGTGAGTCGTGGTGTAGTTTTTCAGTCCTGTTGGACTCTCAATCAGTGTTGCTCCTTGTAACACGTGTTTGAGATCTTTTTGAGATCACTCATCAGCCAGTTTGAATCATAGGTCTTGTGCTCCATCTTGGCAGGAAGTCCCAGCAGACTTCAGCATCAGCAAGAAGATTGAGGGAGTTTTGCAGGGGGCGGATTTCTGTCAGAAGAGAGCCAGGTCCATGGACATCGATGACTTCATGGTGTAAGTTGAACATCTACTTTAGTTTGTTTCTTCTACCCCTCTCCCCCCAAATAATCTACAATAAATTACTCTTTTGACCTTTTTTAATTATGAGTGTTTTCTTCATCCACAGGCTGCTTCATGCATTCAACTCTGCAGGGATCCACTTTTCATAAACGGCAGAGAAAACTGAAGAGCAAACTCCTATGACTCTAATGTTCTGCCTTTGTGATGAGAGGGGAGACGTTAGTGGTCAGATGAGTGGAAAGAAATTGACTGTGTGACAGAGGAGGACATCCTCTGGAGTTTTGCTTGGAGGAACTGGATTTCAAATGATGACGACAGTTGGATGAAATGTACAAAGAATATTGCAGGATACATTTAAAGAGCTCATATTGAGTGCGCTATTTTACCCGTATGAGTAAAGATAAAGTGTCCCTGGGGATGTATGGACAATGTTTGGCCCTCTTCTTGGTTGTTTGAGCGACTGTGTGTGAGAGAGAGAGTTTGTCATTTATTGAAAATAATCTGTAATAGATGATTATTCTAATCTAAAAGCAAGCAAACGTTTTTCTAAACTACGTCAGAATTAGCTCCTTGTCAAACCAGCAGTCCCAAACCCAATGATATGGAATTTACAATATGAGATGTAGGAAAAGTAGTTAATATCACATTTTAAAAACTAGAAGCCGCTTTCTTGGACTAATAACTTTAACAGTTGATCGAGACAGTGCAACATCTTGCCTCAATACTCATTCTTTGAAAAGTCGCTACTGTGTCTGGTAGTCTGCTTTAAGTGCAACGACATCCCCTTGTCACCACCTTGTCCCCTTGTTTTTAGGTCTGTTGGTAATTGTAGTTACTCACTGTGACCGCTGGAGGGCAGGAATGCTTCGCGAGCATGAAAACTTCACATTCATTTAAAAATCTGTAATGGAGGATTTTTCTAATTTTAACTACATAAAAATGACATTCCTGGAGAAGTTAAATTATAGATATGCGTAGCGTATAAGTGTGTGCAGCTTAGAGGTGTCTCTTAAAATAAAGTTAGATTGTACACAAGCTTTTTTTCTTTCCATGTCACGTGTTGTGGCTAAGCGTCTTCCTCCCTCGTGCTAACGCCTCTTGCCTTTGTCACTAAACGGTGTTGTAGACTAATTCAGGATACTGGGTCTGACCCTTCTCCACGATTTTCTGGCTAGTGTTGGGGCACCAAGTTTGTTGAAGCAGTGGACCACTTTGACCTTTGTCCGGTAAGTAGTTAAATAGCTTTTGGTGCAGTCAAACATGTCAAAAGTAGCGAAATGCGCTGGCCAATGCTCGTTATTGCAGGTGTATGGATTATATTGCAATATGCAAGACCTCATGATGAAACAGTCAGCCAAAAATAAACGTTAACTCGCTTGTGATAGTATTGTGTAAGAAAAACTACAGAACAGTTTGGCTCTGCGTTAATTAGTCTTGTATCACTGCGACATGTCGCTAATAGGGAAGGCGCAGAGCAACTTTCCACCTTGCTGTTACTCCCCTCGCTAATTTTGAGACTTTATTTTGAAAGGCTCCACCGGAAATGTTAATAGCATGCTATTGATTCTGTCTTCATCTTTGAAACAATTGGTGGCTCAACACTGCCACCCAGTGGTTACAGCGTGCAGCTACAGCACTGTCGTGTTGCGTTTGCCTTGATGTCCTGAGAGTGTTTATGATCATGAGTGTTCATATTCCTTCTCACTAACTACAACTGGCCGCTCGCCACAGCATCAATACCAGAGAGTTACAGTTGTAACTACTGACTGTGACCACTAGAGAGCAGAAAAACTGCGAAAACACAGCATCAAGGCACAAAGCACGTTACCTCAGGTGAAAACAGTCATAAAACAAGCTATAGACATACATATTGTAGTATTCTATTTTCATTTCATATTCTTAATCATACTCATATCTGTTTTTGTGCTTATCGTTTTATCTGATCGCTAGTGAAGAATATGCTTTTGTAGGTTCTCACTGCGGCCGCTAGAGGGCAGTGAACATACTTAGACAGGACCGCCGGTGTCAAGGTAGACGCAATATCCTACCAGTGCTTCCGGTTAAACCTTTCACAATAAAACCTATCGAAACTAGAGATTACGTTTCTATTTAAAGAAAAATAGGGCCGACACGAACTGTAATTTGCCCAAATTTGCAACTTCATCCTTTTCAGATTGTATTGTGGGTTTTCATTAGCAGTAGCTAACCGTAGTGACGGTTAAACGAGGCTTTAGCAGTAACCATTTGATATAGAAAGACTGGTGATATCTGCTGGCCAACCGTGGCGTTGACATTGTACGACACTGCACATCATTTCACTTATTAAGACACTGTATTATCAAAGTACAACTTTTTTTAAATTGTGCAGATGTCGTCATAGTTTTTCTTCAAGCTACTGCTGCATCAGCCTTTAAGGTAAGAGATAACTGTTCATATCCTTTTACATCTATGTGCAGTATAACCTTTAGGCCCAAACCTGTGTGTCACCATCACTGCATGGTCACATATGGGTCTCTGTGGAGGGTAAACAGATAGGGGGGTGCACTTGATGCTGAGCAGGAAGTGTCTGTTACCATGGATACTATTAGACTGTTTTCCTATCTGCTGCAATGATGTGGTTTTTCTCTGTAAAACATCTCGCTCTTTGTGTATGTTTTTAATTGATGCAGGGATATAGCTATTGTAAGTACGGTTAATTTGGAATTTAGTTCCCTTTTTTCATGTGGAATTCACCGTGAAATGAGAAGCAAATAGTGGTGCAAAACGTGAGGTTGTAGCAAAATCAAATGTGTTGAAGTTGTTTTATAATGTAGTCCATTTCTGCTCAAAGGTGGTAGAAGATGGCTCTTGATGGAAGTTATTCAGTCCATTTGTTTGGATAACTCATTGTCACAAGACATTTAAATGAAACACATGAATCTTTATTACTTCATCCAGCATTACATCCGGTGCAAACACTGAGCGACATAACCAACGGTAGGTCAGTGGGCTTCACTATAGTACATTTATTAAAGCAGTTTTTCTAGTTTCATTTTTATAACAAAGTGTTAAATGGGTGGAAAACCTGTTTTACATTAAGTAAGAGTTTAAGTCAGTTGCCACATAGAATAACATGGCACGAAGCAAACTACATGTAAAAACCTTTCAGGGGCACAAAGGAAGAAGCACAATGTGGTTAAAGGCTTCTTCCAAACTGGTAAACGCTTTGAGAAGGAAGGAAAAGTGAGAAGAGACCTCTTATAATGAGGTATGACTTTACAATGCCAAATGATGACCCAAAAGCATGAAAACAGAGGACAGTTGCGTACATACGCCATTACAGAGTGCACATGCAGACATGTCAGCCAGAGCAACCAAGTGCTGGTTTCCAGTAAACCTTAAAACATGTTCAATGAAGCGTTCTTCTGAAACCAGGTTAAAAAGTGTTCTGTTTAAAGAAAGTACAAACAAGTATAAAATAAAATAATTTAAGAACAGAGAGGAGAGACTAAAAAAATCTGAAAGGAAATAAAACGGCCAGTTTTGTTAGGAGAGGGATCATAACAAATGCAATTCCTTGAGCCTGTTGGTACATCAGAAAGTCCTTTTTATTTGTGTTTTCACAGCTGCTAGTGACAGCCTGAGTTGTGCCAAACATCTAGTGGTTATGTTTCTGTATGTGCCACTAAAACCTCTTCAGCTTCCAGTCTCTAAAGAGCACGTGGCCTCTTGGGATTGATCTGCTTACTGGCTTGCTCCTCCTCCTGGAGAGTAGAGCGGAATGACTTCACTTTATCTGTGGAAGGACGGAGTGGAAAAGACATCATTAAAAAAAAATAAATAAATACGTGAACAGGGTGTAACAGGTGCGTTTCTGTTTCAGTCATACCTCGGAGCTCAGTGAGGATTTCTATCTTCTGGTCTAGGATCTGCTCCAGTTGAGTGGCGTACGACTCCACGTCATAATCCACCTCCTCTGTCATCTCCAGCAGCACCTTTTCATCTTCCAGCCACCGGATAGACTCCTGCTCACAGAGGACACATACAAGTGCATATTTAGTTTATCACAGCCCAGGAATAAATCGTTCCTTCAAACAGAGGTGACCAGTGCATGTGTTAGAAGTGTTACATTTCTACAGGTAACATGGGAAACGCAGCTCACTTGTTACAAAAATGTGTGACTGTCTCACTGTATTTGCATACCTGCATCAATGTGTACAGAAATTACAAACGTTCTTTATATATGTGGACATAAAAAATGACAAGCGGTGAGCCGGAGTATCTAAAGAGTTGTGAATGTTTTCTTCAGTGTTCTGACCTGGAAAACAGCTCGGTGGTCCTCCAAGACCTGCTCCTCCATTTCCACTAACTGAGACACTGCCTCATGGAAGGTAAACAGCTGGGGAGACACTTCCTCCTCCTGGGAAACATATTTACAGGGTCAACATGGCGTCAGTGGTGACAAAAACTCAAATGACAGACAGCTTTTCTGTGATCACTATTGAAATCTGGATGCCAGTGGACATTAATGTTCACTTATAAATTATGTCTAATCTTTTAAAAGCTCAAAACATTTGATTCTCATAAGCAACAACGTCCTTCAGGTCCTTGAAACCTTTCTATTTCAAGGATTAGGTCAAATGTTGCTGTTCAACTATGAATTGATGGCATACATTATGTGCCACAACTTTACACCCCTTTAATACCAGTCTTATAATCTGTCTCCAAAACCCTCTATTCTACTGAGGTTGTGATCACAACAGTTTTGGGAAAGAGGGTATTATGTTTTCACAGCATCTTTGCAAAACTTCAGTTTGAAACTGTCTATATAATTGGTGACAGGATTTTTGAGACCAATTTTAGAGGGGAAACATTCAGCTATCACCAATATGACTATGCAAAGGTACTCAGAAGGCTTTATTAAAGAATATTTAACTTAAATATTCTGTAACATGTACGTCAACCAATTCTAGAAATGAACACAAAGTAAAGAATAAATAAAATAAATAGCTAAATAAACATCAGCACTGTTCAGTATCAGTTAATTGCTTAAGTAGCAGAAAAGGCCATGGAAATACTCAAGCAAAGTACAAGTACCTCTAAATTGTACTAAACACTGTAATGTAAATGTACTTAGTTACATTCCACCACTGCTCTCCACTAAACCACATACTCTGACTATCAAGCTCTTGATATTCATGCTGCAGCTTTGTTCAGATTCTCAACCATTATTTCAAGGTATTAAACTTCAATCAGTCGCTTTTTTCTTGCTAATCAATATGTCATCTGCAGCAATGTTTCGCTATTAATTTAACTGTGTGAGGTGGCTATTAAGTTTCATGACACCAGCTGTATTTTACTGGTCTGAAATTAGTTCTTGAGAGAAGCTTCTTCTCTCATGTTACAATGCTTGGCACTGTAGTGACATGTAAAGTAGCATGACCCTCTCTTTCTGCCTAGATTCTGGTAGATTGGCATACCAAATATGCTGATACCGATCGGTGATGGGCCAAAATTGGCTGACGGATAAATTGGTTGGGCTCTACTTAAGACATTTTTTAATTTCTCAATAAGCTTAACATTGATATTGTGAAATGAGGTTATGTATGCTGTGATCGAGAATTGTATCCTTATTACCCACTCAAACTGTCGTAGAGAACTGACCCTGTGTACTTACGTTCTGCTCACAGAGCAGTTTGAGGTCGTCTCTCTGCGGCGAGATACTCAGCCAATCCTCGTCCAAAAGATCCAGCTGGTTGACAGCATGGATATTGGGTCGACCCCCCTCCATCACTTGGTTGGGGTCAACTGTCAGCTCCTTCACCCTGCAGCGAAAGACATTGAGCTGGTGAGGACCGGCTGTCACACAGCGCAGAGTCACTCTGAACATGGCTGCTGTTTGAATCGGGGTATGACGACTGTGGGGTCAAAAGTGTGTAGGAACAGCGCAGGATGGTGGCATCATGACAGTAGTGACATCATGCATGGAGAAAGAGGACTGTGTTTGCTCTGAACGTTTGAACTAATTCTTCCATTCGTTTATTCTCTTACTGGGCATGCTAACTTAATTCACAGACAGAGTGAAAGAGTGCAGTTTGTCCAGTTCACCTGTACAATATAATGCAATGCAACACATGCCACCCATAGGAATGTTATAATACTAAGGGCTGGAATCTGCATGGTCAGAGCTCGTGTTTAATGAGGCCTCACAGAGCGGATGAGGTATTACCGCCGTGTACCCAACCTGCAAGGAGAATGGCAATTAATTAGGACTGTGTGCGTGGGATTACGTGCTGTGAGATGGCTCATCCTGGATGCTTTTACTGAACAGCTTCATGGACATTCTTGTGTTATCATTGGCACCAAAAAGCAGCTAACACCATTAGTGTCAAGTTTTGATCTGCCATGTGTTCACTCTGACTAATCACACCCAGCTTTCACAGTTGTCCCTGGCATCCGGGTCTCACCACTGACGGTGTCACGCACAACAAATAAAAGACACACCCATAAGGACAGACTGAGGTGTTGTTCTTCAGGAGTCAGTGAAAAGAAACAGTTATGTCCACAGCTTAGCCAAAGTCAAAGCAGGGAAGGAAGATGAAAAAGTGCCACATCATGCAGATGAAAAATAGGAAGGATAAGACGAGAGTGGAGGTTTTTGCTCTGAACAGCTGATGAAGTGAATGAAAGCTGCTAAAATGGATATATATCATAATGTGATAAATACCTGCAGGGAGTGCATGCACTGTGTGTGTTTTGTGTGTGTATGCATGCATGCAGTGTTGTGTTTTAGGGAGTGCTTGACCTGCTGGGAGAGGTAGCAGCAAAGTCATCGTACTCAAAGGTACTGGTGGGCGAGAGCTCAGGGCGACTCCCCTGACTGCCCTGGGAGAAGGGGATGTCTGACGGACTAATCCCAAACTCCTTCACTCTACACAGCGGCACCAGCCACACCAGCGCACAGAGGGCGGGAGAGAAGAGGGAAACAAAGCAGGAGAAAGAGGAGAGAAGGAATACAAGAGAGTCAGACAGAACTACTGAGAGTAGGCAGAGGCATTTACAACATTGGTACAGCTAATTTCAATCTATACAAAAGCCAATGGGGATTATAGTGGAATTAAAAGGAGCTATAAATTCACAACACTGCATAATTTCCGTTGGTTCTTGTGGCAACAAGGTATATTCCCACCTGTTGGCGTAGCGTAGTGTGTTGAGGGTATTCTCGCAGGATGTCATTCCAGGAGAGATTGTTGCGATCTGTGCAGACAAACAGAAGATCAGTCAAATTAATATCATCTGGAAGAGATATGAAGAGATAGTATATTAATGAAGGCAATGAACTGACCATGCATGTGCGTGAATTTTCCCCAATGAACGAGTCTCTCAGGACCTGGGTGAGCTTACTGGCTCTGAATGGAGTGTGGGGCTTGTTACGGCCAAGAGCCCTGATACACTCCTGAAACAAGAAAAGCAGAGACCCATCATATGGTAAATAAAAAATGGCTATTTAATGTCACTGTGTATTTTTTCTGTTCATAAACAAATGGGGAAATTAACTTGTTGAAGTAGCAGGAAAAACACATGGCGTTCTAAATAGAGTTGCCATTGATGCCCACAAACCTTTAGGGCCAGCAGGCTTTTGTTGATCTCAGCTCCCTCCAGACGAGTTTGGCGGTCAGCACTCGATGTATCCGCCCCCCTCTCGTTGCCTGCGAGGTCGATGAGGGAGAACTTACCGTGCATCTTCCCCTTCCTCCGAAGAATGATCTGGAATACGGCGTGGCTGCGAGACGAGTGGGCGTTGGCAGACGTTTGCCCTGAGGTTCTGGGAGTGAGTGGAAGGAGATGTAAAGATGAACAAAGGGCAAACAACAGGGAAGAGAGCAGGAAAATAACAATTGTAGGAGAAAAAAATTGCACGAATTTCCTTTGTTTGCCATGAACATGGTGTACAAGGACTAGGGTGATGTCATATTCTATTACGAGACATTTGCACAATAAGTGACCAACTCTGGACAAAAATGGTGTTTCGTAGAGTTATGACATGACTGAACACAAGAATTCTAAGTCTTGTTGGGCTTGCATCACTAACAACTAGATAGGTAAAGCTTCCGTTATACCTGCAGCTGTTGCCCAAGTCTATGAGTTTCAAGACGTCCTCTGTGCACTTGACCTCCTTCTCCTGAAGCCCCACAACCTGCACTTGCTGTTTCCCATCCTCCAGCACCCTCAGTTTAGCTTTACGATTCAGCAGGTCAAACACCTAACAATACATACAGGCAGTCAGCATTGGTTAATGTTTTATTTAGGGGGGGGGGCTAAAACCAAAGAAATGATTACATATCACTTGCCTTTCCACTGTAGATTTCAAAAAAGGTTGCGTACACTTGTAGATCTAACTTCTTGTAGTTGGGTTTCTTCAACATGAGAAATACATCCCGAGCTGCATGAAAAGAGACAAGAGATCTAAAAATGTCACCAGCGCAAACCAAACCCTTTATAATATAATAACCTGACACATTTTATTTGAATACCTTTAATCACTAAACAAAGCTCATTGACTTACCAGCTAATGCATAAATTCCTTTAGAGCAGTCTTGGTTCTTCCCAGAGAAATCTCCTCCCATAGTCTATAACAATACAATACAGGTAAAGAGATATTTTCTAATTATATGCAAGGGTAATAAAATATAGCAAAACTCTCAATAGGAACAATTAGGTTTGTAAGGGAGGTGGTTTTGGCTTTTTAATGGAGTCATTGCATGTAACTCACGTGTGTTTTTCCACTGCCTGTCTGCCCATAGGCAAAGCAGGTGGCCATGCCCCTCTCAAAAATTGTCTCCACTAGGGGTCTGGCAGTGAACCTGCAGGATCAGACAGAACACACACTCAGTCACTACTTCATCAGCAAAATCAAGATATAACATCTAACCGTCATGTATACAAACAAAAAGCCTCATCATACTGACTAGTCAGGTGTAACTTCGGTCAACTATCAGAGCAAACACATGAAACGGTTTGGTCTAATGGCTTGGTTTGTTTATTGATTCGCTGTTACAAACCTGTAAACCATCTCGTTGGTGGTGCTGTCATCAAAGGCGTAGTCGAAGCGGAAGGTCTGGTTCTCCAGGTAGCGGGTGAGATCTACTTTTTGTTTAGGTTCATGAACCATCACCACGTCCTTACTGGGGATGGTGATCACATCCAAATCCTTCATGGACAACTCTGGGACAAAGCAGAGGCAAGACTTTCAATCACATCAATACTTTGGAAGAAGACATTTTAAATAGAATACGACATGATGATGTTACTGATAGAAGACCTTACCTTTCTTGTTGAGTGGACGTTTCCTCACACAAACACATATTCTGTGCTCTTCAATCTGGACCGTGTAACAGAGAAGGACATTTTATTATATTGTTGCTGAGGGTCAACATCTAAAAATCAGGAGAGAAGGAGAAGCCACAGTCTCCACTCACCAGATCTGCTGTGGTCAGGGGCCGGTAGTCTAGACTGGCTCGGAAATCTCGGATCATGTACGTGATCTCATAGTTAGGGATGGTGGTATCCACCTCCTGAAGCAGGAGACAAAGTAACAGAGTGAAGTGGCAGTTTAATCACCAAATAGGAAAATTATTCTCATGTCAAGAAAGTAAGTGGGTATCAAGATTCAATAAATATATTTTGATAATTAGGAAGGCGAAAGTTGAAGAATATCGATGTACCTGAGCTCTCTTCTCCCTGAGCTCCTGTTGCTGAAGCCGACGCCTCTCTCTCTTCTCCTGCAGTTTCTCCACCTCCTTCACGCAGTTTGACTTCCTCCTTGCTGCCATAAAGACAAGAGAAACAGTAACTCTACTACCATTCACAGGATATGCCAAAAGCCTTTCATTGTAAAAAAGCTCTCTTCCTCTCTCATTCCTCCTCCAAAAGGTTTCTGCTACTTCCTCAGTCTTTTCCCTTGGCTTTAGCAGTATCTCTCTCTCAGTGAGTCTCTCTTTTCTCTTGGTCTTCCTTCAAAACAGAAGGGAGACCTTGGGCTATTTCCAACAAAGCAGAACAGTGATAGTGCTCAAGCAAAGACCAGGATACAGTGGCTGGCACACAGTGCCTCCAGTATAACACTAGCCGCTTTCTCTACATAACCAACAAAAGGCCTTTACAGTGTGTTCAAAACCTGCACACTTATCCCGTCTATTTGCATCCTAAGACACAACTAGACCAGGGGGAATGCTAAAACTATGATATGTGCCATGTATTACTCCAATTAAAATTATAGATAAATTCAAATAAAGTATGATTAGAAAACTGTTTCAATCAACTAGATTATTTAAAATCTCCCAGCACAGCACACCCACTGATTAGTGTTGTTTCAGGTCAATCACAAAGTATTAGAAAAAAGAGAGATAATAAGAGAACACAAGTTAGCAAACATGTGAGTAAAAGCCAGTTCTGATTTAATAAATATTCATGAGTTCATAAAAAACAGTGGTATCGGTTTGCTGCTACAGCCCCAGCCTGGCTTGCTACTACATCCCCAGCCTGCCACTGCAAAGCCTGACTGAAGCCCTGTAATACAGTCCTGGCCTCCTGCTGGCTCCAGTCCATTTGAACCCAGACTATCAGAGCAGAGGGATTAATAATCGGCTCTAATCTGGGAGGAGAAGATGAGCTGGGTCAGCACCGGGACAAGGCAGTATAAGAGGGATGCAGAGTCGTCACTACTTGGGGGTCTCACAGGCTGTCGGTGGGGGAGCTGAGGGGTGAGGAGGGGGATCAAGGTGTCTCCCTCCCTCTCCTCTTAGCTCATCAAATGACAGCGAGCACTTGGAAGGAATGGAAGGTAACGAAAAAGGTTATTGTTGCCTTCTCAGCCTTGAGGAGTAAGGCACAGCGCCACAGGCTTTTCCACGTGTGTGTGCTTGTGTGTGACTCAGCAGAAATCAGAGAGGGAAAAGACAGCACAGTCCAACAGCAGCACAGACGATTTTTTTACTCCCTGTCTAATACCCAGAAAGCCTGTCTGCTGGATGGATTGTGCTTGTGCTACTTCACCACCACACCACAGCTCTGAATAGTATCTGGCAGACATTTTGAGTGTACAATCTTCTCATAAGACTAGAGGACTCACAGTTTCAATTGGGAACTCTATTAGAATCACCATAAGGCACTGAGGGCAAGGGGAAACATGCAGGTGATACATACAAAGCTGTCCACACTCCTTTCTGGATAGCAGGTGATGTGAGGATTCTGTGATAAACATGTGGTTCACAAAAACATGAGATTTGAACAAGTTGGGATAATATGTCTGTTTTCAGCAGATGGTCTAAATCAACTGATCGAAAATACTGTAAATGTTAAAAAGTGGTGGCATTTTTCAGGTTTCACCATGACATGTTTAAATAAAAAAAAATAAAATCATTTCTGGACTTTGCATTTAAACCCATAGAGAGTTTAGGCCAAATGCTTACAACTGCTTCCCTAAAAATAGTATTTCTTGAGAAAGATCAGTTAGATCACATCTTAGGTTAATAAAAAAAACACATTCTTGTTTTGATCACGTTACCATTCTGCAGTTGCTGTTGGGTCTGAGCTTGAGTGAGCTGTGCAGGCTGCTGGGGTGGAGGCGGTGGTGCAGGCTCTGGTTGTTGAGGTTGTTGGGGTCTGGCACGCGTCGGAATCACTGAAAACACAAAGATTAAGAAAGAGACCTTTTGACTCGCATGCTGCTAACACAGCACTTTTCAGCTTGGTATTAAAACTGAACCCGCTATTTTCAAGTTTTACATTAAACTCACCTAACTTAAAATTAAAATCTGTTTGACCATTGGTGACCCAAAATTAGAAGCTAGAAGATCTAGAGTTCTAGTTGTTTTTTTCCACACATCTTTGTTTCCAGTTTGTACGACTAGGTAAAACTAATGCAGTATAATGCAACAGTCCTTCAATTAGACTGCATCAAAACTGGTGAATTGCATTGTGTTATATGACAGTTGTTTCTATTATATTGTCCACCCAATTTATTACAATTAGGCTAAAGAACAGAAACACCTCTTTGTATAATGCAATAAAGTTCAACAGCACCAGCAAACCACATCCTCCCAAAATGACCACACATTTGAATCAGAACCTCTTTGAAACAGTTTGAACAATTACAGAACATTATAACCTTGATGAAGGAAGGATTGATGGCAGGGCTGTTATGTTAGACTGCATTAGTTTTAACTAAGTGAATAAAATAAAATGGAACAAATTCGTATTGAAAGCATAGAAATAAATAAAATAACCTCGCTGTCAAAAAAACTCTTTCTTCCTGTCTGCGCACACGCTGTATCCCTCCAGTACCGAACGGGAAGCAGCAAACCGGGTAACGTTAGTTACTTTTGTAACGACCGAAAAAACCCTCACGCACGCACGTGATAGATGGTGAATTAAGAGTGTTCGGTGTTAAATTTGGTGTGGATCTGATCCATAAACCCGGCACGTATTTTAGTGAGAAATTTCTCTGAGAGAAGTCGCCTCTCCGACGGTCTTCGCCCACAAAAATATCCAAGCTAAACAACAGAGGCTGGTAGCAAGTTGAGGCACTAAATTCGAAATGTAAATACGGAAATACAGTTTATCTTTATGGATTATATTGATGCCAAATTGACAAGAAGACTGTCGATTTGTGATGCCTTTTATCGTATGTTTCTGGAGTTATGTGTTTTTTGCGGACACGTAAAGAATTGTTAATATATCATATTTCTTAAAGCGAGTTTGGCATAATAGTTCCCCCGAAGGGTGCAGGGAGCTTCAGTTTAATTCAAACTGCTAATACTATATGTAGGCTATATTTTGTAATGTTTTGTCACCACTACAGGAACACTAGGTCACTGCTAAAGTATGATAAGGTTGTCTGACGCTGAATGCGGTTGGATATTGGTTTGATTAATGGTTTACAGTCTAATAATGGATGTTTGCATTGATTACTGACCGTGGCTGATCAGGCTAATTCTCAGCTACTTGTCCTCAGTTTCTAAGTTGGCCTTTGTGGGCGTGTTTTCAAACTACTTTACTAATTTAAATATCAAATATATATATCTATATGAACATAGTAGCTTAATGTTTGTTTACATTGTTTGCTTTTTGTCCTTGTTTTTAGCCATATTTGTGTCTATTTCTCTCTATGTACATAGAGAGCAACCAGTCAAACTCCTTGTATGTGAACACATACCTGGCCAATAAAGCGGATCTTGATTCTGATTAAAGCTCAACAATCTCGTTGCCCTTTAGCTTCCCTTTTTAACATTTTTTCACCCAGAAAAAGCTGATATGTCTCTGCATAATACGACGTTTTTCTGTCAGCTGCTGTGTGTCTGCAGTGTATTTAAAGATTTGAGATTTTTGTTTAATTTTCAGATATATATTCAACATACATTAATAACCAAAATTATAACCATATAACATCACACATGACTTGAACACTATAATTTGTCAAAAAAACACACATTTTATTAGGGACCCACTCAAATGAACACCTGTGGGTCCCGGGAGCTCACCACATTGAAAACCTTTCAACATTACTGAATGTGTGAGATATATTAACAGCATTTTATAGAAGGCCAGAATAATCTGATAATATTGGTCATGCATGTATTGACCATTGCTTTTATTTATAATTTCTAAATAAAATTTCAAGATTTAAGAGTAATATTTTATGAGAGGATAATTTAACAATTTCCAGAGAACTGCGTGAAACAAACCTCTATTATCCCTGGACGGAGTGTCATTCTTAGTAGGTGCTATCGTCCGACGGTTCTGCAAGAAAAAACAAAAGCTCAAATAAGATATTCTAGGATAAGAGGATTAGGGTTAAGTGATACCTAATTTCACTTCTATATATTTCATAGCTGCTTAGGACCTGAAAAGGAAACGCAATTCAGTTTTCAACCTCCTCATTTATTAACACTAATGTTCGTGATGACACTGCCAATGCTGACATCTTAACGTATCTTAAAAAAAAGGAAGAAATGAAATTAGACCTTGTCCAAAATACAAAAGATTGCAACTCCCTGTATATTTTTCTGTGATGGTGATTACTGTACAGTTTATGGATCTACTTTATAGGTTACCAAACTACACAATCTGAAGGTACTTCAATTATAAAATCACTACAGGCCAAAATTACAGTATCCTAATAGAGTGACAAAACCCCATTTCATGCCAATTAGAATGCACAGTGTAAAGTACATTCACTTTATTCCTATTCAAGCAACATCATTTGCCTCACAGTTTTTACTTTAAATGTTTTATATGTTGAAAACTGAAACGAAAATTGTACTAACTAGCAGTATCTGCAATATTTATCCAAATAATCCTAGTGTTTGTGACAATATGCAGCCCTAATCTACTGTGCACTATACACACTGTACTTAACAGGACAAATTAGTTGGCTACCTAGAATGATCCAGGATCTATATTAAGGTCCAGCAAACTGCAGCCACATAACTACCTGAGCACTTTAGACACACTCTGGCATGAATGTGAATGAAAGACTTAACATGGAGGAAGAGACACAAAACAAAAAGAAAAAAAAAATTTTTTGCTTGAACAATCCAAATTATATCACACTGATTTGTTTCAGTTGTTGCCAGATAGAGTGACTCACCTTTGCAATTTTGTTGACCTTCACACATGTGGGTGTGGGTGGGGGTGGAGTCTCTGGACTAGGGGCAATTTCCTCATCTGGAGCCACGTCTGGGTTAAGTGCAAATATACTCTCCAAGTCAATCTGTCCAGAAACAGAGTATTAATACCAACTCATTTCATGTATGCCAATTAACTGATGTTTGGAATTAGACAGTGGAACAACACACTCTATTCATCATTAACAAAAAAATAAACATTTAATATAAAAATACTATCAGTCAATCCTAGAAAAACTGAACTTTTAAAAAATTCACATATTCCTTTATAAAAAAGGACAAGATACGTGTCAAAGAAGCTGAATTACACCCACCAGATACAATGCTGTTAAACATGGAAAAGTGGTGTAAACACCTTTTATAGGTGCTGCAAGTCATTCCTATAACATAGCACAGCTCAGTATTAATTTGTGAATTTGAACAAGTCTCACTGTAAGCAAAGCAGCAGAGAGACAGACTGTAGCAGGTTTGGACTTGAGTCACAATCTAAAGACTTTAATGTTGACATGAAAAAATAAAATAAAACAGACTTGAATCTTGACTTTAACACCAATGCCTTCAGACTTCACTTGGACTTGAAGCTCATTAGCATGCATGCATGCTGGTCAGTGAGCAACAAACTGATGCAGTGTAATTAGCCATACTTCCATGGGCTCAAGCAGTGATTCAATGACCGTGAATGAGCTTACAACTACAACTAAATGAATTACCACATTTTTAACTTACTATGATGCTTTTCAAAGGCCATCGAATTATATAAGCATTGCTGAAAAGACTGAATCTTGGTCTGTCTGAATGAGGAAACTGAACTTTTACTGAACACCTTTCAAGAATACAAAGGTTGGGTCTTTGAGACCAAAAGTGGAAAGGATACACCACAGTGTGGTAATATTATTTTTGCATTCACTATTTGGTAACCTAAATGTTGTTTTGCAAATTTAATAACTGTATATCAGTAATATCTAACGTTAGCCATCTATTAACCAGAGAGACAGTGAGGGAGAAAGGGACAAAAGAGAGAGGAGGAAACAGACAGACAGAGAGAGCTTCCAATGATGGAAGATATGAATATAAATACCATTTTACAGTGGATTGCTCCTTTTACACGGTCTCAATATGCTAGGCCAATATATAAGTGGCTCTATATAGCAAATATATGATATCTATAAAAGCAAATGACTAAAATGAGGCTTTGTTGCTGGGAAGTGGGATATACTGTGTGTTGAGCATACACTGTGTGGGACATACTGTATGACCAGAGTTACAGGCTGCGATAGCTCATGCACATCAGAGTGCAGAGGATGACGGCGTATTGTAATACATGCAGACTGGTTGTCTAATCATCACAGCTCCTGAATGACTTTGGATGCATTATTTATTGCTGTGGAAAATAGAAGCATACTGCAGATGCTTTGAGGGGTAATAAATGGTGGTTTACCTCTTTCCCTTTTGTGTCTCCATTTTCTATCCACTCCACTGTGACACTCTCGTTGTCCTCATTCAGTGAGGTCACCATTGCCTGGTGTATACGTCCTGTGAAAGTATCATAGACAGGGGAAACACACACATCAGATAGGCAGACTTAAACCAAAAAGTGAACGCAGTGCTTACAAAGGCCAAACCTAGGGCCAAAGCGCTTTTAGGGCCCTTGTAAGTTTGGTAGCAATAACGGTGGCAATGTTTTAATTGTTTATAAGTAGTGTTATATATAATGGCCCTGCATGTGCTATTCACCACCTCATGTTTTAGTAATGGAAATGGTATAAAAAGGTGATGAAATATATATCAATACAAATGTATTTTTGTTCCCTCTCTTCTTCCCTGACACACACAAAGGTTAATATGAAATGGATTTCACTAATACCGTAGCTTGTGTCCTAGCAACGTAAATTACAAAAGGCTTAATTACCACTGCCTGATCAGATCTGTACCTGGTCCTGCTAAATCCAAACAGTTTTTTATTTGGAAACGCAGCGAGGTTGGAAAACCCTGAAAAGGCAACTGGATTTACTGTGTTCATATTCTCAAGCTGCTGCGTCACTGTCAATCGAGGGCCTGAGTTATCTTATTACATTTTAGCGGTCCTGTCCAAACATCAGGAAGCAATTTGGTCTTATAAGTTTCAAATGAAAGCAAGGCAATAGGCTGAGGCTAATCTTAGTAAGATCTGACTATGAGGTTTGATAATGACCTGCTGGAGAGAATCACCAATAATAGAGACAAGCACAGCTGCTGCTGCAGGCCTGTATGCTTCTCTCCGCCTCTCTGTCTGCAGAGCAATAATACTAGCTTTTAAGAGCCCGCTCAGCCCTCCCATCTTTGTTTAGGTGGACCTGACTGTTATGCTGTAAATTCCCGGCACAATCCAGGGAAACACTATGTTCCTGTATCTATTATTCAGAGACACACAGGGAGCTAAGGAGCAAAGATGCGTTTGGTGTTCTCAACTGCTGAACAATTCACTGATTTACCATAAAATGGTTTCATATCAGCAAAACGCAAAAAGCAAATCTAGTGTCTTAAAACAGAGACAGTTGAGAAAAAAGCCTTTTGTGCGCTCTGAAGATCAGGAAACTCTGGCTTAAGAGCATAGACATATCCCACATATGAAAAAAACCCCAGTACATTCTGTATACTTAGTAAATCAACTACTGTTTATATATGCATGTATTGAAATTCATTAAAATTTTAATAAACTAACACTGGATTAAAAGCAGCCTCCTCTGAGGGTGGTCAATATGTATATGTATGCACTGTCTTTCTGTT
The DNA here is from genome assembly GCA_011952105.1 of Coreoperca whiteheadi. NCBI lineage: Eukaryota > Metazoa > Chordata > Actinopteri > Centrarchiformes > Sinipercidae > Coreoperca > Coreoperca whiteheadi. Next base: position 17,660,616 of record CM022476.1, read on the forward strand.
GTATCATATGACGATGATTAGATAATACTGTTATATGATACGTTCTCAAGTATAAAAGAGTGACATGATCTGAATTAAAATTACTATGCATGTAAATATGCTATGCAGCAATAACTTGGTAGTTTTGCATACATAAACCATACTGTGATATACACCACTGCCATGACAACCTAATGAAAAATAATGATGTCAACCTTCCAAACCATCCCTACCCTCCATCCCTACATTAGAAATGACTGTTGACCTCATGAATCTCTAGGTTATTGGTTGAGCCAGTGCTCAAACCCATATCTCATACTGAGTCAAATGCAGAGTTAACATTTATCTAGGCCACATATAAGTAATCTAAAATGTTACAATATGGATCACAAAGGCTCAGCTTCATAGCTAAATAACACAATTCTTCTCCATTCACAATAAAACACGGTGGGGCTCCTGCAGCCTTTCGAGCCTATCTACTTAAACAGGCATTACCTGGTTTAAATGCTACAAAAAAAAACTCGGTTCACATCAACACTTAACCAACTACAAACAGATGGTTGAAATATTAAAAGGTGTTGATCCACCTTCAATAGGCTTCGGCATGAATTCTTCAAGTTTCTGTAACTTTACTGATGGGATAAACACTATTCTTCCAAAAGATATTCCCTCATACGGTGTTGGTAGTGGAGAGTGCCTGTCCAAAATTTCCCATAGGTGTTCTATCAGATGGAAATCTGTTGACTGTGAAGACTTGATCATATGATTCGCATCGTTTTCATGTTTAAACCAGTCACCCCTCAAGCCCTGTATGAAGGCATCTACATTTGTTATGCTTCTCCACTAACTTATTCAGGTTTGCCTTTAATTTGTCAGCTGTCTGACTGCGCATACAACTATCTTTAGTGTACTCCAGTAAATACTATGTCGACATCTGTAAGGTCTGCACGATGGAAAGACGACCAGAAAAAAAAACACTTTTGGCAACAGTAAAGGCAGTTGGAACAGGCACGTGGTTGGTGTGACACCTCTACCTAAGGAAGCTGTTGAGAGCACGCCATGCTGCAATAATGACTGCAGCACTCAGGGGATTTATAGAGACGACAGAGGGTCAGGCAAGGCCCTCCAAATCACTGTTATTTCCTGCTAATAGCCTTTTGCTGATGATAAAAAAAAGAAAGAAAACGTGACTGGCATCAGCTAATGTCAGTGGTCAAGTTTTAGACCACAACCTTCCTGTGGGTTCATACAGACACTACTCTATTCAACAAGATGCTGCAGAAGTCAAGTAACTGCAGAGCAGAGCAACAACTTCCTCCAAACCACTTGTGTGGAAAAGTCTTATTACATCACATAACATCCAGTAAAGCTAAACTTCATTAAAATACATACAGCTTGAAGAACTTTCATACCTAAAGTACACATATTTTAGTGTTGCCCATTCCAGTAGGAATCACAGAAGAATACTGAGCATTCAAAACTACATCAGTAAACGAGCTTGACAGAAATAGATTTTACTTGAAGTGATCAGTTTCTTCCCAACTCTGCTGACTTAGTAAGATGTTTATTCCGTCAACGAACACACAGCAGCGTCCTTACTGTATGTTGACAGCACTTCTCTACTGTTAACATAAAATAGTGTCTTCACATAATGACACCGATAATGAGTGTGAATGCCAGCAGAGGTTGACAACACTAATGAACAGAATATACGGACAAAATGCTGGGGTTCAAGACATGATCAATGTATAATGTAATACTAAGAGTAATACCCCATGAAAAGGCAGTCTAAGAAGGTTGCATCTTCTTGAAATCTACAGTTAAAAATGGCACAGACTATTTAACCTGAGAATGGAGGCCACAGCCACAGAAATACCATACACAACAATGGAAACGCAGGAGGCATAGCTGACCTATTATAGCCAGAGGCCTAGAGACACAAAAGCTAGCTCCACACCATCAGCAAGACAGTGTCATTTACAGTAGGAACAATTTTCTCCCTCCACATCTAGAGAAGGCAGGGTGACATAATGTGACATGGCTGAAACTGAAGATTACTTTTTTATTATTGATTAAACTAAAAATAATTTTTTTTACTAATCAGTCTATAAAACATACTTCATAATGAGAGTAACCAGAGTCCAAACTCAAATAAAATTTTTTTAGCTATATGTAATATGCAATTCATTACTTTAAAAAAAAAAAAGCAGATATTATGTGTTTGTAATTGATAAGTGACATCAATTATTAAACAATTATCATATTTGATTACCTTTCTTTCAGTCAACTAATGATTTCATCATTAATCGGTTCAGTATAAGTAAAAAGCCCCCATAGGTTCAAGGGTATAGTATCTGTCCTGTGACAGACACTGTATACCTACAAGATCCAGACGCACTGTTGTGTAGCTATACACTCTGACCTTCCTGAAGAAGGGAACATTTCATTTCCCTCCAGAAATCCGTTACGTGTCAGCCAGCTTACCTCTTCCTCACATACACGCACTCTATTCCTATACCTACCTACATGAGCCAAAATGCTAAGTCACATACTGGCTTGTCTTTCAGCAGTTGATATGCTGATTTTCTGTCCACTGTGTCCAACTTTGATACTAAAACCTGGCTGGATGGATGCTGACACCTCCCAGTATTTGAAGGGGCTTAAGAGGGGGTGCGTCAAGCTCTGCTAAGCCTGAGGAACAAACAAAGCCTTAGAAGCATCAGTTTCACTGAAAAAAAGAAAGACACCCATTGATGAAACTGTGTCAACATGTCATAGATTGAGAACAATTATGCAGTCCATAATCACTAAGCTTGTAGGTGGCCTATGTCTTTCTAGAACTCTACATTAAAAGACACTATTTCACAAAGAAACAAAGGCCCAACAATAACAACAGATAATATTGTCCACCATTAAAAATGGAATCTGTTATTGCATTAAAAAACAGCATACAAACCATACAGCGGAGGATTAAAAAGCAAGCAATAACACAGAGGGAGCGAGTAAGAGTCCTGGCAGAATTGAGGGAGCTGGCTGCAACAGATGGGGTGGCAGCTAATGGCCTGAATCTGGCTTGAATCTGAACCAGTCCTGCCACCAACCCCCCAGAGAGAGGGCAATCCCTGCTCTGGATGCAACACCAACCAGCAGGAAAATGGACAGACAGGCTTCTTCCCTTTCTACGGGTTTCTTTCACATCTCAACCCTGTTCTTAGGGTACTGAGGACAGTATAATCAAATGCCTCAGGGATAAAGGACTTGAAGACATCAGCAACAACTATTACAACGGTTAAAAACATGTGCCAGTAGCTTTGAACAGTTTATTTCCACTCAATGGTGTTGCACAGCATCACTGGGTGTAGCCTAATCCTGGAAGGGCCAGCAGGAATGACAAAATGTTTTGTCATCTTTGGCTGCCTGGGCCTGAAGCAATCCTATACAACTACACAGGGCGGGTAGAATAAAGTGGAGATTCACATAGGGAAGAGTCATAAAACAAGCTGAGTCTTAGTGATGCCAACTTGGGAGGGGGGGGTTCTGTATGAGAAGCTGACCTATGATGATCCACTATGGGATAAGAGAGGACATTAATTAGTGTTTGTAAACAGTAAGAGCAGTGTTTTCTGCTTACTTACCAAACTTCATTCATAAATCCTACAGTTTCCATTTACCATTGATGTACAAAGTCACTGACTTAGTTAACTTGCTTATTTTAGATGTTTTATAAATAAAGAGGATCTTTAAGTAAATTCAGCCTGGGTGATTGTCAACAAAACAATGCTTAACTTCAACGAAAAGGCTATCTATTGTAAAGGTACATACAGAGAGTAGAGAGAGAGAGAGAGAGCACACCAAACAGCTGTTTCTATGCACCTCTCCCTGCTTCTCTGTTCGGGTAACGTTAGTGGAACAAGATGCCGGATAGGCTGAGGGATAACAGATCAGGAGGGTTTCCTTTATCTCATACAAATCGCCCTGTCTTAGTAATGCAATCTGCAGTATTTCTCTCTCATAAAGTTGCACTGAATTGCTTCTCAAAAATAAGGAAGAAAAGTGCGTTCAATACGGAACACGTCTTTTAGTTTCCAATTACGGGACGACTCCGTATTTTACGGGACGGTTAGCAACCCCTCTCCCCTTTTCTGTCTACTCCTCTGTTAGCTAACCCTTTCAACTGAAGCTGAAATGAGTGTATTTTAAACCCATATTGTAAACTTCCCGATGGCAGTTTACAATATGCAGTAACTGTTACTTCTGTAATAAGCTCAGAGCTGTCATAGGTGTTTCATACACTAACGTTACTGTTTGTTTGTCTCAATGCTAATGCTATCTTGACATAGTGTTACATCAACTACAATTTGATTTCCTTGTTGTAAAATGTGATCTTATCAAAGAGTTTCTAAAACCACAATTTTCTACATAACCTATGTAACATTAGCTTTAGTTATTAAGATCTTAGGATATGTCTGTTTATTGGTCTTATTATAACTATAACGTTAGCAGGTCAAATGTACTATGCAAACGAAATCTTGATTCTTGATTTTTAACAATTGGAGGGTTTCCATAACAACCAAAGCTAGTTTAGTTAGCTATGTTAGCTCAGACATTTAGCCAATAACCTGTATACATGAATTACATACGGCATAAAATACAGCCAACGAGCAAACTACTCGCTAACCTTGGGAAGCAGGGTTTGGTTTCACTGCAGCGTTACTGCTGTAATAAAGCCGGTAACGTTAGCTAGCCGTTTAGTTAATCACAAGCTAGCTAATGTTGCCCTCTAACGAACTAATGTTAGCTTGGCTAGCAATTTAGCTAGCATAGCTAACGTTAAAGCTGGATTTTAATTCCTCGTTAGAATAAATCATTTAGGTAACGTTACAAAGTGGCACTTCCGTTAGTGTTTTAGCTTCGTTAACTTCCAGTTGCAAGCATTTAATGTTATCAAACGATATGAATTAACATCTAACGGCAAATGTATCCTGAATTTGCATAGAAGCTAGCTAACAAAGGTAAGAGCTCATTCAAAGGCTTTGGCCATGTTGAAGCACTCTATAGCCACGGCTAATATTAACGTTTTCGTGCAGCTAACGTGGACGTTACGCTCTGCAGCCAGGAACAACGGTTGCTGTATTCAACAGCACCGCAGCAACAAAGATCCTCAAACAACTTAACTACACAGTGCGACGAGGGAAGAATAGACAGGGTGAAACTTACCATCACTGCGCTTTATCTCCACATAAGTACCAACGACAATCTTCCCAAAACACGACGCCATTCTACATTACTTAAACAATTAACAGAAACAGGACTACAGACTTATTATGAGCTTCTTATGTTTGCCAGTCTTTGATCGGGGAGGAAGATGCAGGCAACAGAATGAGCTAGCATTACGTAGCTACCAAGAATAGCAAAGTATTTCCGGTCCGACATTTTTCAAAATAAAATCAGGCAACATTTTACCTGTTCTCTTGAATCGAATCCTTGCTTGGACGAAAATACAAGATAGGTCGTCTTATATTTTGCATTACCAAACTAGTTGGGCCTGTAGTTTTATCTGGTTCCTGTTTGAAGATATTAGATAATTTATATGCAGGTAGGCATCTCACAATATAAGGTATAATGCAATCATATCTTAATATAAACTAATGTTACACCAATTCTCCTGCAAAAAGTAATTTTATTATTGATACTTTAAGTACACTTAGCAGATAATACTTCAATTTTTTTAATGCAGGATTTTTACTTGTAAAAGAGTGTTCTTGCATTGTGGTATTGCTATTTTTACTGGTGCACTAATCCCACTTTCATAGTGTACAATTGTCACTCTTATTGTAGTGGATGGATTATGCCACCTGGTGGCACAGAGGCTCTAAACATCCACATAGGATACAGCCCAAGCTCCAAGAACCCTTCCTTCCCCCCTCCAATAGATTTTCAAGAGACAGATTTGGTGCAACCATTTTGCCTGCGGTCCAAATAATTGAAAGTCTTCTTTATAGTATTCCATTGACAGAGAGTGGACAAGCATATTATCACTATACATTTGTCTGTGTCACACGATCTCTCTGGGTGGAGTCTGCATGTCCTCCCCGTGTTACCGTGGGTTCTCTCCAGGCTCTCCGGTTTCCTCCCACCGTTCAAAGACATGCATGTGTAAGTTAATTGATAACTCTAAAAAAAATTGCCCCTAGTGGGTGAATGTGAGAGTGGATGGTTGTCTGTCTAAGTGTCAGCCCTGCGACGAGTTGGCCACTGTCCAGGGTGTACCCGCCTAAGGCCCAAAGTCACTGGGATAGGCTCCAGTCCCCCGCGACCCCTAATGGGAACAAGCGGTAGAAAATTACTGACTGACTGACATTTGTCTGTATGTATGTGTGTGACTGAGACAGAGACATCATTATAATCACACCTGACATGAAATCATTGACAAAATATGAAAATGTTATTATTTTGCAACAACATAATACACAGACACCAGGAATAGTGCCATTTACTCCTGTGATGATAATTAAGTAGCAAAGACAATATTCCATAATGCTATGTACTTTCCCAAATTGTCTTCTCTCCACTCCATAGCTTCTCACTTCCTAGTTAGAGAGGAGTGGTAGTTAAGAGACGAAGTGAAAAAGATCTTCTGGATAAACCACAAATTATTCTACTGAGGACAGATGCACATCATACTTGAATAAAGTTAAATGAAATATCAACCAGATAGATCTAAAGACATCCACTGACTGCCAAATAGCAATTTTCTAATACAGTAAAATACCAAAACACACAGTGGGCAAAGCAGTGGCTAAATGGAACCCAATGGGCAAATGGACTTTCAGGTTTAAAGGTTTTATCAGTTTCTGCATTTTTCCCCACTAGTTTGGAAAGCCTATGCATTGTAATCCTTGTCACTGCCAACTGTACCGTTGAGCTTGAGATGGCTGCAGAAAGACATGTACTACCTCACTGAAAATTTGTTACAACTGCCAGGGATGAGCTTCACTAGGGGGTGTAATGCATGTAATAGGCAGTGGCCTCTCTGGAAAACATTATGTTCTCTTTCAGGCCAACTAATACCCACACAAAGCCTGGGAAGCCAGAAAGCACCTACAGTTATGAAAAATTAATACACTTCCTCAATCCTCTTCAAATCTTAATAGTGCTTAATCATATTGAACATATTTTATAGTTTATACAGCATTCATTTCAACATATGTTGTGGAAATTTGATATCTTTTGATTATTTCGTAGTTTGTTCTCCAATGGACAGCACCCAGAGCTGTCGTGTGCCATTTGGACAGTTAAACTACGCAATTACAGATATATAGTGATCTATGGCTTCCTCGTTTCTAATCCAGATGTTAGTTTTTATTAATTTTTATGTGATATGTATGTATTTATACAGATCAAATACAAAACTATTTAGGGGCTTTAATCTACCATATATAGAATATTTAAAATGTATAAAATGTGCATGAAATAAAACTGGTTACAGATATGTAAGACAAAATACCAAAAATTGTATGTTCAATTAATTTTCATATATTTTATGTGGGCCATTATGGAAGAAAGCCTTCATACCTTTGTAAATCTCCAATGCCACTTATCTGTTACTGTCTTGGAACAAACAAGCAACTTTGTTCTTTAAAGTGTCAGAATTACAGCAATAACATCTTTAAAATATGTCCTCAGCTAACGGAGTGTTTTTGGCTCATACTGTACTTGTTTCAAAACATAACAAGGCAAATAATGGCATTTAGCCAACAGAGTAGACAGTATAACAAACAATTAAACCATTGTCAGACCATAAAAATGTCTGCTTATTTGTTCACACTCATGCATGCAAGAAGATGGTTGAGCATTCAAAAACAAAAAAGCAAACAAGCGTCTTTTGCCCCATAGTGTGGGTTGATGTGTGAGTGAAGGCAGCAAATTGTTGATGTTAATAAGACAGTACAGAAATAGCCATGATCATGAATATTTTAAAATATTGTAAGCAAAGAACATGCTTCTGTTCAGTGTGAAACCTGTGTCTGCATGTGGCAAAAAAGATACATTTTATCAGTTATCATGTCCCTATGACCTGAAAATCGCCCAAACAATGCCGGTACATGTATTCATTATTCATTATTGCTTATTCCTATTCACAATCACTGTGGGTCTGCAACCCCTGGAAGCACTGGGCAGAAGATAGACAAACACTTTGAGCAGTTCACCACACTATCTGTTCATTCTCTTGTATTATATCATATTCACAAAATAGACACCAAAACACACACATTTTTACTTTTATACTTATGAGGACCCTTCTAGATATATAATGCATTCTTTTACACATGACCCTTACCCGAACCATCACAACAAAATGCCTAACCCCAATTCATGGGGCTCGAGATCATTCTCTTTCCAGAAGCTACCAGGTTCCTCTGTGTCCTACAGTTGTCAGTCGCACCCTCACCACACACACACACACACACTGTCTCCACACGCACACACTCTTTTAAACCCCCCTTCTGCCACTTTGGCATCAGGCATTTGCTGGTGAGTTCTCAGCTGTCTGTGCCCTAAATAGATCTTATCAAGAGCAGACCATCTTTGAGGGGGTCTCTTTCACAGAATTTATTGAATGGAAAATAACTGTTTTATTCATAAAGCCTTGGATAATTCAAAGACCCTCGAAGGACAATTGATGCAACACAAGTAATCATGGTTTATAATGATATTTGGTACAAAGTTGTTCTTTGGGGCTTTAGTTGCTTGGAGTCAACCCCTATGTGTAATAGATGGTCCACCTTGGCTCTGTCCCACCTCACTGAGACCCACTATAAAAATAAATTGAGGTGTTGGTGGGGGAAGGTTACATAAGACAGAAAAAGTTTGTAACAAGCACTACAGACTGGAGGTCCAGACCATCTACGTGAGCAAGACACACAACACACAAATCTAAAGGTACTGTATAGTTGTTTTTTCATTTGAGTGACATTCAGGTATGTAGAGGGTACTGAAGGACACAGATGGGGATAGACCAAGCCTATCAGAGGAGTAGGAGGAAATGGTGTCTGTCGATTGGGAAAGTGACATTTGTTGCAAGGCTCTGACTGGGGTACGAGACCATGCCCAAATAAGGCCTTAGGGGAGGCCATTTAAAGTTAGAGATAGCATGTGCATGGCCATTTGCTACAGGACACCCAGATCAGCAGGACACTGATTAGCAACAATGGTGAGAATAAAAACATTTCTAATGCTACAGTAATTTTAAATATCATTATGCTGACAGATTATGATTACTATTCTCCAGGGAATGTGCAATAATACTTTATCTCTGTGTAGGTTTTGAACTGCTTCTATATTTATAATGCTCTGTACCTTGACAAAAACAGTTGTTCAGCAGATATTTATTTGTAATCTTTAGCTTATTTGAAATATTTTTTTTGTATCCAGAAATCTCTTTATATGATTGTAATGCGTGACTTTGTTATGAAGGTTCAACATTTGTGGCTTTTTACAGTTAAAATATTAAATTTACATTTGATGATGACACTGAAACTGTTCAATTGTGTTTTGGATGGTGAGCTGATACTGTCAGACATAAAAAGTGATTAAAAACTACCTGATTTTCTCAATTTCTACAAGATGGGAGACCCTATCCAGTTAAAAGATGAGGGAAACAAACTCTTCCAGGCCGGAGATATTGACAAGGCCATTGAGTGCTACACTAAAGCCATCAAGGTGTGCAAGGACAAAAAAGTGCTTGCTGTCATTCACAGGAACAGATCTGCATGCTACCTAAAAAAGGTAAGCAGTTTGGTAAAGCAGGAAAAAATCAAACATATACCAAATATATTATGTTTGCCATTTCTTTGGCAAATGTAGAAGTTTCTTTTTTTCTTACAGGAAAACTATGCAAATGCAGCCTCTGATGCATCTAAAGGTAGAATAATAAATACAGAAGTTTAACCAACAGCAAATACAGAATTAAACGAAACAATAGCAGCAATGACACCAAAAACAATAAAAACATTAACTTAAACCAAAGGTCACAAGCTCATTATGACTCTTTCTTCCTCTTATGTAGCAATTGATGTTGATGCAGCAGATATTAAAGCCTTGTACCGGCGTTGCCAGGCTCTGGAGAAGCTAGGAAAACTAGACATGGCTTTCAAGGATGTGCAGAGATGTGCCACCCTTGAACCAAAGAACAAGACCTTCCTGGAGACTCTCCGCAGGCTGGGAGCAGACATCCAGGCCAAGGTCAGCATTAAACAGAACAATACAATCACACAGAGACGTTTATGCAGGACAGTGCAAGACAACACAAATAATTTTACATAAATGCATTCAGCAACACTAACTCACCACTGCTACGTTCAACAGTCATCTTATGGCTAAAAACTATGATTAGTTTAGATAGCTTATGTTGTGGCATTAGAAATAAATGTTTTTTGATACAAAGGAAAATTGACAGATACTTTAACTGAACCACAAACAAAATGCATGTACATGATTGGGACATGTCAGCATCAGGAAATTGCAAAAGTTTCATTTTGATTCTCCACAGCTCAAGACAACATTCTCCACAGATTCGAGGGTACAGAACATGTTTGATATTCTCCTTGATGACGAAATGGAAAAAGAAAAAAGGGAAAAAGTGGGTATTTTATATAGTGTGATGCAAAAACATTGAGTAACCTTCTGTTTTTATTATTTGTTATGATTTGGATGCGAGTCGTTGTGGTTTCACTTCTGCAACGTATCCTTTTATGGCTAGGCTGCCAACAACCTGATTGTGCTGTCCAGAGAGGATGCTGGAGCAGAGCGAATCTTCCAGAATAACGGAGTGCCTCTGCTGCTCAACATGATAGAGACAGGCAAACCAGAGATGATCCTGGCTGCTGTTCGTACTTTGTCAGGGATGTGCACAGGACACAAAGCTCGGGTGAGCATACTCAGAAAATGAGTCAAGACAAATGCAAAGTGAAAGTAAGAATCAAATAGTTCATGTCAAAGACAACGATGTCAACTGTGTAGCCTTTTCCAAACACAACAAACTTTAAAAGTACAACCTCTACGTATATGATGCTGTTAGAAATGTTTCATATTATTTGCATTTAATTTTTCTCACAAAATGTACTTAGTGTATATTTCTTTTCACTACCTAATAAGGCCATGGCCATTGTTCACATGGTGGGCGTTGATAAGATGTGTAGCATCATGGCCATTGACAATGAGGAGATCGCACTGGCAACCTGCAACCTCTTCCAGTGCATCAACGACTCCCTCACTGGTAGCGATATAAGGGAATATGGGAAAGAAGAGGCCTTGGTTTTGGGTGAGACAGAATCATCATCTGTTATTTGTAACAAAAAGTCGATTCAATTATGGACACCTATTCATTGCTTTATTTTTGATCTTCAACTAAACCCTATAGAATTACAGAAATAGCTATAGCTATGCTGCTGTTGGTAAATTTTTCACAGCACTGAGACATACAATCTTTTTTATAATCTGTCCCTCTGCAGATGCATCTAAAGACCTGAAAACCATTCTTCTCTCTCTGCTGGAGATGATTGCTAGTAAGAAGGTGTCTGGCCATGGCAGAGACCAGGCACTGAACCTCCTTTGCAGGAATGTACCTCGCAAAGACAAGAAAGAGAAAGACAACTCCAAGTCCCTCTTCACTATTGACCATGGTGAGCCAGACAGCTGCATCAGGTCACTTATTTGGTTTTCAGTCCATTGCTACATCCCAGACTCCCTGACACAAGGTATCTATATATGCATATATGTGTTTGTTCTCCAGGTCTGAAGAAGATCCTCAAGGTGTGTGGTCAGGTTCCCGAACTGCCAGACCAGCTTCCCTTGACCGACAACACACAGCTGATTGCCAGTGTGCTCCTCAACAAGATATACGATGACCTCAAGTGTGACCCAGAGAGAGACAACTTTAGGGACATTTGTGATGAATATATCAAGTATGTCTATAAAATACAGATGATCAAATACATGTGATGTGACCAAGACTTTCTAAATGGAGACCTAGCCAACATAACCTACGTCATCTCTTATGCTTTTTTCTTTCTCTTTTCCTCCCTTCCTTTTCAACAGATCCAAAATCGACCCCAACAACATGGACAAGACCATTCATGCTATCAACACCATCTCAGGGCTGCTTCAGGGTCCCTTTGATGTTGGTAACGCCCTGGTTGGACGGCAAGGCATAATGGAGATGATGGTTGCGCTGTGTGGCTCAGAACGTGAGGTGGACCAGATGGTTGCTGTGGAGGCACTGATCCATTCCTCCTCGAAGATGAGTCGTGCCAGTTTCATCATCACCAACGGTGTGTCACTGCTCAAGGACATCTACAAGAAGACCAAGAATGAGAGGATTAAGATACGCTCGCTGGTGGTGAGTGTACCTAGGAAAGAATGGCATAGAGTAGAACTTCATTATTCAAACACAGGTCAAAATGATTTTTTGTCACAGCCCACACACAATAATAAATAACAATACAACGTAATTATGAAAACAACACAGTTAGAAGTATGAACAGTACAGGAAAGTAAAAACAGTGAGCAGCTACGGTTGCTGAACTATACTAGGCATAAACAGTCCTGTTATTCACTTTGATACATAGAATATAAAGAAGTGAAATCAGAATACAAAACTCGATTTTGTCTGTGTGTGTATGCATATGTCCATGTCCTCTCTAGGGTCTCTGTAAACTGGGTTCAGCTGGAGGTGATGATTACAGTTTAAGGCAGTTTGCAGAGGGATCAACAGAGAAGCTGGCAAAGCAGTGCAGAAAGTGAGTACTCACACACAGATTGTTAAAGTGACTGTGTTAGGTTGTTATCTATAATGATAGATGGTGGTATGTGGAAATTCTGTGAAAAACAGATACTAGTATCAGCATTTTTGAAATATATGCTAGACGCCTAATTAGTTATTATCTTATTTTGATGCAAAATGTTGTACGGATATAATTCCTTACATATAGGTATACAGTACCAGAATGTCACTGGACCGTGCAATCCTACTTCCTCACTTCACATCATCAGTAATTACAGTTACTATTAAATGTTTCCTTTTTTCTCTTCTAGGTGGCTTTGTAATCCCCAGATTGATACCAAAACAAGGAAGTGGGCTATCGAAGGTCTTGCTTATCTGACTAATGATGCTGACGTGAAAGATGACTTTGTTGAGGATGAGCCTGCCATGAAAGCCATGTTTGAATTGGCCAAGGTATGAAAATAAAAGACAGAAAGAAACATCTAGTATATCTGATTCGATATTAGAAATAACCCCTCTCCTTTCTCTCTGTTTTTAGTCTAAGGATAAGACAGTCTTGTATGCAGTAGCTTGCACCCTGGTTAACTGCACCAACTCCTATGATAAGAAGGAAATCATGCCTGAGCTGGTTCAATTAGCCAAGTTCTCAAAACAACACGTACCTGAGCAACACCCCAAGGTAAAAGAAGGAAAGGAAACTGAACTATTCTCTTAGACAGCAGACCACAATACATATATTGACGTAGGTAGAGCAAGAAAAAATTTACACATACAGATATGCATGCTTATAAACACTTTGTATACTTTCTTTTCTCAGGACAAGAAGGACTTTATTGAGAAAAGAGTGAAAAGGCTGCTGAAGGCTGGAGTCACATCAGCTCTTGCTGTCATGGTCAAAGCAGACAACTCTATCCTCACCGACCAGACCAAAGAGATGCTGTCAAGGTAGGAGAGGAACCATCTCAGAACAAAGTAATAAAGAGACATTTTGGGTAACACTTATGGTGTAATCTTTTGTACTGATAGTGTACCAGTACAGTACGTACCAATACATACAGTACATGTAGGTACTTGGGAACAAGATGTGAAGTTATGGAATAGGGGGATCACAAATAGGGATCTTACAAAGATCTTACTGTATTTATTTTTGAACTATTGGGTACCTATTCTATTATTACAGGATGTAAATGACCTAATGAGCAATAATCTGGACATTTGGGAGGAATATAGAGAGAATTTACAGTTACAGTAGTTCTCCCCTTGTTACATTTAGTTACAGGGTAACTATAGGGTATGCAGGCTTTAATCTAAAGCATTGCAAGTTGTCCCCTTGATACATTCAGTTACAGGTTAACTACAGGTTAATAAAGCAGGTAATAAAGCTAACCTGCGCACAAGATGATTGATGAGTGTCAGCTGGAACTTGAACATCGGTCTCCCTCATAAAAGTGCATTTAGCAATAAAATGAGATAGAGATTATTAACGTGTACATAACCCAGACTATTACATTTGGCTGGTTAACGCTAAGAGTATAAACCCTTTTCGGACACAATAGGAGCGTTAAGCACCCCAAAATTTAAAAAAAAGTAACAATACAGTTTGCCTGTTTGTTGGTATTAAGTTCATTTTGAAATGAAATCACATCAGATTTGTGATGTGATGGAGAAGTCATTATTCCATCTTCTCTGAAATGTCCAGATTTTCCTCAGTTTTATGGTCATACTATAAATTACAGGGTACAGTATGTCCATAAAACTGAGGAAAAATCTGGATGGGCGTTACCACATTTTGATGTGTCATCAATCACGTGTCATATAACTGACTGGAATCCCCAGAAATCCCCCAAAAAACACCTGAGTCATCACAGGTGATGTCATAAATCATATCATGACACCAGATTGGCTACACCTTAGCTCATGTCAACAGTTGAGGATTTGTATTTTCAGTCATTCCTCACAGAGAATGACTTAAATTTATTTCAAAATGTTCCATTAGAGAGAGAAGGGAATGCAAGCTAAAACACTAACGAGTAAATGCGATTTCTTGTTCATTCCTCCTTAAATTGCAACATTGCTTAGAAATATATCATTGTTGAATCTATTTTCATTGTTTTATCTTTAGGGTTTTCTTGGCATTGTCACAGGATCCCAGAGATCGTGGTACTATTGTAGCCCAAGGTGGGGGAAAGGTGAGTGATAGGTTTGGAAATCAATGTACAAATCTTAAGAAACACTTCATGAAGTCACAATTAAATTAAACATAAACAAAGCCCCAGGAAACTAGAAAAACTGGCTGTGGCAAAACATCCCCACTGTTGTTCACTACTGCTTTTCTGGCTCTGCCCTCAGGCTTTGATACCACTTGCTCTGGAAGGGACAGATGCTGGGAAGGTGAAGGCCTGCCATGCCCTTGCCAAGATTGCATCTATTTCCAACCCAGAAATCGCCTTTCCTGGTGAGAGGGTAAGGAATGCTACGATAGTTGCTTTGTTTATTTCTTTGGCCATTCCCTTTTAAATGATTGTGAGGGAAGGGGGATGGACATTTTCTAATCTCCCTTTGACAACAGACATTTCACTTGTTTTACATTGTCTTCCTTTGCCTATGTTTCTCTATATATGCTGGGGGTTAATGGACAATTTATTCACTGCTGTGTTAAACTAACAAAGGACTTTTAAAAATTCACTTCCCTGTCTTTCATGGCTGACAGGTGTATGAGGTGGTGCGGCCCTTAGTTAGCCTCCTTAACACAGACAGAGATGGAATGGAGAACTATGAAGCTCTGAGAAGTCTCACCAATTTGGCTGGTTACAGTGAGAAATTAAGGTAACATTTTTCACCATCACATGATATTATGGTCACTCTGGTGCTTAATAGCTCATTTCCTACAAGTGACTTCCCTGCAGCTTGCAGGTTTTGCCTTGTTGATTTTCACCTTAACCTCCATTTGTTTTGTAGAGTAAAGATTGTGAAGGAAAAAGCTCTGCCAGAGATTGAGAACTACATGTTTGAGGAGAATGACGAGATCAGACTGGCTGCCACTGAATGCATGTGCAACCTTGTCACATGTAAAGAGGTGAGAACAGATAAGCAGCTACAAACCTTGCATAACAAAAGATGATGCATAGTCAATGTGTGCAAACCAAGTGTAAGCAAAGTTTTCTAATTGGTGAAAAATGTAAATTCTGTACGTTTTAGGTCCAAGATCGTTACCTGCAAGATGGCAATGATAAACTGAAGCTGCTGGTGCTGCTATGTGGCGAGGATGATGACAAACTTCAGGTAGCTGCAGCGGGAGCTCTGGCCATGCTCACTGCTGTTCAGAAGAAGCTCTGCACCAAACTGACCCTGGTGGTATGTACAGCAGTGTTCAGTAGTGTCTTTACTGTAGAATATGAATCATAGTGTCACATCAGAGTCTATGAAAAGCCCCACTATGAAAAGTGCCTAGAAATCCCCTGGTTAGCTTTCCCTCAGAAACTGATAACTTCCAGAACCTGGTTGGTGCCACAGGAGAAAATAACCTGGTTAACACATAATACAACATGGCTCTGTGTAAAACACCTACAAGCCTTTGCAACAGCTAACTACACTGCAGCTCATTGCATTTGCTGTTTCCATATCCTACCTGAACTTTGAATCTTACTTCACTAACAAGGACCACACCATCAACAGATGGTTTGAATGATTTATTAATGATAACGAAAGCGAAGCGTGAACTCATGTACTTCTTCGGTCTGTTGCTGTGTTGTAGGGAAGCTTTGGTGGGGAATTGGTGCTGCGTTATCTATTTTTGTGGCAAGAGATGCACTGAGTAGACACCTTGGTGTGTCACGTGTCACTCTTTGTTTCACTGAATGCATTTCACATTTTAGTTAATTAATAATAATAACTGTAGAGTACAAAATCATTATGGTATTAATCTGTAATACTTTAGCAAAATTAATTTTTGTGACACTTTGGGAGCATTTCATACACTTTTGTGGTGTCTCACAAAATAGACTAATATCTGTAGCTGGTTTAAAATGATACTGTTGCTATGGTTAAGATTGGTTTTCAAATTGTTATATTACCATTCCAGCTGTGATTTAGCGGTACTGCTATGATTTAGTTATTGCACTTCCATTAAGTTGTGGGAGGGAACTCATGAGAGATAAATAAAATTAAACGTCAAAAAAATGGTCAAAATGGAAGAAGTAGAGGTTGAGATATCCTGACTTTGAGTCCC
The DNA here is from genome assembly GCA_011952105.1 of Coreoperca whiteheadi. NCBI lineage: Eukaryota > Metazoa > Chordata > Actinopteri > Centrarchiformes > Sinipercidae > Coreoperca > Coreoperca whiteheadi. Next base: position 17,677,607 of record CM022476.1, read on the forward strand.
TATTGGTCAACCATGGACACACAATGGATCCTACACTTCCCATAATACAACTCAGTCGCATATTTTCATTAACCTCCCTGCCTGATAAATTCCTGTGTCTTTCAAACTCAAAGTTCCCAGTTTCTAACGTAAGCTCATACAGCTGAGGACATCAGTATTACATTCATCAGGGGGTTTTCTCACATGTGACAAAGCTTCTCCTGAGCCATTGAATACATTTTTTCAGAGTTACTCCCTGTTACTGTAAACTGATGGGCATGTGTGAAATGAGAAATCGCATTTAAAATGAAAATAAAAATGTGCTGAGTTATACACACACTATCTTACTCAACCCTCATTTAAAGAAACAGATTTCATTGTTTAGAACTGAAAGTGTTAAAAAAAAAGAAGCAAACTACCAAGTCTGAAAAGGAGCATGTGACATTTTTAATTCATCATTCACACACTCGACCAGAGTGTCAGTGACTGAGTGACTGCTCTCTCCCAACAGACCACCCAGTGGCTAGAGATCCTGCAGAGGTTGTGTCTCCATAACAACCCTAAGATACAGCACCGTGGTCTTGTGATTGTCTACAACATTCTCAACTCAGATGACAATGAGCTGACCAAGAAACTGATCGAGAGTGAGATGCTGGAAATCCTCTCAGTGATTGGCAAGGCGGAGGACAATCCCAAGAGGCAGGAGGCCATTGATGCATCACGTATGTGCCTGGTCAAAGCTATGGATCTTGGTCTCATCAAACCCTTCACAAGCCCTTCTTAAAATGCTGGCAACAAGGAAAACAACAGCAATGGACATTATTCCTATTTCCTCTGTTAAATACAGACTCTTTTTCCAAATGATTTTTAACATTTATCAAAGATATTAAATGATTTATCAACATGGCTCCAAATCTCTATAAAGAATCTCTGACAGTATAAATCTTTTTTTTTTTAAGAGGTTGTTTGGGACTAGGGTAGTAGAATAAGCACATACTGTATGGGGGATTTCCCACCATGAAGCATCATGAAATGTATTACTTCCGTTTCTGATGAACTGTGAATGCATTTTTAAAGACTGATCAGTTAACATGTGTTGTTTATACTGGATTCCACTGTTTGGCATTTGTGTGTTTAGATGACAAATGAGACGGGAAGCCAAAATATATACTTTAAATAACACATAAGTGTTTCAGTGTTATACATGCAACACATCCATCCATCCATCTATCTATCTAATCAGTGTTCATTTGGTCAGATGCATACATTTAGGGCTCTCCTATGATCTTAGGTTAGGTTTTATGCATCAAGGCTATAGGTGATGATGCACATTTTACATGAGAAAAAACTTTACTCCTTACAGTGTTGATTTATATATTCAATTGTTTTTATATTTGTATGCTGTTGCTAGTGATTATATTCTTTCATCTTTGTTAGGAAAAGTTTCCATGTACTGAAATATGACAGAGCTGAATCAAGTCACTTCCTGTCACAACCTGCGACATTTGAAAAGGAAAACTAAATGCAAAACATACAGTGTTTGAAACAAACTAAAAATAGGTGAACTAAGTTGAGTCATACATTAACTAAACCCTAAAAATAGAAAATTCTTACTGTAATAGACGCTCATTGATGGTTGATACTGGACACAACAGGAAGTGTCGCTTGTTTTATTTCGTGTAACGTTACCCAGCTTCGACGTCTGTGTCTGGCTTGCAGTCTATGCTGGAAATAGCTATACCAAGACGACCCTTTGGTTTGTGTTCATGTGTTTGAGAAAGAGGGAGAGAGAGAGTGGATGACAGCCATTCTCATTCTCGGTCGACCCAGAGAATGAATGATGTACGCCTGATCAGAGAAATAAAAGGTTATTTTCGGTTTGTTTTCACAGCGGTTTAGTTCTAGCTAAAGCACAAATAAACACGACCACACGCCTAAATTGATTTGGCCACTGTCTTCATGTGGCTGTCTGTGATGTAGGCTACTAGCGCGAAGGCTGAGAGGTGAAGCTGAGCAAGAGGACGCTGCTGGATGGGACCCCCCACCCCCGGGCACGGCACGGCACGGCACGGCACGGCCAGAGGAAGACAGGTCGGGCTCTCAGAAGACATTAAGCTTGGATCATCTGGATATATTTAGGTATGTTCATTCAAAGATTACCAGGCATTATGCTATATCAGTCATTTTAGTAAGTCTTCGAAACACTTGTCATAACTTGCTTACTGATAAACATATGCGCTGCAGGGAGGCAGCCTGCGAGAACAGAGACGTTAGCTGTAAGCTAACTCCCGAGGAGCGCACGTATATATGCGGTCTGTGTGGAAACATTTGCACCAGTGACTCGATCTGTTTCCATGTTTGACCCGTTTGCTGACACCCCTGTGAAGTGTCGTGGATTGTAGGCTATCAAAGAAGAGTTCAGTTCAGGGATAACGCTGTGAAACCTTAACTGCCAAGTTATTGCAATTAGGGTAACGTTAGGCTAAAGATCAGAAACAAACAAGCACCACAAACCAGATTCCTCCACAATGACCATACAGTTGAATCAGCACCTCTTTAAAATGATTTTAACAAAAACTTATAATTGTAACCTCCATGAAGGTAGGATTTATTGCAGGGCTGTTGTGATCGACTCAGTTTGAGCCAGGTGTACCTACTAAACTGACAACTGAGGGTATTTCCACACATAGTGCAACATTTATAGTTTTCTCCAAGTATTGAAATAAATACCGCCACAGTAAATAAAAAGTAACCACCTCTTCTCTAACTAATACAAATGCTGTTCTATAGCTTTTGCCCATGTGAAAGGTAATGTCTCAAAGACAAACTTCATTTCACAAATCTTTACAAAAAGAAAAGTGTGACTGACAGGCGTACCAATGCTACTGTTTGATGAAATCTAGATGAGACACTTGTGGTCAAGCTCAAGTGAGTCACTGGTGTAGTGGGTACAGGATGTGAGAAGTACATTTCTGTCAGGGTATCTTTGATAGTATATGGATGGGGGAATTGTAACACATTTTGAAGTCATATGAGAAGGTCCCAATAATGCTGGCTATAAAACTCAAAGCCCAAGTTGGAGTGGGGATTAAAAGGAAAAATATTGAAGTGTGACGAGCTGAGACAAAACTGCTGAGGAGGAAAGGGTGTGCTGTGAGTATTTTAGCTAATGAAGGTCAAACAGACTAAGAAAGAAAAGAGTGGTACTGACTGAGGGACCATCACAGGAGGATGTGGGCGGGGAACAATTAGGAATTCTGTAAAATGTCTTATTGTAAAGTTTCTGATGGTAAACTATATCTTCAACAGGAAGTGTGGGGGGGGGCAATATATGTCCCAGTGAGCAACAGTGGAAGGCAGCAGGCTTGTGTTGTTTGATCCAGAAAGTCTTATCAGCACTGATCTCTAACATGAAAGGTAGGTTTCTGACAATTTACCAAATTTAAACTGGGTCCAGTGTCAACCATCACAGACCTATCAATTAAGTTTTATAATTTTGTCTTGACAGAGCTGACCATCTCTCTGCTGCTGTATGGTTCTGTGTTCGCTCAGTGCTTTCCAGTCACAGCAAGTCAAGGTATGTCTTCCTTTCTACCTCTGCTCAAAAGCAAAAAAAAAAAACCCTTCCTATCCTTAGCTTTGTATACTGTACTGGGCTTTAATCAGACTAGTTTTTGATGCACTTATGCTTTTTGTTACCTTGTGTTGTTATAATTGCTTCCATTGTCTTCCTCATATATAAGTCACTTTGGATAAAAGCGTCTGCTAATTGACTAAATGCAAATGTAAATGTCTTCTCTTGACCACCAGTCTCCTGATTAAAAAACAAACAAACACATTTTTGTTTGATGATACAGGTGGAAACCTCTCTGTGCAGCTGTTTTTCTGCAAGATTCCAGGATGTGCCGCTAAAGTGACTTGCATATATTGCAATGACGAGCTTCTCTTCAGTCACACCCACATCGCAGCTTGCACAGGCCCTCCACCACCCAATACTGTCTGCCAGCATGATGGTCGGGCATTCGTTTCCACCAATGCAGATGTTGAGTGTGAATTTGAAGGGAACTCCGGTTATATTATCACAGAAAAATGTAGAGGTATATACTTTTACTTTCTTAAATTTTATATAATGTGCGTTCTGATTTTCTTGCAATAATTCACAACATTCCTAAAACTTACATTTTCATTTGATGGCCCACAAAGCAACAGATTTGACAGATTTTGTGCACATTCGTATCCCTGTTCTGATGGGGTTTCTGGAGTTTTTTACGTGTAAACTTCATATATTGGGTTCATAAACCTGCTTAACCTCTTACAGTATGATAGTTTTGAAAAACAGAAATATCCTACTTGTGTGCTCTGATTGAGATGGGGATACTGTGTCATGTAAACCCCTTATCTAGGTTTTTGTTCACTGCAGTTCACTCCAGCTGAGGGTGCAGTTTGTTAATAATTTTGTGTTGGCAGGATATTCCATCTAAAATTCACCATCCACATTTTAGCTGTTGAATCTCTCTGCTGTCACTTTTTGCTGACTTTAAATCAATGTACAATTTACAAAAAGCGATAACACCCTTGATGCCGAACTAGAGTCTAGATTTATATTTATTCTCAATAAAAACATTTTCAATATGCACAGTAAGTTGACTGACTGAAATGTTTGTACTGATGATAAATTAGAATTTCACACCTTACACATTTTCCTAAATAAATAGTATCATTGTATACAGGTAAACTATCTTCTCTGATGTTTTTTTATAATGCTATTGTGTCTAATAACACTTTCTAACATTTCTCTTGTTTTCTCAACTAGACCACATCGACATTTGTGATTTTATCCGCAGTAAGCTTTTCCTGCAGATACACACTTGACATAATGCTGCTCACTGTTTTGATTAACCATTGACTGGAGTTTTTTCTCTTTCCTCTAGCTAACCTAACATCACCACCAGTCTCCACCGAGGATACGCTAAAGGACCACGCAGAACGTGGAAGCATTGTTGGTGGAGTTTGTATGTTCTGAACACCATTAAATCAGATACTTTGTCTGCTTACACTGTGTTTCTTCTGCTTCTGGATAAGCAACTGTCGACAGCAGCCAGTGGTCAGTCTTTCTTTCACGTTCTTCCATGTCTGCTATGATACGTTATTTGTTAAATTCAAGAAAATAATGCTTTTTGCTACTAATCCGACTTGCTTTTACTGTGTGCCATCCTCTGTCCTCTAGCATTTGCTCAGGGTTGAAATGTTTGTCTTTCAAATGCTGACAAGCAGGTGAGATCAACATTTTATGATGTGTTGCATTTATTTTGTATTGATACAATCATCTTATATATCCATCTCTTGATTCCACAGGTGGTTTAGTACTACTAACAGTAGTAGGCTTGTATTTCTTTAAAAAGAGAGGAGACAGAGAGCAAAGGTAAAGGAAATATGTTATTGTTATTTACAAAGTTCCTTTATTTTATATGTTATTGCGATATCATGCCAAACTGACCTCATGTTTAATATGAATGTGTTTCTGTGACTCTGATGTGATTGAACACCTAAGAGAGATGCGGAGCCATGGAGAAACCAGTGAGAGGTCAGTGGACAGTAAAAAGCCAGCATGTAGCCCATAGTGTGTGCAAATGTAGATGTAAATATACTCATTCTGAAATGACTTTTTACACTTCCAGAGATACTTGTGTTGGTGCTGGTTTGGATGATGGCAGCTCTCCTTTTCAATGTGGCGATGGAACTTAAACTCCTGAAACCTTCCGTTTTTGCTTTAATTTGTTGTTTTATTTGTCTGATTTTGGTCAATAAACATGTTAAGTATGAAACAGTTTACTTTTTATTTGAATGATGTGCAAGCCTCCACCACATTACTATAGGCCTGTATTATCATCACAGGGATGCCAAAACTCATATTGTGCAACCAGGCACGAAGATGTGAATTCAAAGATTTCAAGGATGTTTAACTACTAATACAGTTGGGAGAGAGAACCAAGATATTATTGCCATACTAAATGTAGGTAATGAAATACGTCTTTATTGTTGCTGAAAAAAACGCTGGTCTTCATGGCCTGCAGAGGGCGCGCTCAAGTCGCTTGTCATTTTTGTATCCAGTGGTGCACTGAATGGCACGGTTGAATGTAAAGAGGCAGGGCAGGGGCATAGACACAGACAGGGCTTCTTGCTGCTCTCAGGAGTGACTCTTTAGTTGTGCACTGTCAGCCTGTGGTGAAAATACACACTGCGTATATTTTTCTTGACCGCATTTATTTGTCTGTTGGGGCCCGGCTGCTTGAGGAAAGGGCTTTCTGTGAGGACTGCTGCAGCCACTCTGAGGAAAATATTATTTCTGCACGACTACTCCGAAGAAGACGATTGGCTGGTAAGGTTTCTGTGAGTTTGATATGTGCGAAACACTCGATATCTTGGTAAGATTTATATACCCGCTAAAAAAAAAAATCAGAGGTTAACTGAACTGACACATAGACCTTTACCTTACATACATTACGTATCATGTTTCACAGTGTATCCACTGGCTGAGACAGGTGAAGAAGTGCAGGTGCGCTTCTGATCGGGTACAAAGCTGATGAGATTGTAAGGTTATGCTTTCTTATATTATCATAATTTAACTAAATGTTAAGTGAAGGCGTGAAAATTAAATGTGGTCTTGGGTTAGGGGGTGGTTCATTTGAATGTCATCCTTAAACTACATAAATGACATTTTTGTTGCTGTTGTTGGGATAAAGCCTGTCTTACAGCCAGTTTGAGTGTAGCTGCTGGACGGTCACCAGTGTTTGCTTTTGTGAACATTTACTTGTTTGCTGTTGTTTCCTACTAATGAGGAAGTTTGTTGTTTTGTGTGTCTGCAACTCTGTCTTGCACTTTTAGTGAGAAACTGTAAGTCGTGTTGAATGTTGTGTAACACATTAGGGGGCAGGGGAAGAAAGTCACTGGCTCAAAACACAATAATGGAAATCTAACCATAACCCCCTGGTATGAGTGTAGAAGCCTAATGTTAAGATCGATGTATGCCTGGATATCACGGTTAACACCTGGCTCAATTTAACCTTTTGTAAGCCAAGTTACTGGAAAAATATGTGTGCAGTCATAAATTACCTAACCCCTGTGGCACAATATGGGCTGTGACATATTATCTGTATTCCAGATTATTAGATGCTGCACTGGACCAGCCTTTAACTTATCACATTATCATTGCTCTTTACAGTGAAGTGCTACAGTTCTCCTCCTGGTTGCTGGCAGCCAGGCTGTGAATGTGAAATAGCTTCACCAGTCCTAAGAGAAAAGGAGATAACTGGTTATCTTGTATGCTGGGAGAGTGAGAGCTGCCCAGTGAGCACTGAAGCTGCTTAGGCAAGCTCAACAACAGCAGTGTCCAGTGAATTCTCTGGACTTACTGGTTATCATTCAGTGGCAGTTCAACTGTTGAGCTTGTGTTTTTATGATATTATATCATTGACAAAATACTGACTTTTAATAGGCAGAATAATGTCTTTGTGTCTGAGGGAGATTTTTGCTTTGTCATAAGTTTTGGCACATTATGATGTGGTTCTCTCTCTGCTGTGAGAGAGCCAGTTGCAGCTTTATTTTTTGTTTCCTTCATCTGAGGATCTTGAATAACTTGAATGAGAAATGTTTCCTTTTCGAAATGAGTCAGGATTTTTGTTTTTTGAAGTCCTACAATAGAATCATTTTCTGATAGAGCACTGTGATTTCATTAGGTATTTCTTCAGTTTAACCTCATCTACACCATCTCATCTTCAAACATCTGGTCACAGGGCATCCTGGTGGTATCTGCTGGCTGAAGAGTGAAGTGTATCTGCTGTTTCCTAGGTCCCGTTTCACCCTTTGACCCTTTACTTGTTATAGTCTTGTGTCTCTGCACTGCAATGTGACTAATAAAGCAACATATGTTAAAAATATCTCGTGATTGTTACTTGAAATATTACAGACACCAGTCACTAATTTGGAACAAAGTGTGAGATACTAATGACTGGAGAAAATTAGTAGACATGCAAATCTGACATTCATGTGGTTTCCTTTATGAACTTCCTGCTTCTTCCTCATTTGACTGGGAGGCAGTGCAAGTGGTCCAGCTTTGGCCAGGTTTGTCAGCTTGCTATAGAGGATGTTTGAAAGGGAAAAAAGCTCATGCAAATCCCCTGCTCTCTCAGTGGGACTAGCACCTGAGCTCCTGTGCGGTGCTTGCTGCCTGCCACCCTTGCACTGATATGTTGCTTGTCAGAGTGAGCAGCATCTGTGCATTATGTAATATTTTCCACCCGAGTAGCAGCAGAAGTGCCACAGCACTGTAGAGCCAAAATCCTGTCAACACAAATCATACTTATTCTCAGCTTTGGCTTTTACTGTGGTGGATCAGACTCCCTCTTAAATTAGTGATTACATCGTGATACTGACTAACTGTAAGCATCAATAACTGATCCAAAACAGAGGGCCACCTTTTTTAAGCCAACATTAATATATATTTGTCCTGCTTTATGAGCTTCCTGTGAAGAGGTAGCACAGCAATTAACAGCTATAGGGTTTTTAGTGCTGTCTTGTGATTTCGGGTCAAAGATCACTCTGTGTACTGTGCTCATACTGTACCATGGGATCCCAGTAGTAAAAGGACCAAAATAACAGGCATATGAGGCTCATTAAGGCAGTTACATAAGTCAGTTCCCTGAACAGTAGTTCTCAGCTCTCTCTCTCACATTCCTGATAGTGGTCTGACTGACCAAAGTGCCTTGTGTCCGCACATAGGGGTGGGGCCCCACACTGGGTCTGGTTACATTCAAGATGTTCTAATAAAAAATGCCTCACTGTGATCATGAAATTTGGCACCTCGTAATGTTTGTGTGTGTTTAGTGTTTAGTCTTCCTCCTACGCTCACTCTAATTCTTCTCTCCGAGGGTCCTCTCTCACTCCCGTCTACAGTGTTATATTCCGGGTCGAAGTGCTAATGTGCCATGTCCCAGTGGCAAAGAGTTGAAAGTGTGACAAGAGTGTTTGTTTTCTTTTCAGAGTTTATCATCTCAGGTTATTCAGCACCATGTCATTATTTCTTCTCAGCTCATTTGTAGCAACCTTTACCCGGATCACTTTACTTTAATTTCAATGAAACAGCAGAGCGAGTGACAGTTCAATGTAGAATGAGATTCGAGATGATTTGTAGGTTGTGTTTCCTACAGCTTGAAAACCATATATGAAAACGAAATTCGGCAGCCATCTTTCTGAGTCAGAGGGCTTGGTGTTGATTCCTGTTAGTTACATTATTGGAGTTGTTGTATTTCAGTTTACTGTGATTTAACTTGTTGCAGTTGAGGGATGTCCTAAATACAACGTGTGGTTGGTTTGGCAGTTTCCGATGGTTAATGAGTGTTGTGTGTTATGCTGCTTCGTTATTTCCCCAGTAAGTCAGTGCCAGGCCTTGCTACTAATGATTACTTTTTTATTGCTTAATCTAGTACTGTTTTGATAACTCAGTTGCTAAATTTGTCATTTAGCCTATACAATGTCAAAGCAGCAACCAACAAAACAAAAGTATTAAATTCAAACTGTTGAAATTATAAAGTAAATGACTTTTTTTTTATAGTCTGTCTTTAAAAATAATCTGAAAATGTTGGCCAATACACATTTTTTAGGATAAACACACGATCAGTTGATCAAAGAATTGAGTTCAGATATGTATTGAGCGAGAACTTTTATAGATTGAAAAGACTTGGAGATGAATGGAGACACTGTTTCTCATCGAACTCAGCTATATCTTCAGTATTTCTGTACTGCAATGTCTTTTTACTCATTGGCCGACACTTACACTGATACTGATGAATCTGGGATAAGTTAATATTCGTCGATATATTACCCATCTTGAATTATCGTTCAGGATCTATTTTGTGAAGCATTAACTAGCATGTTTGGTGTTTTTACCAGATAACTAAAATGATTCATTGCTCAAATTTGGAATTCATTGTCAATAGACTAACAGATCACTGGACTACCTGAATCAGTGCTCCAAGCCTCAACAAAATATTTAAACAAAGAATCAGATGCACTTTTTTTCATGGCCAGCAGTATGAATAAAAACCTAGACGGGTCAGTGGGCAGTTTGACCAACATACTCTATCGATTGTATGACGTTTAGCCTCCACACCTCAGTTTAGTTGTGTTGCACCTCCACCTAAGCACATCGTGGGCTGCGCTCTCTCTGTTATCTGTTTTATTGTCCTCATTCATCAGCCAGGCTGCACTCATGTCAGCACATACCATGTACTACTGATAGCCATCAGGACTCAGTCAGGACTTCATAATCAACTCTTTTATTATCGGTATACTGTGATCAATGTTCATCCTTGACGATATAAAATGTTTTCGAAAATGAAAGCTCCCAACAGCATTGGGAACATAAATAAACTGTATGCCAGCTGTAACAAATAGGAAATCATCTTAACATAAAGTAATACTTAACGTAAAGTTAAGGGCATTAATGTAATTTCAAGTACATCTAATAACTATTCACAAAATTGATTATTTTCGGTAGAAATACAGCATTAAAAAAGTTTGAAAATTTTAAACTAGAAAAGCTTAAAGGGTTCAGAGATAGATGAAACAACGAATTAATTTATTTAAAATCCCTGAAAAAGACCTGTATATAAGCTCAACTATTTTGGGTAGAGTCAGTGGTCCCCCCTACAAATAGGTATTACATTGCCATAATAAATAAAGTGAGTAATTAAAGGGGTACTTCACCGATTTTATGAACATTTGTTTACTAGTCATGGAGAGTACAAACTGAAACATTTGTGTAATGTCTTCTGTGGCTCTTGAGGAGCTATATTAAGTCTGGAAAAATCACCCTGATGATGTCATCAGGGTTATTTTAGGCTTGGGCTTTCTAGACTACAAATGTATAACCTTGGCATTTACCAGGCAGGGGCGATCTAATTAAAATACACCATTGAGTTGAATTGTGTGTTCAACCCAATCCTCTTTTAGGGGACTAAAAGCCAAGATATCTCACCCTCTATGACAGTTTTTGACTATTCTTTTTTTTAATCAGTCTCTCCAACTAGACAAAAAAACTGGAATGCCCCTTTAAGAGTGAAGATACCAAATGTCATGACAGTCCTGATTCACATCACCTTATGTAATTCTTGATGATGTGACCTGACAAATATTCATCCGTCAAAGCTGTGTTTCTGCTACACGGACTTCCTAAATTCATGTTTGTACAGAGATACGATATTTTAATCATGGGAAGACTATCAACAAACGTCAGTGTCAGCGTTTGTTAAAAATGCCTTTCATTTACTTTGCAGCAGGTGAATCTGGATATAGAATTTCCCAGTATTATCAATTTGATCTTAATGGCCTCCGAAGTGCCCCCCCCCCCCAAAGTCCAGCTTTAGAGAGGACTAAACAAATCTGCCAAAAGAGGCCTGCAGAGGAAATAGGCTCATAATTGTACTCCTCTGTATAACGATTGGTTGGTTGGAGCGTTGCAGGCAGAGCGATAGGTTGGCAGCCCTGCAGGAATTCAGATTATTCAGAGGTTGTGGTATTTGTTGTTGTTGTTGTTGTTGTTTTTGCCCTTCTGAGCCCCCATGCCCCCATGCCCCCCTCCTACTTTCCTGCCTTGGTAATGACAAGGCTTGCAGAGGCCCACTCAGGGGACCCTAGGTTGCTAGAGTGAGTGAGTGGGAAGGAGAGATGACTAAATGAAATAGTCAGACAGCAAGACAACGAGGGGTGGGAGAAGACAAACAAGTGGGAGAAAAGAATTAAAGAATGCGGAAATTTGACGTTGTGAAATTCCTCCTCTTTTTCTTCAGCAGCCTGTGACCTCCGATCAATAAAGGCAGGTGACCTAATCCCCTCTTACCCCCATGTTTGACCACGTCTGAGATTAATAAACAGTCAGTTGTGCCAACAATGATATGCATATGTAATAAATCTGCCTGTCACCTTTGTTGCTTCAAGGAGACTAAGAGGACCTTTGTACTCCAGGGCAGGGCTGAGTAAAACTAAGCTGGGCTTGCCTGGGATGGGCGAGTCTCTTGCTTCTTCTCTTTGTGTCATGTGATCATGTTTTCCATGGGTTGTGATGTTAGAAGCTGAGGCTAGCTTGCGTAGATATGACTGGTGGTTGAATATAATAAGCCTGCTGTACTGAGTCCTAGTCTCCTTGTCTCAGAGTATCGTATACTGTATCGCCCCATCAGGGCAGCCTGTCCCTGCCTCTGTGTCTTTAGAGAACATCGTCTCTGTTTTCTCTCTATATATGCTCATCTCTATGTTTCTCTCACTTCCCCCTCCATTCCTTCAGTTGAATCACGTGACTGTGGACACAGAGGGTGACCTCCTCCTCACTGCTTTTCATGCAGAGTAGAACTATAGGAGACACTCTCTGAATTACAAATACACAGGGCGAGTCCTCTCCCTTGGTTTCTTGTATTCATGTTATCTTAGAAAACAAAATATATTCATTGTCTTGCGCCATATCATATGATTATGTACTTGCATTAGCATCGTTACAGTGCAGATTTTTGTCTTTTCTGTTCTTCCGGGAAAATTGCTTTGCTTTGAACAAAATGTGACGTGGTTTTGTTGTACATTGTTGGAACTAAATATTTACAACTATCACACCTTTTTTTCTGTATCTCAGTATCTCTTTCATTGTCTTCCTCCTCTGTCTTTTTCATTCCCTCCCTCTGTCTAGCTCATTTTCTTCTGTTCATGTCACATTTGAAAGGTCATAGCTCTGTAGGTGTAGTCCCTCCTTCCCTCCCACCAATTGTTTATCTTTATTTGCTGTTGCCAAAAGGTCAAATACCATCAGTAGATCAAATGGACATTTAGTTGGTGATAGTTTCCTGGCTAGTGGTAAATCTCACACGTGCGTGCCCTTGAGTCCACTAAAACAAGTATTAAGATTTATGTTGTGCTCAGTACACACTGTACACATCCTGCACTGTGTGATGATGCATCAGGGACATTAGCTTTTCTCATTGTAAAGAGCTCCAATTCCTTGCACATGTCATGTTCTCCATCATGTTAAGACATAAATCACTGTATTTTTAGCTTTGCTAGCTCCGTTGGTGGGTTCATCAGTCTGTGTGTACAACACTGTTCAACTACAGGATGGATGTCACTTTCATGACAAGATGCATCTAAAAGATAAACCCTTGTGATTTAGGCGACAACATACTCTTTCCATTTGGTGCTGCCCTTCGGCTAAACTTCCATTTTTGCCCTACGAGGAGTAAAAGCAATAAAGGTTGTGTTCACGTTGTTAATCCAACCAATCAAACATCCACATGGGCTGCCAGTGTGGCTACAGGTCTTTTGTCTTGTTTAGACATATAGTGTCCCCACATGCTCACACACTTCTTAGCCAGCCCTGCAGTGCTGTGTTGTGCATGCTGTACACAGGCAGACACTGCTCTGAAGCTGCATCACAGCTTGTCCCTCAGAGGTATAATGAAAACAAACACACCTCCAGAGGATACCATGAAATATGGAACAGAACGCACCAAAAACAATCTTAAATAATACCTGCTTGCTGTTTTATGGCTTCATTTGGCGTGGGGACTCACCGGGGAGAGAAAACAGAGAGGATGTGTGTATAAGGTGTGTGGCTTTTTTTACAGGGCCACAAAACCTGTATGTTTGTGTGCACATGTACATGTTGAAACTGTTTGCATTTTCTGTTTTGCTTTGTGTGAATTTGTATTTCTATTTAGGCAGTCTATTTGAACTGGGTGCAACCAGTCTCACAATTTGTCTATGGACAAAACTCAGTCATTCTTATAATATAAGATCTACAACAGCCAAGGGATAGACCTGAATGTTTTTGAGGTGGTAGAGGACTACATATCATTTGTGTATTATTGTCATTTATAGGACTGATAATTTCTTCTTGGCTAGTGGAGGCGAGCCCACACGTTAGATGTTTGTTTCCCAGTCTCATAAATCATAACAGAACATGACACCTTTCACAGAAGTAACTATTTTACACGGTTGGGATAACTAAGCCAATTATGTTATCACTGACACACCAAACAGTGAACAAGTGTTTAAGCAAGGCGTTTATAGATTTGGGATTTATTTAATCTTTTAGTTCACACTTAATTTCAGTGTATTTTATCATGTTGGTCCTGGAATATTTTATTTTTGGATACGGAAAAGAGATTTGATAAAAAAAATACAAACAACAATGCAATTGAACTATAGTTGTCTGAGTTAAATTTTGCTTGGTTGGAGTTTCTGTGGGTCGTAGTCAAGGATCAGAGCAGTTAAGTTGATGAAGCTGATCCCCAGCATGCAAAGCTAAGCTGACTCCCCATGCATCTTCTTGATTGTATCCATCCAAATCCAGATATCCGTGCTTATCCAACATCTCACACTCAGAGATTGTGAATGTCATGAAAGCCCAGCAGCCTCATTGCTCTGCATTGCTGGTCTGCTATTGATTTTTCATTATGTCTTCAATGTGCTGCAGTAATCCAATAGTATCTGGGGACTGAAGCAAAGCAGAACAAAAGGGAACCTATATGTGGGTATCTGTTTCCTGGTGATAGAAACTGTAAGAGACTCTTTGGATAGCTCTAATGTTATGATCAGATGGTTTGAAAATGGTTGTGCTCTACTGTGGAAATTGATGTTCCACTTTTGTCCTTATTGTAAAGAACCAGATCTCGCTGGAAGAGATAAATATTTTTTAAATTATGTATCATTTCTAAAACAAGTGTGTGGCATGGCCGGTGACTGGTTGATTGATCTGTCTGAATCATGCCTTCGTTATTATTGCCACTACCTTGCCAAATGCCTACTGAGACCAGTGAGGGAATATTAACACAGCTACTTAGACTTTTTGACAGTTCAGATACATTGGATCTGCATTTTCATCATACCAGACAGCCCATGTCTTCTATCAGCAACATATTTTCCTTGCCAATACTGCTTGGCGTCAGAGTGGCTATTTGACTTCCACAGGGGCTGACTGGCACCCTTGGCAATATCCCTGAAACCATGAGAGATATGGCATGAGAGCCAGTATTTGATCTGCACTCAAGTGTGTTTGTTTGAAGGGTGGTAGAGTTTCTGACATGGGTGTGTGGACGAGCGGGAAGAGAGTTGTTTAGGAACAGAGAGACTAACAGAAAGAAGAGCTAAGTAAGTAAGGTTTATTTATATAGCACCTTTTAAGAGCAGAGGTCACAAAGTGCTTCACAAGAAGGAACGATAAAGTGAATGAAAAATACATGTGTTGACCAAGTCTGGGTTTTGATAAAGACACAGTCAGAGAAGGAGCTGTCGTGATATTGCCGAGAAACTTCGCAGTTGCAAAAGTTTTGTCTTTTAAATTTTTACTGGACAGTTGCCTTGTCTGTGTACAGTATAATTTCTTGTGCGTGAAATCCCTGCTTGACAAGTGTGTGAAATGGAAATTGACCCAGACTGTATTTTTCCCCATTCCATAAAAAATGTTCTCTGGTCTACATTGTGCAAACATAGTCTTGCACAGTTTTACCATGACGTATGATGTCGTTATGATCTTGCTTGACTTTCACAAAGGTACATAAACAACCCACAACTCAACCGCTCTACACAAGCCAGTTCTAATTGTTTTTTGTTCAAGTACAGAGTTTCCTTTTTATTGATCAGTTTAGCTTTTTGGTCCTCATCCAGACCACAAAACATCCACTATATGCCAGAGGCATTGATTTGACAAAGATGCATTTTTGTATTTGTAGCTCACAGTAATGTAATTGTGCCTTAGAACTTACAAGGTATCATTTTACATATGTGTAACAGTGTAGATGTGCTCTCTTCTTTTCCTTGTTATATACTCCTGTATGCTAGTCGTATTTGCAATGGGAATGCATGACAGTGGTAACACACGGCTGATAAGGATGATCCATCCATCCATTTTCATCCACATGTCCAACCATCTGTCTGCCTCTCTTTTGTTGAGAGGTGAACAACAGACCTGCTGTTGTTCACTGCAGCTGCGTGCTTCGCATGGATTGATCTGGAAACAGTCTGTTGGAGCACTGGTTGGGGTGTGGGGTCAGGTGAGAGAGAGAGAGAGAGAGAGAGAGAGGTCCAAACAATCCCTTTTAACACTGACACTCCATGCCAGGGCTGAGCAGAGAGCCAGACAGACAGGCTCATTAACATTCCTCAGGTTCAGAGCACAGAACCATTCATACAGTGTACTGGCTCAGGTGGATCAACACCTCATTATACAGTGATGAGTAGACATATTCTGATTCATTTCTAATGACATAGCTAAGGATTGATAACAGGATTTTGTTTTGTAAAGAGCAGCATTCCAAGTGACTTTTACCTCAGTCCCAGTCACACAAAGTCATGTGACAAACATAATCTTTTAATTCAGGATGAGTTAACAAGTTTTGTGTGAACACATGCGCTTGTGTTCCTTCCTAAGAGGGGAACACAAAAGACTGAAAATTATTTTAAAGGTGATAGAGAAGGTATAAATGATGCATAGATGCCAAATTAAGTAACATAGCTGTAAGTGGAAGGTGTGCTTCTAGCTAAACTGTATCTGTGTTATCTCTGTGTTTATAGCAACAGAAGAGCTGGTGCACAGATAAGGATCCAGTCTGGAGATAAGAGTTTAGTGTCTGCTACATTATTTTAATATCTGAATCTGTGTGTGTGTTTCAACATGTATTCATCTAATGACACAATTATCCTTTTGAAGAGTATTTTTAAACATGGCTACAACATAATTGATGCTTTTTTGCAGCAATATTGTAACTTCATTACAGTAGTACTGTAGCTGGTCGTAAGAATTTCAAAATAAAACTGTTCCACTGAGTGTGTATATTCTCAGTGCAATAGATTCTGATTTGATGGGGATGTGATTGTTGGTCACAGAGCAGGTGACTGGAGGTCATGGTGCACCAAGTGCTGATTAAGCAGAAAGACATTGTAAAATAGGCATTGTGCAGGGCTCTGAGACCTGCAGGTGGATTTATATGCAGGTGGAGTGGTGACTGCAGGCTTGCCAGAGCTTATCAGACACAAGTCCACATTTTGCCAGTGTTTCAATTAAGCCTATACTCCTCACTCCTCATCTGTATTCCTGTTTGTCCCACTTACACACAGTGAGGATCTGTTATGTCACACTTTCATTGACTTGTGTCACTCTGCCTTATTTTCTCAGGAGAGTGAAGGAGTGAAACATGAGGAAAGCAGACTAGAAAAAAGTAAGGAGGGAAGGAAAGAGAGTGACAGGGAGTGGTACAGTAAAATCATGGAGAACATATGAGGAAATGAGACGGACTGGTGTTTTTGTGGCTGAGTAAGGACTTGGTTGTGCTGTAAGCTGGCCAGCGCCAGCAGATCGCTTTCAGCCCCAGGGCTACACCTCATTCATACACACACTGCAGCTCTGCTTCTTTATGAGGTGTTATTTATCCAACACACACACACACACATGGCCTTTAATATGGAAGGAATTATGAAAAAAAAATAAGTCAGAGATGAGGGGGAGGAGAAAGGTGCCAGTAAATGTCTAAGTATAGTGGGCTTTTTACATCTGCACAGTGCGATATGTGAAGCGACAGCTGAACTGACAATCAGGATTGTCCTGTTCTCCAAAACAAGACTCTAACCAGAAGAGTTGGGATGGTTATTACACGCACATACATAAACATTTCATTAGTCATGAGTGACTGTCAAAGCAGAGATTGTTTGCTGCAGGCTAGTTCAACACTGAGAGTTTAGAAATAGAACTAAATTGCCTCTCCTATCAGGCACAGATTAATAGGAGAGTGATGGCATTGAAATGGACTAAAACATATTGCAGTTAATCAAGGAATCTTTACTGGTGGACATGTCCCCCCCCCCCCCGTTCTCAGCTTCTCACATCTTAACTTTGGAGAAGCTTCACTTAATGCTGAGGCTGTGAGCATTTTTTTGCCCTGGTTTCTTATTGTGTAATAATAACTCTTTGCGCTTCTGTTCTTCTGCATAGGGTCCCCTCACAGATCCAAACCTCCTAATGTTTGCTCAAGCTGACAATCAAGAGATGTTGCCCTGATTGCTGTTTTTCGGGCACAGCTTTCATTAAGCAAGGTAAGTTTATGCTATTGACCTTTTTCAGTCACACCATTTTCATGATGAAAATAGCAATTTTAAGTTGTGAAATTTTACCAGTCATTTTATTTTATCATGGTTTTATTTCAGTCCTTTATGTCTCTTTCAGATGTCAACCACAACAGAAAATGGGATGGGCGGGCCGTGGAGCACAAGCAGAGAGAAAACATACAAGAAGGTAAAAAGTATGACTGTTCATACAAGAGCCTCACTGTGTTTGGTTTTATTTGCCTCTTAAGATGAATGTGAACCTGCTTCCATAACATTTACATTGGAATACTGTTTAGAGGCAAAAAGTCCAAATGGTCTTTACTTCTGAGCCTGTGAGTCCTCATAAATGTTCTTCTACAGCACATAATGTCCTGACCCCTGCCAGTGCCGGCTGCCAGAGATCAGTCAAGTGCTGGTCACACTTTTTTTCTTTCCTTTTTTTGTGTTTTTTTTTTTAACTTTAGACATCACTGCTTATGGCAACATTTCTTAAGAAGTCCCCATTACAAGGCTCGCCACAGTGGGTACCACTGTCAAGGTTGGGTCTAAAAACTTGTCAATGTTTTTTTTGTGGTGGCTACTAATGCAACAAGAGTACTAGTATGTTTATGTCCCAGCTTTTTTTGGCCTTGGGCTTTAATGTTTTTGTATGTAAATTATACTACAAAATATTACTATACAAAAGTCATGGATTTTAATGTCTCGATGCATGGACTGTTTTCTTGATTTTGATGCCATCTACTATGCCATAGTTTGAATTGTGAAAATAACTAGAGTCTGTAAATGAAGTATAAAAATGTCTCAAACAGAATTAATATCACTCTCAGGCTTACCTATTTTTAACATTTACACCCAATGTGTAACAGCGTATGTAATGGGGATAGCAGTGACAGTATGCGATAACAGCCTGACTAATGTGATGTTTTCTCTTCTGCTTTGCCATCTAGACCACATCATCGGCCTTGAAGGGGGCCATTCAGCTTGGTATTGGCTACACAGTGGGCAACCTCACCTCAAAGCCTGACAGAGACGTGCTTATGCAAGACTTCTATGTGGTGGAGAGCGTGTTTCTGCCCAGGTCAGTGCTACATAGTGCCAACCCACTCAGAAACTCAGAATGCGTTCATACTTATGCACACAGCTTCCAAACACAGCACGACATGTTCTATAATGTATGCATTTTCGGAATCACTCACTCAACGTACTTTATGAGTTATTTGTGTAGTAATCGTTTGCACATTGTCATCAAACCAGACTTTTGCATAAGCTCAAGGTTATTGCCAGTGAATCAGAGAGTGGTTTCATATAAACAGATTATGTGTAGGTGGGAACAGGCTGCTCTTCGGCTGTTTCCTGGTTTCCTGACTGCAAAGTGAATGAAAGGAAAGGACTAAAGACTAAACTTTGCCTGTCTGCCTGCTCACATATTATATGTCTGGGTCTTGTATTAAAAACATTTAAAACTATTATTAATCATGCTCAATGGAAACTGCAGCCGCTGGACATTTAGTCCAAAGAAATGATGCTGCTACCACAAACTGCCACCATCATCATTTATCAACAAAGTGAATTTTGCTAGTCTAAGTCATGATGCAGGGATAAAACTTTTCTAGTGGATAATCCTGCCAAGAACTGTGAAATCAGCTTACTGTGTGCCACAGTGCAAAGCATATGTCAGTGTGTGGCTGCTCTGTCATCTCAGGCTGTCTTCAGCTTTAAAGAAACATTTTATATAATCCAAAACAGACCCAGGAATTCTTTGAAAGTGAGACTCATGTATTCACACATACATTGACCCACAGTTGATGCTCAGACACATACTGTATGCATTTTTTTAAAATTTTTTTTTGTTCTTTTTACAATTAATCAGTATGACAATGTCACTTACTAGCACTTATAGTCTCACAGTAGATAATACAGTCAGTTATATAGGATCTTCTCATATGATGTTACCTGCATGAATGGACTGATGATGATACAATTTCTATTTTCTATTTAAAAATGTGCTTTGTATGTCCTATCCTGAAACACATGCAAAGATTTCTACAAAAGGAAATAGTTGGCAGTCAAGCAAAAGGTGTTCACTAATTGTTAATCTATCTGTGGCCAAACACATGGATCATCTAAGACTGTATTTACAGTAACTCTGAAGCTTCTGGAAAAGAATTGGAGTCCTACTAGGAAATGCTCTGTGGTTTACCTTTGAGATGCTGCACCAGGATATGCAAACTCAGTATGGTGTATGCAAACCTGGTCTTGGCACACACATTTATTGTCCTACTCTTGGTTTTGGTGTTGGCCCTACAGTGATGAGTGTTTAAAAACCTGCTGTAGCTTTGCTGAAATAGTGAACATATGAAAGTGAGCTTGTTACATCATCCTCAATCTGGACCCAGTGTCAAGTCTTTTCGCATAATGGTGAAATAAAACAAAAGTTGTAGTTCGCGTCAGGGCAGCAACTGCGAAAGCCAAAAACCATGAAAAAAAACAAAAAAAACATGGTTAGGAAAAATAGAAAATTACAACAAACAAAACATAATCAGTGGGGAGGGAAAATGTATGTATTACATCCAGCATCTGACATAACTATTCTCTCTCCACTTCCCTCTTTATTCTCTCTACTTTTTCAAGTGTTTCTTTTCAGTTCTGTAATAGCAGACAAACACAAACCCCTCTCTTTCTGTTCACTGACAGAGTATCCCGAGAGAGTGGCTGAGTGATTGGGAGGGCTCTCAGATGCTTTTATTGCTTCCCTCCCTCTAACCACTCCTCTCCCTCGCTTCCTCCTCTTGTTATTACTCCTCTCTGGAGGATTTTCCACTGTTTGTCTCTGTCAGTCTAGTTTTGGATAGCTGGAGATGTGACAGATCACTTTGACTCCCACACAGTTTTTTGTTTCCCAGTGCATGTATCTCTGACAACTAGCACACGTCTTTCACCAGGCAGACGCACACACTGATGGCTCTCTGATTAGATTGAATGAAACATTTCCAGGTGCTGTGTGTTGCTAAATGGTTTCCATGAGAGGCGTGCGTTACCATAATGGACTGTCAGTCATTAATGATATATAATTGTTGTTGCCCTCACGCACTAAACAGAGCAGTCAGATTTCCTTGTAGAGTAATCACAGGTATACGCAGCAGGGCCTGACTGTTGTCTGTATCCCATTACCGAATATGGCACCAGTACAAAACAACAACACAGTGTCCTCTTTACCCAGAAAACCATCCAAGTCCTCAGAATTTTAACCAGATTTAGAGATGCCCTTGAAAACAAAAACCTTTATTAACTTACTTCTTGTAGATTTAGGGTCAGTGTGATTGATTTCAATGAGAGTTTATTTGTAAAAAGACTTTATGGCTGACTCATGCTAACCTTATCAGATGTGCTTACTCCTGTGTTGTGGTGTTCCCCATGGACACAGAATACAAAACAGGGTTGTTCTTTGTCAAAGCCTGTCAGAGAATGTCAGGTGTCAGTGTTTAGTCAAGACAACAAACGAAATGTAGGTAATATTGTGTGTCTGCTGTTTTTATTTTCACCCCTTTGCTATTCCCTTTCTCCCCCTCAGAGTCAAGGCTCATGTGTTGTGTGGTATTATTTAGAGCCAGTAATCAGAGCCACCTTCAGTCTCCAGGCGAAGAACTTTATACAGGCCAGTTTGTCACCACAATACTGCTAAATCTGGGTTCCATAGTTAACTTTACTGAAGCCTGTTCAGGCATGGGTGGAGCGCATTACAAGGGCCCACTGATACACTTACTGGGAGTCAATAGCCTAGATTCAAAGGCGGAAAGATTGGGTGTTAGGCTTCACTTTCCCCCTGGTGCAGCCTGCATGTTTGGAGAATGACAGTCTGTATTAATGACACTGACATGTTTCACTTATATAATGTTCAAGATTTTCTTTAACCCTCTTATTTGTGTTAGTCTTGGAATAATGTACGGTATCTTTTGTACCATTATATGTTTTTGTTTCCTGGCATGCTTGGTTATTCATCACACATCCCAGTGAGGGAAGCAACTTGACCCCAGCACATCATTATCCTGACTTCCGTTTCAAGACCTACGCCCCGCTGGCCTTCCGCTACTTCAGGGATCTGTTCGGCATCAAACCAGACGACTACCTGGTAAGGCTAAAACCTGGCTGGTCATTATTTGTTCCACCCTCACACGATTGTGCACGCTCATAATCCAGTCCTCAAGTTCAGTCCTTCTGTTTCTAACCAACTAATTTTAATTTGTCATGCAGGTGTGGGTGTGGGGAAGTGTTAAGGGTCAAATCAAATCAAGCATAGACATCGTATACCTAAGTAAGACACTATGAAACATCAGATCAAATTCACCTACTGTATGTTGGAGTTTTATCCAGAAAAAACGACTTCAAGGAATAGTTTAACATTTTGGGAAATACACTCATTCATAGTGACTTCTTGGAGTCTCTGCTGGATGCCTGGCCAGGAAGTCACTGCTCATGGCCAAGAAATAGTCTCTTAAACAAATAATAGTGTCTTAAACAAAGCATTTAACATTGTTTAAAATCTCTCCGGTGTAAGAATACTCTATGTTGAACCACACATTTTATTTCTTGTTAGTACTTTATTTATTTGCCCTCATGAACACTTTGTTCCATTGTTTCTACATATGTCAAAAATACTAATAGAAAAACAACCATTGCTCCCACAAACAAGAGACAATGGCCTGCTGGTTGTCTTTCTCCTGAATTACTTCCCACTGACTAAACACTAATCTTTTCACTTAATTGTGTACTTAATTGTAAAAGAATTCAACATATATTTTATTGAGTAGTTGGTGTGTAATGCCACACACCATCTGTCGTGGGGAAAGACAGGATTGGAGGATGAAGTCGAGGCAAAACATTGGGGTGGCGAAGATATTGGAGGTAATGACTGAGCTAACGGAGCATGCCCTCATTGCGATGGCTTTGACCAGCTCCCAGTGCTGAATAACAGCAGCAGGTGATTCAGTGATTTCTGAGCAGAATCAATGACAAATACTGAATGAGAACTAGAAAGAGAGAGTAATATTTTTAAAGACAATCTGAAAAGAGATTCACTTGTGTTTCTGTCTATGAAAATATTCTTTGACTGAAGCCTTGGATGTCTAATATCACTCATTCAAACACCCCCATCAAAGCCTTTATTTATTATATACATGCCATCCAGTATGTTAATTTAATTTGTTGCTCACGAGTATACATTGTTGCCATATTCATCCCTACTTTACATGTACGCTTCTTGCTTGGAACAAAATTAGATTTCGTGTAATCTTGTTTGGGCTTCATCATGTTATGATGCCATTTTCCTATTTTCTGTCTGCCTCCAAGCCTTTCGAAACCCCACCAGCTGCATTCTTGTTTTTGAATGCCAAATTTGTTTCTGCTTAAGTGAAAGACAACAGGCTCTGGAGCAGACTCAGAGATGAAATTTAACTTCAAGGCAGTAGAGGGAGGATGGCATAAGATACAGCAGCTTAGGAGATGTACTCATGATTGTTGTCCTTGAGGTGATGATTAATTCATTCAGACAGAAGCCACACAGCAGAGTTAAAAGAGAATTAAAAGAGAGAACACACACACGGTATCCTGAATGCAAAATTTAATAAACCGCAGATGTGTTTATGCTGGTTACTCAACGGAACTGCAGACAGTCATTATTGGAAAAGTCCCTGGAGAGGGGAAGTGGATGCCTTCAGTGTTTCTCCTCTCCACTGAACATGTTGCACTAATTACGCACTGATTAACATCTAACACCCTTCTCTTCAGTCACAGTCAGTTCTGGTGTTTCTTTGAGACCCAGCACAAGCAGTAATTGTTCCAAAATGTGTGGAAAGCCTTCCCAGCAGAGTGGAGGCTGTTATAGCAGCATATTGATGGTTACAGAACGACATGTTCATCAATCACGTATTAATGTAATGTCCGGGAGTACACTTACTTTGTTTGGGTGCTTACATATTTTTGGCCACATATTGTATGGAGCCACTTAAACAAGCATTTAAATAGGAACCTGGTGCTTTTGTGTGAGAACACTTACTGTAAATAACCTAAGGCCAGTGAAGCTGTACTACAGTTTTTTTTCTTCTTCTAGCACTATGGTGTAGCATCTTTGTTTAATTGTGTTTTCCATATAAACTTTTAAATAGTGAAAGTGTTCTGTGGAGTAGTTTGTGTTTAGAGCTGTTTATGTGTGGATATCTTCCAAGTGAAGCTGTTTTATAGAAAGTCTGACCTCTGGTTTGTTTATGTTTTTCCTTCCTTAGTACTCCCTGGTAAATGAGCCTCTGATTGAGCTGACCAACCCGGGGGCCAGCGGATCTCTCTTCTACCTAACCAGCGATGACGAGTTCATCATTAAAACCGTCCAACACAAAGAGGCCAAGTTTCTCCAGAGATTGCTACCTGGATACTACATGGTGAGACACTTAAAATTGCCTCATGAGGCCTCCAGCACCTGGTGTGGTGGCAAAACTCCACTTCTGAGTGTTGAACGGATGTCAAAAACCCTCTTAGTGTTAAATCTGAATAGATCACTCATCAGATGCTTAAGTGGCATTAATGATATGCAGTGAATGTTCTTAATAGCTTCAGCTGTAGGGTGCCATCAGACTGAAAAGTGTCTCAGTCAAGGGGACACATTGGTTGCATGTACAGAAGTCAAACATTTGATCATTTGCTCCCTTTTTCATACTAAATTAATTTTAAGACCCTCTGCACCCACTTAAACTTTAATGTGTTAGAACATGATTGTAATGAAAACAGAAAATGTATGCTCCACAGTATTAAATTTAGTTTTTAAACAGTACTAAATAATGAAATTATTAATTATTAATTAATTAATTTTTTTACTTTTAAGTTAAGCAATCCACAAACAGTACATGCCAGTAAGGGGTTTTCTGCAGCCACATTGCTAAAAACCTATTATATTCATAAGGTAATTTGCAACATAATATAGATTCAGAAACCAAACTCAAAGCTTCCAAAAGCAAATCCCAGTTACATTAATGTAAAAGTATAATCCAAATCAGTCAGTCAGTCAGTAATTTTCTACCGCTTGTTCCCGTTGGGGGTCGCGGGTAACTGGAGCCTATCCCAGTGGCTTTGGGCCTTAGGTGGGGTACACCCTGGACAGTGGCCAACTCGTCGCAGGGCTGACACAGAGACAGACAGACAAACAACCATTCACTCTCTCATTCATCCACTAGGGAGAATTTAGAGTCACCAATTAACCTAAACATGCATGTCTTTGGATGGTGGGAGGAAGCCTGAGAACCCGGAGAAAACCCACGGTAACACGGGGAGGACGTGCAGACTACCCAGAGAGATCGTGGCCTGGTCCAGGGAATTCGAACCCACGATCTCCTTATTGGGAGGCGGGGGCGCTACCCGCTCTGCCACCGTGCACCCCATAATCCAAATTAATGAAATTATTTATGTGTATTTTGATTATGGTCACTGCATTGTGACTTAAGCTGCCTTTCATTTCACAGAACCTGAACCAGAATCCACGTACGTTGCTACCCAAGTTCTATGGACTGTACTGCATCCAGTCTGGTGGCATCAACATCCGCCTGGTGGTCATGAACAACGTGCTGCCACGCTCCGTCAAAATGCACTACAAATATGACCTGAAGGGATCCACTTACAAGAGACGAGCATCCCGGAAAGAGAGAGAGAAGGCTTGTCCAACCTACAAAGATCTGGACTTCCAGGACATGCATGAAGAAGGGCTTTACTTTGACGCAGAGACATACAACAACCTCATGAAGACCCTGCAGAGAGACTGTCGGGTAGGTGGTTTTAGCAGTGTGGAGCCAGGGATTTTGTGTATGTGTGCTTTTTCTTGTCTCTGTCTGTTCATTGGACTGGCTTTGAAATGGCAAAATTAATACCATAACAGAAAGGACACCATTATTCCATAAAAGGAAGCTAGGCAACAGACAAGGAAGTCTAGGATCAGGTGATTTTTGTTTTATTATCAGGATGTTTTCCTTCAAAAGGCCATTTTTCTCATGCCTTCATTCCTTCGCTAAAACATTTCGACCTGTGTGCAGCAAAGCCCCACATGGACATTATGTCATGTGCCATATCAGAGCTTAGAGCAGATTGCTTTGAACCTGGGAATTTACTGGAGTGAAGGGACATAGCTGTTGAGGGGATGTCACTCACCTCTCATTATTGTAACCGATTATGGATGCTTAAACATATAATAAGCATAAGTTAACCCTATTGTGTACAAGCTCAGGACAGTGTGTGTGTGTGACAAAATGTTTTGAAAGGAGAATTGTCCATGTGTTTGCCATTAGGACCACGGTGGGTTTCTACTGTGTGTTCAGTCTAAGGTTTCAGTTTGCCCAGGGTTCTGTTCTCCTGTCTCTGTGCTGCTATGTTTCAGTACATGACAGCTTTCCAAACACTGAATGTGATTAAGACATGATCCTAGAAACATGAGCGACTCGGAGCTCAATCCCAAAACAGTCCATCCAATCTAAAGGCTTGTATTCTTCTCTAGTTTAACACAGAGGCCAGGAGACTGTCTGCTGGAGGCGGATAGTTGGAGTTTAATAGGAGACATGGTCTGTGCTCTGGTGATCCAGCAGTATTTCCCTGCTTTTAAAAGCATGAAAACCGACAACAGTATACAAAATCAGTTATCTGAAATACCTCACACTTCAGAATTGTATATCCTTTTTGTCTATCTACGTTCAATCAGTGTCAAAGAACGTGTTTGTGAAAACAGGCTACTGTAGTAGTGGAGACTGAAGAACAATACATTTTCAGATTTTGCTGACATGTTTGCGGACCACAGATGTGGGCAAGGAACAAGATTCCAGGCTTTAAAAAGCAAAAGAACCAGAACAAAAGAGATTAATTGCTGATTTTCTTTTCCTCTTTCTCTAAAATAATAAAATCTACTGTGACTACTAGACCACAGAGTTATGTGCTGGAAATGTAAACACAGATGGATAGATTTACATTAAAACATTGGATTGTCAAACTGTACAATAATTATTTTGAGTTGGTTCCTCAGCAAACTAAATGCAGTGACATTCCTACCCTGTTGTTCTTTATGTAGAGCTTTATGAGTGATGATAATGTGACTTCCAGACACTGACTTAATGTGTTTTACCCTCATAGTGGTTGGTTAATGATGGGTGAGCCTAAAGCCCCCTGTGTTGTAAGCCCATTTGCACACGCACGCATGCGCACACACACACACACACACACACACACACACACACACACACACACACACACACACACACACACACACAAAGCTCCTCCAAGGGATACACGCTCTGATATTACAACCTGGAATCTGACCAGGATGTTACTGTATAGTGGATTGGTTTATCAGATGAGACCCAGAGACCAGGAATTGGTCCAAAACGAAACAAAGCACGAGGTAGTAGGCTTTCAGTTCACGAGCCCAAAGCAAAGGTGTTGGCTCTCTCACTCTCACGGTCGTGCATGGTGGTTCAGAATCACGCGTGGATGCTGCTACCCAGAATCCTTATCACATCTGGGTCACTTGGTTAATTGACAAGTCCCACCATCTACCAGACAGCCAAAACTAAAGAACATACTGCTCAACTTAACAGATAATAATATAAAAGTCACAGGGCAGGGGCCATTTTTCTGCATTGAGTACTTTTACTTTTAAGACTTTATGCAGATTTTCCTGATTATACTTACATATTTTTACTTAAGTAACATTTTGAATGCAGAACTTTTATCAGAGTCTTTTTACAGTGTGGTATTAGTACTTTTACTTAAGTAAAGGATCTGAATACTTCCTGATGAAATTACATGAATTTTATTTAAATGAAAGAATTTTCTAGTTCTGCCAGTGGTTTAGTGGTGCTCTTTTTGGAAAGGGGAGTATACGTCCAGGAAAGGTGTGTAAACAGGTGTAAACAACTGTTGCTTTCCCACCTTTTTAGTCAAACAGTATCTGGATCACAAGCTTTTTGACTGGGGTCTTGTGATGTTGTGTTAGAGTAATAACCAGAAATTCAGAGAAACTTCAAGTATTCTTCTCAGGTTATGGCCCTTCTCTTCATTAACCAATATGCTGACTTTGTCAATCTCCTCTATTTTCTTTTTAATGTTTTCTTAAGCAGATGGCAGCCAGAATGACATCCTCCCTTTTTGCTAAGTCAGTGCTTCCTTAACCTGGTAGCACCCTCACATTTACAACCTACGTACCGTCAACATGCACTGTCTACCCGCTATGTGTGCAAGTATAGGCCTCTATGTGCCACATATTGTATGTATAAAGTATATGGTGTGGTGTGTGTGTCTGCATATATGGATATGAGACTGTTGAGCAACAGCTGTTAGAGACTCTATGCTGTACAGTTTGTTATTGTCATGGCTTCCTGCGCTCGCCCCCGAGCAGGAAGCAAAGTGCCCTCTAAGCAGAATCGCTGTCCATTTTCATGAGTAAGCAACTAACCCCATCACCCCAGGAGAGGCTGCGGACCAAAACACAGAGGAGGGGTCGGCAGAAGCCAAGCAACAAGAGGGTGAGGGGCATGGAGGGAATGAGGAAGTGGAAGGGGGACTTTTGTCCTAGGAATGTACATGTGGTGAGGATTCTGAAAAATAAATTGTATCTACTTTTCCAAGTGCATGTAGTGTTGTGATTTATTTTTCAAAGGAATGTGGGAGGTCAGAGTTGAGTTGAAGCAGAAAGCAGAGCTATGAGACAGAGGAGGATGAGCAATGTGTTTGAGAGGATCAGATACTTTTGCTATGTGGGACACTCCTAGGGAAACGCAGGGTATGCTTTCTTCCTTTTAAGTCTACTCTCTCCATTACTCTGCAGCTACCCTGACACTCCCAAAATGCCAAAACAACACAAGGCATTAATAATTCATGTTGAACTCTACTGTACAAAGAGAGTGAGACAGAAAGGGTTTATTGTAGTGTGTGTGCGTGTGTGCGCGCGCGTGTCTGTGTGTGTGTGTGTGATTTGAATCAGAGAAGAGCGTCATATCCCTGTTGCATTACACTGACTGTGCAGCAGCTGTCTTTGAGAAAGATACAATGATGATAGTGATGATGATGTCAAGCTGTTGAGACAGTTTTGTTCACAGCAAATGTTTGACAGTTGAGACCTCGTCATGTTGGGGAGAATCAAGGCCAAATTACATCTACGTAATGTCTTAAAGCTGTAGTGCAGAACGTTTGTCTCCCCCTTTTGGACAAATTACACAAATACTGTCTACGCTTGCTGAGGATGTATGCCTACAGTGTTCTCGTCCCCTGCTCATATTCAGAAATAGTTACAGAACTACAGAGAGACAATAATTATAAGACAATAATTCATTATTTAGGTAGAGTAATTTAATATCTACATAGCCGACTCCAAATGTTTTACTAATCTGTCCAAGAGAAGACATGACATCTGTGTCTGCTCTCAGTCCCTTCTCTCAGCTCTCTCCAACAAGGAAAAACTAAAGCTACACCCATGGTCCGTGTTCATCCTCACCATCAATCTCTTACGTTTTTTGACTGTAATCCTTCCTCTGAACGCAGAGTTTCTTTTTTATCTGGAGCATCAGAAACGCTTCTTGGATGCTCCTTAGGTTTTAGCCCTAGTTGCTTTAGCCTCCTGTGCTACTGTTGCTCCAGGGCCATATAGAGAGAGAGTTGCGTCAACTCCGTTCAATTACGATTCAAGCGGCTTATTGGCATGACTGCGTACAATACAACATTGCCAAAGTATTAACACAAACCATACAATCATAATAAAGAAAATAAACACTAAACAATGCTCAGTAACAATGCTCTCCAATGGACCTTTTTTTTTTTTACAACAATGGCGGATCGCGGTGCACTCTACATGGCTCTGGGTTGCTCCCCGCTTCTGCTCTGGCAAACCAAATCGAATCAAAACAATAACCAAACCCATCATTGCTGGTTGGTTTAAAACACATCATTACCAGCGCGGGAATGTCGCCACAGACACCAGATTTTAAAACTCTCTATACTGGCAAATACAGAGAGATTTACCTGGCGGTGATAGGCTTAATAAGCATTGTGTGA
Organism: Coreoperca whiteheadi; assembly: GCA_011952105.1. Classification (NCBI taxonomy): domain Eukaryota; kingdom Metazoa; phylum Chordata; class Actinopteri; order Centrarchiformes; family Sinipercidae; genus Coreoperca; species Coreoperca whiteheadi. Next base: position 17,707,793 of record CM022476.1, read on the forward strand.
ACTCCTTTGGCAAGGGCTTGAATGTAATGGACATTCATTTACGTGTATCTAAAAGTCCTGCACTCTAGCTGTAATTCTGTTTGAGAATTTGTGAAACAGGAGTCCTTTATTTCCAATACGAACGAATGTAGAAATAATGATTCAGGCAATGTAGGCATGCATTCTTGGAAGTTGGACAATGGGTTGCATAGCATCCAGTGTAGCTAATCATAAACAACCATTTACTGTATGGTTCCCCCTCTTCTCAGCCATGTGATCCTGTGACAACAATGGCTTCTCTCACTCTCAGCTGCAGAAGACCAAGGGCTTGACCTTGCAGTCAGAATTTAGCAGGACCCTTAACCTTATTCAGTACACATGGCTAAAACCTGTTAATTACACAGGTCTAGGCCTGCAACTAATGATTAGCAATTAATCTACTGATTATTTTCTACTAATTGCTTGGTCTATACAATGTCAGCAAATAGTGAAAAATGAGCTCATGGTGAGATGTTCAGATGTCTTGTTGTGTCCCACCAATAGTTAAAAGATATTCTGTTTACTATCAGAGAAGAGTAGGAAAACAGAAACTATTTGCATTTGAGAAGATGAAACCAAAGATTTTTTGCTCAGGAAATTACTTCCATTATTTGATCATCAAAAAATTGTAATTATTAAGTTATTAAATGTGAAATAGTGCATGCTTTCATTCACATTTTCTCAGATCACAATATGGAGAAGGGATGTGTTATTATTGGGTTTCCAGTTTATTAGGTACTTGTGTAGAATCTAATGCAAAAGTCCAGCAGTAAACTCCACATTTGTGAAGCATATACTGTTCTGTTTATGTTCACAGTATCAGAGAACAGAGACTGATTGAAGTGATTTTTAAATTGGAAAAATAACATTATTACAGTTGTTACAAGACAACAGATTTTATTTTTGGAACATGTTTTATCAGGAACAAAAGAAGAAAAAGAAGACAGTGCCAAAATCTAGAAATCTTGTGGAACAGTTCTGCTGCATTTAAGGTAAAGACTGGTAAATTTAAGTTAAAAACCACATGTCCCTAATCTGATATGTTGTGTCATGGTTGTACTACATGTTATATTATAGATGCATACTTAGCAGAAACATTCCTGTGATTGTAACTGAATCAGAGTCAGCGTATGCCAAGGATGAGAGACCCAGTAGACAGACTCATACTTAAGAGAGCTTGCAGTACATTAGTGTCACTGCAAAGTGGGGCACGCCAGTGAGCACTATGGGAGCTCTATAGCCCTACTGGCACCGGGATTGATGGGTGGAGGAGTGCTTCAGGGTGGAATGTACTGAGAAACAAGTGTGATTTGTTAAAGATCAGGGGATGCTGTGACAAAGCTCACTTTCGTCAGGTTGCATTAGGATTAGCCTTTCCTATTCACTTTGAGAAAATTGAGCTGTGTTTGAAATGAGAGCAGAAGGCAGGTTGCTCAGGGGAGAGACCCAAACACTTGGCTGTTATGCCTCTATTACACTCCTCTAACTGATATTTTTCTGTGCCTGTACCTATAAACACTATTCTTTAGAATCCAAAGAAAATCTTTTCCACAAACAACCATAGAAATGCAGCTGTTTTCTTTCTGCTGTGACGGTTTGATTGTTTGTCTGGGAAAGCTGGGTCCAGGACACACAGTAATGGCCTTCTCTAGGCAGCCTGGTGTGCGTGGCTCTATTCAAAATGGCTGCTGTTTGAATAGGCTGGGGGAGTTCGAGTGAAGGGATGCAAATCGTTGATATGGAAAAGGCAAAGCTCAGACAAAAGCCCTAGTGTTTGTTTGAGTCAGTCATTAAGTCTATTTTGTGTGTGTGTGTGTGTGTGTGTTTGAGTATGAATGTGTGTGGCTATGACTTTACACAGCACTCACAGGTTCTATTACAGATGCAAAATGGATTTACAATTAACACTAATAATGTATTAAAATGGCTTAACTAGAGAAAGATGAGAGGAAGTTCGAAACACCATTGGTCTCACGTTCTTCCCAAAACCTGGCCAGGTTTCTGTGGATTCTGGGTCACAGCTCTCTTTCATTATTTTAGAAGTTTTTTTTTATTTCTTCCAATCCTATTAGGCTTAGGAATGTGTTATTTCTGGAGTAGAAGTGAGAATGCCTAAGACAATAATGATACACTTTTCATCAGGCTTAGTCACTATGTTGTGTTTCTGGAAATTTCTTCTTTAGCTTGACCTTCCCTAACCTCTTAACTTCTTCTTTGTGGCTTTTCATCAACTGAAGATATACATATTAAGGAGGGAGTTTTCTGACAGAGGATTTATTGAGAGTTGCAGGATTTTTGACTGTTGTTTTCTGACTGAGTGGAATTGAAGTGATTGAATGGAGAGAATATTCGCAGAAGTAAGTAGCTTTCACCTCTCCCTTTCTGACAATGTTTCTCTCTTTCTCTGCCACCCTCTAGTAAACACTTATTCAAGTCTTTTCCAGTCTAGGTCATAAGATAAAACCTGGCTACCTGGCAGTGACCCTGATCCCATTGCTAGATCAAGCCCTTGCCTTTCTCTCTGCCCATGTCTTGCCATGGCTGCTTTACTCGAGCACTAGGAGACATGAAGTCGCAGAGTCTCTGGGAAACTGGGTGAAAGGCTCCTTGGACGGGTCAATGTGTAACACTTGGCTCACTGTGGAGAAACACCTTGTTTATTTAGCTCTAAACTGGTTTAAACAGAGATTTCTTTTTGCTAGCTCACAGTTGGGTGATAAAAGTGTTTTGGAAGGGAAAAAAACGTGTTTTTCAAAACATTTCATAATGTCACTATATTTACTGGCGGGGAGTTGAAGGTGAAGCATCAAGTCCAGGAAAATAATCTCTTCAGTGTTCAAATAGGTCATTACAATCTGGCTTGTTTCAAATGGACTCCATGCATTTCTTGTAAAAACTGCATGTCCTGTAATTTCTATAGGTGCTGGAGAGTTTTAAGATCATGGACTACAGCCTGCTGCTGGGTGTCCACATCATGGACCAGGGCCAGAGAGAGGGGGGTGAACCGGGTCAGGCTGGGGGGGACGGGAGGAGACCTGTGGGTCAGAGGGTACTGTACTCCACTGCCATGGAGTCCATCCAAGGAGACGGCAAGGCTGCTGAAGCCCTCACCACAGATGACACGTGAGTCGGCTCAGCTGGGAGAAAGCACACACATTATGCCCACATATTTGGGCACACACACTCTGTGCCTCTGTCTGTCTCTTAATAGCCACCTTTTTCTCACAGGCACAGTTATACAACCGTGCTCATAGTTCGCACAGGACACTCAAACTGTGTACACACAGTCAGGCTTTCATATAACCATAGCTACACAAATACAAACACAGCCGCTGTTCTGCGTATTTATAGCAATACACATGAATGTAAATACTGAAAGTGGCTCTTTAAAAGTGCATAGGTACATTCCCTTTTTTGAACAGTGTTCTATGCATTGCAGAAGAAGAAGAACACTAGCTATTCTCTGACTGCTGCTATGTTTTTAACCTGTTTTAGGATGGGTGGCATCCCTGCCAAAACACACAAAGAAGAAAAGCTGCTCATCTTCCTGGGTATCATAGATATTCTACAGTCATACAGGTACTGATCTTAATGCGATTATATAAACCTCCTGTCATTTCATTTCTAATTCAGGTGCTTTCTTATTAATACTTATAGGAAAAGTCATTAATCTGTTAACAGTGGGGTCCATGAAACCCATTTAGATCTGACTGTAATATCTGCAGAAATGTCTCAATTTCTGAAAAGTTAAATGTCTCATTAATAGCCATTAAAAGACATTCCCTCAATTAAGAGGAAATTTGCATGAATAATTAAAGACTCAGTATGACAGAATGTCATGAGTAACTACTTCGATTGATGCTTTCCCTATGACAAGACCTCTTAATGTTGAATTATCACCCTGCATTGATGGAAAGAGCTACAAACCACCCCTATGCCTCAAGACCTTTTCTCTATCCAACACGATTTAAATGGACACAGCGGTCTATCATTCTTCTTTATTTACACATTGATTTTTTGTCCTGAGCGCAAAATCATTGGGTAACAGAGGAGGAAGCCTTTTGGCTCATCGGCCTTTCAAACTTGTGGAAATTTAAAAGTATCATATAAATCTTTGTCAGCCTGATTGGTCGAGGCATCAAGTGCACACAGAGTGGGTGAGGTGAGGTTGGGTCAGGGAGGAAGGATGAATAGGCCCAATTTGTCTCTACTGACCTGCCTTATTTCTGGTAGCTTTCTTTAATCAAAGACAACGTTACATAACTTAAATCTTTGATGTATTTTCAGCTAAAATGCTGAAAGATAACAATCGGTTTGTGTTGCGCCAAGGGGGAAGAGTCTCAGGTTTGACCAAGCATAAAGGGGAAGTTCTTGGGTAAGTGGATACATTTGTGACAAGGTGTCACAAGGTGTTTTGTTTCTCCCCAGGTTCATTAAAAAGTTGGAACACTCGTGGAAAGCCCTTGTGTATGATGGCGTAAGTTGATATTCGACTCAAATCTGCCTTCTACTTTTATGAATGAGCCTTTTATTTGGTCACATACTCTTACATCTACTGAAAGCCTGGTATTTTTGTCTGCCTGTCCTCAGGACTCCGTCTCGGTGCACCGGCCCGGGTTTTATGCCAGCCGCTTCCTCAAGTTCATGAGCACACGAGTCTTCAGGAAGACTCAACGTAAGTCCGCTGTTGATCATCGTCACACACAGTAGGGAAAGCAGCTCACATGGGGCAGCAATTGGAAGTAGGAAATTCTGGCCTGATAAGAAGAGTCGACCTGTAGGCAGTTTTTATTGCCTATTGCTGGGCACTAACATTATTAGATTAGTGGTAATTCACTTTTTACATTTACTGGAATATAGTTTTTCTTGTATTGTCCTCCCGATCACCCAGAGCATTTTATTTTCTTGTCTGTTATTGTCTTGTATACTTAGCTGTTGTATAAACATTTGAGGCACATGATCCATATGTAAAGAAATGTGAGCTCTTAATACATTTTAGGATTAAATAACACACTTTTGTTCTTTGAAATTAAGGATTTCATGTTAGTTATGGGTAAGCAATCATGTGGCTAGGTCATTCAAAACAGACTGAGTTTGTTGTTAGGCAATCCAGAAATAAAAGTACACAGTTACAAACCACTGAGGTGGATAAAAAAAGGTCGATAAACTCCTGTATCTCAGGAAGTAAGGATGACAGTGATTCCCCTTTAAACGCCTGCCTGCCTTTTAACACATTAATAGATCCCATTTCTCAGCATTATTATTGTTTACGCTTTTATATATTGTAGTATAATGCACATTTTTTTTCCATACTTATTTTCTATTTTTATATAATTTCTCTATGCTTATATACAGCATATATCTATTCTAGAAAGGGAGCAACTGTAACGTGACCAGTTTCCCCCCGGGGACCAATGAAGTATTTCTGATTCTGATTCTAACTCCGCAGCAACCAAGGATGCAGAGCTGATCACTGTGTGACACATTGATTGATCCTCTGTCATATTTATTGGGAAACATTCAAACCATTACATATATTTCAAATACAGTAACAATGTTGTACAACCATGCGGGACCCCCCCTTTGGAAATTACCATGGCTGAGGCAAAGATTTTTTAGGGTTTAACTGTGCTATTACCCATCACCAAGTCCCATCAGAGGGAGATGGCAGAAAAGGATTTGATTTCATGCCCTGCTTGGGAGGAAGAATAAGAATGGCTTAGGGGACACTTGTGTAATCGTCATTTTACATTTTAACAGTTTAATGACTTTACTGCTAATTTTGGAGGCAGAGCATTGGAGTTTCATTGTGTGTGAACATTTCTTCAATCAGGATAATCGTCTCTTTCCACTATCTCCTCCAATTATCTTCTCCTCTTACTCATTGTGCTTCTGCTTCCCTGAATCTTTATCTCTCTCTTGTCTTTCCCTCACGCTCCTTTTTGCTCTGCAGTAATTCGATTCTCCCCTTCAAAGAGGACTCGTACTTCCATCCCGGCTCTGAAGTCGTCCTCACAGGAGATCCTTTCATCGCAGGCAGATGAGAGGAACGAGGAGGACAGGAGGGACAGGCTGGGAGGAGCTTGCAGTCTGGCCAGTCTAGATGGACAAGGTACACAAAACAACAACTGTTTAGGAAAACCTCACTCTCAAGCTATTTCTTTCCATATAGTTTGTAAAACAGTGTATCTTGGATGTTTGACAAAGAATTATCAATGAGATAGTTTGAAACTCAAAACCTAAATGATTTGATCATAAATGCACCTGCCATTTTACCATTATCTGCACCGTGTCTGTCTCTAAACTGCCTCCTAATCTGCCATTTTCAACTCAGTCATTTTCTTGTTTTTGTGGCTTATTAGAACTTTTTAGAAACACTTGAGGGCCATAAACAGCCACTTGCATCCATCCAGAAATAAATGTTGCCCCGGGGGGACGCTTTCACTGGTTTGGCCTTGATGGAAAGAAAACAGAGGCTACCTTGATTAATAGCAGCCTTTCAGATACAGAATTTGCACGTGTGTGTCCATAGGGCACACGTGTAAAAAAAGAACAGAACAAAAAGACCAGAAGTGTAGTTTTAGCTGTGCTATCCTCACCTCCCCTCTCACTCGCTCTCATGATCATAATCTGAACCCAGTGCATGAAAGTATATGAATCAAGTGTTTGAGAAAGGGCGAAAGTGTCCGCAATGATGCACACGTTCAGCAGCGTCTGACCTTTGTGTTTTATATGATATAAGGAGTGTTAGCCAATGGCACACCGGCAGAAACAAGTGTGTCGGTGTGGGTCTGGAGCAAAAGAGAAGTCATGGGGTCATGTGTCCTCTTTCTCTTTACAACTGAGCATTCTCCCACCAGTGTCTCCAGCTGTGACACAACAGACTATAAAGCAATTTGGATTGTTAGACTTCCTGACTTTGTCTTCACGGTTACTAAATCCATCTCAAAGAGGACAGAGAAAATCTGTTTTACTCCGAAAGAGTGAGGTTGATACAGATATATATGAGTCAGTTTTATTCGAACCATTTAATCAATTAACTTTAATCACATTGTCATGCCCTTGTCTCAGTCATTGTTTGGCTTGTTTAAACTTTGAAGTCCACAGCGGAATTACAAGACTAACTCTTTCTTCTGTCCTCCAGTGGGTGATCCAGTGTCAGCTTTACATTTGGATCAGTACCGCTATAAAAAGCTGTATTGTCATATTATTTGACTGATGGGGCATTTTTGGTCTTCAAAGAAATTATGTCAGTGTTGGTTGATGTGTGGTCTCTCAATTAGAGGGGAACTTAATCGATTTTACAGAGAAAGTTCAGTTTACTCATCATGGGTAGTACTGCACAGTCTGTGGAAACATGGGAATGTCTCTGTAGAGCTGAAGCTTTCAAAATTCTGAGAAGTCTCATCTCGGCTTGGGCTTTGAGACAAATTTACAAATTTATAAAAACATGCATTACAATCTGGGAGCATGGAGTTTGAAAGATGTTGGTGTTTACTTGGCAGTAAGGGTCAGAAGGAAATATAGGAAATGGGAAATGTAGGAAAGTGTGCACTTGTTTTTCTCTACTGTTATCACATGCATGTGAGTGTTTTCTCCTCAGTTGTATTCACTTCGTACCTGCGTCCTGATCTGGTCCCTGCCAACCCGTCCTTCTACGAGGGCTCATCCATGGGAACCATCTCCACCTCCTCCATCTTTGTCAACGTGGACAACCAAACAGAGAAAGGGTATGATGTACTCTAATACTACTATGATGTTTTCCTTTTTACTCTTTCTGGTTGCTTTCATTATATCTTGACACTGTGCTGATTTAGTGGTGGAACGTGCACTTTATCACATTAAAACCATGATGCAAGGTTACTGTACACAGTAATCGCCTTGAGGACGAGAGGGAAGGCTACGCCCAACACACACACGCACACACACACACACACACACACACATTACTGTCACCTGTGCTCTTACTTCACATGGCCTTATTGGTGAGGTGCGTCATGGAGTAGGTGACTCAGCTGGCTTGACAACCTGTATCCAATACACACACACATATACACTTCCTACCCAATATACAGAGCGTACAGTCCAAGGATGAGTGATGTGATGGTGGGTACTGTTAGTCTCTCTCGTGTACAAGACAGGGAAGAAGCCATACTTCACAAATATTTCCATGAAAGCATTTTTTTGCTTTGGGCATGAAGCCTTGGCTGGCTTGACTTTATTTCATTAATCAGCAATTGTTACGGTATAATTGATAGAATGTTTTAATTGTACAGTGTTGACTTATAGTTATTTATTATATGATATTGTATTGCAAAATCTGATGACCCTATTACTGTACATTATGAAATAATAATCAAAGTGTTACATCAACAGGTTTTAGTACACCTTTAACCAACTTTTTTCCCACTTTCACTACATCGTCTGGCTGTTTTTCATTCTGAACACCGTGTCCTCTGCCCTCTACGTGTTTCCCATCATTCACCTCTTCTTCTGTCGAGCAGTGTCAGGTTCAGCTTGCTTTCTGAGGTTCAATTGTGTGACTTGCCCAGTCTTGTCTCCTCATCAGTCACCTCCTGCTGCGCTGACATTGTTCTGCCAACTGTTTTCATAAATATTTAAACAGTGGCTTTGACACGGTCTTACTTAGTGCCATTATGCTGCAGAAAAGACTGTGACAAACGAGGACAAGCGGTGCAGTGGTGACTGTATATCCACCAACAGTAATCCCTGTCTGACAGCTGGTCTGTCTGTTGCAGTAGTAACACCTTATGTTGTGTGATGGTCAGCGTAGGATTGTTTTAAAACAAAGCTGTTCATCTGTTCTTTACATCTTCTCTGCTACTCTCTCTACCATTTAGACTTTTAACACAAAATATAGTCACATGTCATAAAAGGGTTAAAACACATTCCTGAATTTATTAGGGAGTCATCTGACTTACATAAAAGGAAAACAGCTCTCAAGTTGCCCCCTGGTGGTTGAACCAGAACCATGAAAGAAGGGAAGGGTTGAACCACATTGAGCTCTGTCTCGTAATGTTCAAGCTACTTTTAAAGCCATGTATTTGTTTCACGTATTGATGAAGTCTCATAGGGCACTCTGTTTCATTATTGAAGTACATTTGTATGTTGCTTGTATGATTTTTATTTAGTTTAATTTAAAGGTTTTCTTTTCCAGGTTTCCCCTCCTAACTCAAATTACTCCCAGGAATTTCTAAGAGAAGTTAACATGCATTCCCTCAAGCTGAAATTTAAATTTAAGGTGTGCAATTTTTTTGGATAATAATTCATTCTTATCTCTATGTGGGACATACTCTCCCAGCAAGGGTCTCATTTTGACTTAGTCATTGTGGTCAAATCTCGCCAATCTTGAGGAGATTTTGTTCATTTCCTGTGAGACATTTCTGAGGGTATGAGCCTCTCAGCTGAGGCCCCCACTGGCCTGACACCAGACAGGTTTCCCATCCTGCTCGCAGTCGGTTCATCTCTTTTTCTCTTTAATGTCAGAGTCTCTGCAATAGTGTGTGATTTGTTTCTGGGGAGAATGTTTTTCATCAGTTTTCAAGACTTGTTGATACAGCTGCTTTACTTTAACTGCCTTTGACCCAGACAAACTCTCAGGGCTGTTTACTACGTAGGTTAATATGAAAATATCTTTTTCTGTTTCAGCGATGACGTTGCATCCAGCTCCACGTTTACCCTGGAGGACAGTGCTATCTGCCTCACTTCAGAGCAGAGCACCATGGATGTGGACATAGACCGTGATGACGGATCTGTTCTCGATGTCTACTTGGTGAGTTGTTCCTCCATTTGTTATTTCTGGTCACAGTCGAATGGGGGGCATTCTTCCGAATACGTGACCTGTTTTGTCCTCTTAAGGTGTTCAGATATTGGTTAGCTGTGCTTATGCATGTTTAGCTTGTTCACATTTTCAAAACAGGCCTAAACTACTTTAACAACCATCCTTTTCTCACTTCTCCCCTACAGTGAAAAGAGCAGCTTTACAACCATCATTTCCTCCTGCCAATCACAAGAAAATCGCCCCACACTCCATTGGACGGCCTAGCTGGCCTCTGACTCCACTTGCCAGTGCTGCTAGATCCATGTTGCCACTTACATTGCCAACACACAAAGACTGAGATTCTCCACTGGTGATGGACTAAAAGAAGACACCAACAGAGTCACAGCGATGTACATCTGCAGGAACCATGTGACAGATCATGTAATGTGATGAACATAAGGCTGAACTGAGTGTCGCTTTTTAGAGCATGCGTCAACACAGTGCCATTAAGTTTTATATATGTATACTGTTTTCATGGCCTACACAAAGATCTAAACATTTATATATATATATACACATATGAGGAGAGGGTAGATACATTTCTTTAAGTGTTTTTTTCTGCTGACCAGAAAGAAATGAAAGAGACTTTAAGGTTTGCAACTGCATTAGTTGCTGATCAGAAGAGAAATGTTTACAGGTAATTTATGATGGCGTCTTTGTCCCTGATGAACAGGGAGGTGACGGTGTCACACAAAGGACACAAGCCAGCTTGTAAACACAGCCAACACGAATGAAAAAAGATTCACATGAATAGACTTGATGGATTCTGACACTCCCGAGGACAAACACAGACTGTGACGTGGTTAAAGTGGCCACCTATCCTAACTGGGCTGTTATTTGTGCTACCCTGACAGGAACCTGAAGCCCTGGCAAAGGGTTGTTGTAAAGTGAGAAAAGACAGTTACGGGATCTTGGATGAAGCACAGAGCGGAGGGACAAAGCCCTCGCTCTTGAGGAAAAAGGCTCTTTTGACATTGGTTATGATTATTGTTAGAAGTATTTTTCTCTGACTTTGCTTAGGTTGGTGGGCTACCTGACATAAGCACCGATTTGGATATGTGAATATGCACTTTTTTTTCTTCTCCTTTTTACTCTACAAATGCACACCTCTGTAAGTCATTGATACTACATGTACAGAGACAGTGAAGGAACATTGTAGATAATTTTTGATGTGGAGCTACTAGTTTTGTGAGGTTTGCGTCATGACTGAAATGCTTTTACTCAGGATATCCTTTGATACTGAATAAGTGTGTCCTCTTCAAGAAGTTATGAGACATGCATCCTACACTTAGAAGCTGTCTGATGCCTCTTCATCAAGACCATATCCAAATATAAATGTTGAAATCTATAATTTATTATGTAAATCTCAATATTTTACCATTTGCTGAAAAAATACTTTAATCATTGAATGTAAAGACAATGCATATTTATATATAGAAGAGACTCCTATAAATAAACTGCTAAAATTCAATGTCTACTGTGATCCCAACATTCAAGAACTGCATCTATTTCCATATCACTGCTGTGTATGTACGCATAATTTAGGAGTTAGTTTAGTTTTAAGAGAAATTACCCTCATCTTCACAGTAGTGCCACTAAAACAGTACACTGCACTTCATTTTTTGTTGTGTAACAATTTTAATTTACATAACATTGTCAAATTGCATTACATGTAGTGCAAATGATAACACTTCTGATGTACAACTTAGAAATATACAAAGTGTGTAGATTACTGACAAAATATCAAAATTAAAAACACTAAATGAATTCTTCAGCTGACATTGCTTGCAGATCTAGCTCTTGTAATCATCAGCAAAACAATTATTCTGATCCTTCCTAACCTCTGACCCCTAATTTTCAACCTTTGCAGATCTACTCATTGCAAAACTCCCAACATTTGAGGGCATTAAACACAACCTAGAGTAAATTTAAATCTTGAGGTAAAGATGATGTGAAATGCTGACCCTTTTCACCCCCGCTTCATTGCAGTGTTGATAAATGCACATCTGGTGGCTGTACAGTAGAGATAACTAGGATTTTTAGGGTTCATCCTGGTGTCTAAGGCATTCTGGGGGTAGTTTATCAGTCAAAGGGCAGTAGGCCACTGCACTGTACTGTGGCATGTGAAATGTAATGTTAGAGTATGAGTGTAGGGTGATGATATCTTACTCAACATTTTACAATTTTACCTGCACAATAGCAGCACTTATTTACAAACATGACACTTGTGAATGAACAGAATTTTTTTTTGCTGCCTCATCAGGGGCTGAAAATGGTGAAAAACCTAGGGTATACAAAATGTATCCACTCATCTCTCGAAGAAAGAGAGGAATCATTATATCAGACACTATGGCTGTCCATTTGCAAAACTACCTGGAGGTTAAAGAAAGATACACACCGACAATTGACTGCAACTTAGCATTTACAGACCACCTCAACTATATCATAGATATTCAATTATTGATTATCAGTTACACTGTGTCAAAAATACTGTCCAACATGAGTCAATTATTTAAATGCTCTTTATCTCCCACTCCCCAGGTTTCCTTGGCCCATTACGGTCATCAAATTCAAGTGTTCAAATTTCTCACATTGGTAAACTAACTGAAAACTTGTTGTTTTCTCTGTACAATACATTGTGTCCATGGTGCTCTCCAAAAGCTACTTTATAACAATCTAGAAATATAAAGATTTCAAAGCTTAGGTTCTGACCCCCCATCAAACTGCAGCGAGTCATCACTAGAGGGACAGGAGAAGGCAAGAAAGAGGAGACACTGTACCACACCTCATCAAAGCTTTTCCTGTCAATATCTACTTTCCTCCCTCATGGTAGTTACTTTAGCAGCAGCAAAACAAGTAGCTGTAATACTAGTGATTAAAGCAAACCCAAAAAAGTCAAGAAGTATGGAATCATAAGAAATGTACAAAACAATTTACAAAAAAAGAAAATAATTGGTAACAATTCCAAAACACTAAGGAAACTCTTGAATTTACATACAAATGAACCCATGACCAAAAGATGGTGTTTTGCCATTAAAATGTGGCTGGGATGACAACTACTGATGGATTAAAGCCATAAAACCAGTCTCTTCTACAAGCAGGTGTCCTGTGGGACATCCTGGGTGATATGGTGTCCTGCATGTAGTAAGTTTGAAAACACATTCTATTTGACAGGTGAATGGGTCATGTAGTCAACGAGGGCCTGTTCAACGCTGAACAATCTAGTCTCTCCTGTGGGCGACCATGGCCCCTTCGCAAGCCTAAAACAAGAAGGAAGATTAAAAATCAATATCCCAGAAATGCATAAAACTGAAATAACAACAGATTCTGTCTGCTGGCTTTTTAATGGTTCAAAATTCCACATAAAGCATCAGCCAGGAGATATCCCATGCATTAACAGTATAATGAATGTTCTACCTGTCAGTTTAGTTGCTTTCTCAGTTGTAAAACACATGTGTTTGGGTTCCTGGTTACCTCATTGTGTTCAGAAGAGAATGGGCTTCCCAGCAGTTTTCTCCTGGACGTAGGAGGTGAAGCGCTTGAGGAACTTGGGATACTCTCTCTTGGCCACGGCTCTGAGGACTGAGGCTGGAGCCCAGCCTCCTGGGTTTACTGCAGCCATACACAGGAAAATTATCAGGAAACTGTGTTCATGTGCTAACTTATGATAAAAATTATTAGTCATAAATCAACAGTGTATGGATTCAGTACACAGACAGAGGTCTAGGGTGCCCTCTAGTGAGAGGTGAGGATGTAATGCTTATTTCTTTAAATTAACTTGCATGACCTGCCTGGCTTCTCTAACAATAAATTGGCTCAGGAGTGCTTCTGCAGCGCTGCTTTATGTCACAATCTCCTCGTCTACAGGCATTCAGAGGAGGGGGAGATGGTGTGCAAGTCTGGACCGACATTTCAAAGCCACAAGCAGCTCTTGTTTTAGACATTACAATTAGAAGAATCCTTTTTTTTTTTTTTATATTTTATTTTCAGGGTTTTCTCGCCTTTATTTTTTCCGACAGTGACTGCCAAAGAGACACAGGAAATGCTGGAGGTAGAGAGGGGGAATGACATGCATGAAATCTGCCACAGGCCGGAGTCGTGGGGCACGCTGTTTAACCCACTGAGCTAGCTGCGCCCCAATTAGAAGAAATATTGGCTGATATTGATTTTGTTCTGTTGGCTGCGGAGCTTGCTTGGGCACATACACTGAGGGTGGAGATGCACTTACCATTGGCAACGTAGGTGATCTTACAGAGGATGTTGTCTCTGCTGATGTCTTTATCACCCTCTGGTGGGCTGACCAGTGTTTGGCAGATCATAGCAACATTGATTTTGGCACGAACACACCGGTTTGTGGGCTGAAAGTAAAACAAAAATGTAAATGTCAACAATCTCCAAACTGCCACAAATCTCACTGCAGATAATGTGACTGAGGTTAAGATTTCTAAAACTATTCTGTCTTCCATTTATCAATGAAACAGACCCTAAGCCTAAAAAAAGTCTTGTTTGACTAAGGGATATTTGTAATCATGCGCTGTAGTGAGTCAAATGCATTTTTAATCCAATCACAGATGCCTGACACATCGGACAAATGTCACTAAAATTAATAAATACATTTTATAAAAATAGGCCAAGCCAAAAATAGTTTTCAGCTCATTAGTCGCTCGCAATTTTGCATGATAGTAATATTCGTAATGTATCTTACAGGGGCATTTTCGTGGTCCACAGAGAAGTTGCAGACCAGCCATGTGTCGGGATCATTTTCATTTGTTGCTAAGATCTTCCTGATGGCTGACAGATAGAGCACGTCTCTCTGAGAGGCAGGCCACACTCTCTGAAACACAACCAGAGGCATTCAACTGGCAATCAAATAGGCAGCACAATATCACTGATCAAATTTGCTTGAAACCATGAAGAAGTCAATTTACCTTGTGCGTCTGGTAAACAATGACGGCATTATCAGAGAGTGTTTCCACAACGTTGAAATTTTCAATGGTGGCTGAAGGAGATAGGGTTCAGTCAGCTCATGACATTAAAACAGAGTCAGCGGAAAGTCAAACATTGCTGATATGATGGGGACTTCTGAAACAGTGAACTTACTCTCCCAGTCCAATCGGACAGCTGTGTCCCAGAAGTAGTGGCAGACCTCATGTCCTGTCACCCCCTTCACAACATGTGTAGCCTTGAGAGGATCGAGCACAATACCATTCTCCTCTACTTCTCTCCTGTACACCTTTTACACAAAGTGTGAGACAGAACAAATGGGAAGTCATATCTAAAACTATAAACATATTCACAACCTATAACTTAAGCTGATTTTTCTAATTTGAAAACTTGAGAAAATGTGAAATAAATTTATATTTGAATGTGTGGAGGAGACATGTTATAAAGTAACTAGGTGACTTACTAAGGTACTTTATTTAACATGAATACTTCTACTTGAATTGTATTTGAACAGATCTTCCACTAGCTGATACATTTTCCCTGATTCTGATGTTTCAATTGCAACCCCAGTACCATTTAAAAAGTGACTGAGATTTAAATATTCATAGCTAGCAATCAAGGGAAATGATTCATAAGCAGCTTCTCTCCTCTGTACTCACCTTCATCTCTCCTTCTTCGATTACCAGCTGCCAGTTTGCATCTCCACCCACATCCTGAAGAGAGTAAGTCATATGATTCTGCACCATCTCCTCCACCTAAGAGAAGGACATATATTGATTCAATTCTTATGAGAGACTCTTTTGCTTTTCTTTACCTGCCTATTTAAGGAAATGCTTTTTAAAAAGGACACAGTTTGGGGAGAAGAAGAAGACAATATATTAGGGATGCTAAGCTCAAGTTTAATGATTTATAGCCTTGAGCAACCAACGCCTAGCACCTGTGCTGGTATTTTATTACAAATGTTTTGATAACATCATAGGAGGCAAACTGAAAAACGATTTCCCTCTCAGAATCTTAGGAATTCCTTAATCAAATACATTAGCTACTGAGCAGTACCCAAATAAATGTTAAACACTTGATCCTGCTCACGGATGTTATTCAATATCCCAACGATGCATTAAGAACACAGTGCATAGCCATTCTGGATTCATGCCTAATTCATGCTGTGGAAGACCGTGATGTGAGAAAAGAGGGAGGCGGAAATGAAGAGGTCGCACTAGATTCCAGTCATGCAGCATTAGACTACCTTTATTCTTATCAGAGGTATGATGATAACAGTTATGTGATGAAGCCAACCTGTCAGTCACTCCAGGAACATATTTCTTTTTAGAAACATAATACTATAAAGACGTTTGTCTTAAAACCTACTATAGACATACAACTCAAAGCACAGAAAACATTTGTGAAATCATGGAGAGACTGGTTAGTAGACATTCTCATGCTATCTGCTCATGCTCTCTCTGCCTGCGGTGGAAAGCAGAAGGCGTCTGCAGCCCACTGCACATATAGGTGCTCGCTGTTGACCAAATACAGTACCTGAGCGCTCAATCGGTGAATGTCATCTGAAGCACTGACTAGCTCAACGGAGGACAGGGAAGAAGAATGGCTATGGGGCTGTACAGCAGAGAGGAAGATTGAAAGAGAAAGGAATAAGGAACAAAACAGAAAGAGGCGCCACCGCAGCAGTCCGGAGGGGACAATCACGACCTGCTCAAGAAGCATTTCATATGATGATGTTATGTATGCGCTCTCAAATTATTGCAGTAAGCACAAACTTGATTCTCTGTGAGAACAGATTATGGTGAAGCATGGAAACAATAGGAGAACATGCTATTCATGTGTCAGCACATGAGTTGCAGAGCTTTAGAGGCAGGTCACGCTGGTTGTAAGCGAACTAGGCTTCAGACAGGAATGATGAGACACTGCAAACAGCAGCAACCGGTAGACTTAAATTAGAACAAAGTATGATGGAAATAAAAGGTGCATTAAAGAGAAAATAAGAAATGTGTTGAGACCTTGGTGGCAAATCGGTGTGTACCGATGGAGGAGTAGACGTCTCCAGGAGGAACCGGAGTTAGTCGAGGTATTCTGACCTTCTCTGACTGGCACTGAGGGACAGAGAGTAAGAGTTTGGTAAGAGAGAGAAGATTAAGAAGATACTACAGAGAAAGGAAACATGTCTGTGTGTAATGTATGTAACTAGAGCTGGGTATCCAATTCGGAGGTCCCAATTCAATTTGATTTCCAATGCGATACCAATACCAATTTTGCTTAGATATGAAAGAGATTCTCAGAGAACTAATGCTGTAAATTGTACAAGGAAGACTAACCAGGTGCATTATTAAAAATATAAATTTTACATTAATAATTGACACTGCAGGTTTACTGGCAACAGTCACAGGTCAGATGATCGGAGCTACAGTTATTGATTTCTTTCATTGTTTTTTAAAATAAATATATAGGTATTAAGAAATAAACCTGAATTTTAAGGTTGAAATAACATCCCTTAATCACGTACAGTTCAAGTATTGCATTTATAAATTTTGTTATTTTCGCATTAAAAGGAAAAAACAAAACAAAAAACAGAGAGAAATATTGTTTTTAAATGATTGCCAGTTGTCAGTCAGGGGATCCTGGGAACCTGTATACATGAATGGCAGACTCGCCGCACAAAACCTCCATGACACATGTAAATTAGCATAATATGTTGTAGAATTTTAGGGTTATTCATGCTTACAATACTGTGTGGTCAGCAAAATCTGTAAAAAATTCCCCAAGTAGTCAAGTATTTCACCCTCGGTGCGCCTTTCTGATCTGCCGTCCCCAAGTCACTGCACTTGTCGGGCAGAGAAAGCTTCCTATTCCTGAAGAGGAGCAACAAACAATGGTGGCTGGGGTCCCTCTGCAGCTCGGGGGAAACTGGCTACATCCCAGCCTCATACATCGAAAAAAAATAGAGGTAAACACCACCTGGGTGTTTTTTTTCCCACTTTTTAGCTACCTAGCTAATGTCAATCTGCTGGTCACCGAAACAAAACCCACGTGCAGCATTGTTCTTTCTCGCCACACAGGTGCTTCATCCCAGCGCCCAGTCAGCGTTTTCTGACAGTATAGAAACGCTATGTAGACACAGGCCCCTAAAGGGTTAAAGCTTCACGCATCCACAGGAAAAGGCATGTTTTAAAGATCGAGCTCTGGATTTTATGAATCGATATTGGACCATTCAAATGATGATTGAGTTCCATTTTTTAAACCTAGCCCTATATGTAACAGTGCTTTAGTTCACTGTGAAACACATTTCAACAAAGCAAAGAGAGATAGAGACAGCGAGAGAACGATGAGCAAGTGAAGAACAAGAGAGAATGTGTAATTGTTTTATACATCCAAAGTGGACAGAGCAAGTCCACTTGCTCATCCAAATAGAACAAGTTTAGATCGTCATCACACCTGCTCCTCTATCTTGTCCTGTCTGTCCAGTGCAGCTTCCACTGCATCGAAGAACTCGTCCTCATTGATCAGACTGTTGGGCCCCTCCTGTGGAAAGATAATTTAATCAGCAATAAGAAATAAGAAACTTGCGAGAACAGCCCTGAAAAAGGTGCAGAATGATAAAAATGCACAGCCTGAGAGGCATGGGACCAAGTCAAGAAATCATTCTGCTGAGGTTTATCTAGCTGTTTCTAATCCATTTAGCTCATCTAATGTCAACTTGCCTCATAGTCTGGGCCTCCGTAGTGTGACTTTTTCTTCAGTTCATTCACAGCAGACTTGTAGGCATCTTCTACCCTCCTTCTCTTCTCTAGCTCCTGAACACACAGAGAGAGCAGTGTAGTGTTTTTAGTGCAACTGTATACAAGAAATAATAGTAACAGCATGTAAATAGAAACACCCATTAAAACATCTGTGTGCATTTAAAAGATGTGCTAATCCTTTACATTTAGACAACAAACAACAGGAATTAGTCACAAAACATCTCTGCCCCAGTGACAATGCTCCTTTCACCAGATTACAGCTGATAAAATGCTGCAAAAAAGGGGGAAGAAAAGAGAGGTCTGCATGTCACAAACAATCAGGCAAACCCACCACATCATTCAGCAGTGTGCGCACTCAAACAGGTTATTCCTAATGTTTCATTCCCTGCCAGAAGCAAATAAGCACACTTCGCACAACTGACCTTGAGACAACAGACTGCTGCTATACAACGGAGAACTGAAGAGACTGGACATACTGTTTTCACCATCTACTACTTAAAAGCATCAAAACCTAGCAAACAATGAATCGTAATACTATAAAATTGACTCTGTAGACTGAAACCACTCAACAACCGTGCATAAAAAACATTTCATATTTCAGACACAGTTTATCCACACTGCAATAAGAGAAAGCAAGCAAGCTACAGCAATTCAGGCTGAAAGTATACTGTAAAATAAAACAATAGCTCTCCCGAAAATACTTAAATGGAGGGAAACCATTCAAAGTGTACAGGAAGGTGTGGACATATAGCACTTGGCACAAAATAAACGGGAGGTGATCCTGTTGTCAGCTGTGCGTAACCTCTAGACAGACAGAGAGACCTACTGTAAAGAAGAGGCTGCAGCTCTGTAGAGGTATCCATCTCTGTGTTTGGTATTTGAGCAGCTCTGCCCTCCTTTGTAGCGAAGGCTTCCACAAACTGCACCATGAGGTCCGAGCAGTCATTTTCTAATTTTCTCTCTGTAAGAGTGGGTTCGGGTGTCTCCTGTTCCTTTGAGCGTTATTTCTGTTTTCTAGATTTCCCTACGCCACATTGGCAGCTAAAATTTGTATACATAACACAGCTAAGATTGAGGTAGTTTCACTTGAGAAGTCTAACTGAAAGCACTTCCCGGCTTTAGTAGGTTTTAGGGTTGGGCAGCACGCCTTTACACACAGAGAAAAAAAAACAAAAAAAAAACTGGTTTGACAACATCAACTGAGCTGATCAGGATGTAAGCATGAGGAATTCTGAAGAGCATACCTTTTCAGACACAGTCCACTCTATAGATAAAGAAAAATCAATGAATGGAAGAGAGCTATGGGAACTGCAACCACTGATAAAAAAACGATAAAATAACAAAAGGGTTAAAGCTAAATATGGGCAACAAATGCATTTGTGCTTCTGGTAAGCAAGTCTGACTGTTTTGAAATTAATATGTTCATTGAGCTATAGCCATTAATGTTAATTTGATATAGCTGTTTTACATTAACCACCTGTAAACAGCTATATCCAATAAAAATGACTGCTTCTCAGTAATCTGGACTGTGGAATTTGAGGACTCTTGAATTGTTTTTTTCCCCCTTTTTTTATTTTTTTTTAAATGCTGACTAAGCACACATTCTCTTTTTAACACCATCTTTCTTTACAATTGCAACCGCCAGTTGAACAGGGAGCTATATTGCAAAATGTCTTGCTAAAGGCACCAAATATGAATAGCTGGCTGTTTTCACATACTAAAATCATGGCTACGCATTTGGACAGGAGAGGGTTGCACCACAACCTCATCACCTGAAGGACAGAACCCATAAACACCAACTCTTGGTCATAATAACCAACTCCTTCAAAAGACAAAAGAAGGCAACATTTAGCTCCACAGCCTATAACTTCCCCACAGCAGTGGCTGCTGACACACCCACTCAGGTGACTGCCTATTATTCACGTGACACTTCACACACTGTGAATGACATTTATTGTGTGTAGAGTGCAAGACCGTACCTTGTCCAGTCTCTTCTGCCAGCTGTCCTCTCGTTTGACCATCAGTTCGATGCAGTGGGACAGGGTGGAGAGGATGCCTGCTGTGGTTGCCTTGAAGGTGATGGCCTCACCCTTGAAGTCTATCCCGTTCATTCCTTTAGGACTAGCAGGTGGAAACACTGGCACATACAGAAACAAAAAAACATTTCAAGTGAAGCAGCTATTACAAGACCAAGCATCCAAATTGTATTTTTACCAGATATTCTCAAATGAAGCAATGAATGGTCAGACAGCATCTTAAGGGAAACTCACATTTCTCTTTGCTGCCATTGTTGTTGTGATTATATTCACCGTTGGGTCTTGTAGTGGTAAGAAAGTCATCTTCGTCCTCCTCTACTACTGGTAAAAAAACAACAGCAATCATAAATCTATCTATTATCTAACTGTCCAGTTAACCAAATTTTAAAATGGCACAAATACCTTAACCAGAACATATAGGTAATAGAGTATAGTTTAACATTTTCAAACCTATTCAACAGGAATAGCAAGCATTTATGCCTTCAGAGTTTTTCTTAATTGGACAATTGTTGATGAAAAGCATAATTTAGCTTAACTACAAGTTAATTTAACCAACATAAGAGAGCAAGTTCAATATGAAAGTGATTTTGAAGACTACAGAACGGTTTAAGTTTAAGATTAAACAGCCCACAGAGTGCCCTGTAAGTGCATATTGATTTTTGTTGCCTTTCTCAAGGAGTCTTACTGAACACTCTTACTTCATACTGTATGAACCAAGTAAAGAAACTCCCCATCTATAAATTCTTTCCTTTGCCAGAGAACATCAAGCCTATTTCCCCTTGCCATGTCCACACTGCTCTAAATATCAGACTTCTTTGGTAAAACAGAATACATTTAGGCTAATATAAATATAAACTCAATCTCTGACACTATACAAGCTCCATAATAGTGTATTTAAGCCACAGATTACCCCTGTCTCTCTGAAATTCATCTTTGGAGACAGCATCAGCACAGGAGTCAAAGTATTTCTGCAGGGTGTCCACTTGTCTGCACAGAATGTCCCGGAAGGTTTCCATTTCTGCTAGCTTCTCACGCAACCTGTGCCCCTTCTGTGCAGAATTAAACGTAAAGAGATTAAATGAAAGGGTGTCAGGGGAAAGATTCATGTCAGTTCTATTGTTTTAACCACAAGGCAAGGTTATATTAAAAAAAAAAAATAAGTACAAAATGTTTGACAATTCTTACAAAAGTAATTACAACTCAGCTAGATTTTAGCTGAGTTGTATATTTGGCCAAAGTTTAAATATGTATTGATGACAGTGCCCAATATTTCCAAACTCTCTGGAGATCATGTTTTTACCTTGAAGGAGGATGTGGATGTAGCGGACAAGGCACTGGCTGCGGAGGTAAGAGACAACATGGAACCATGACGCCTGAGACTGATTTCTGAACCATAACCAGACTCGGCCTAAAAAGCCAGAGGAAAGGATTGAAGGAAAAAGAGAGAGAATGAGGGAAGGAAAGAGTATTATATGGATGATAAGAAAGAAGGAACATGGACGATAAAATGGAGAAAGGAGAAGCAAAGAGGAGGGAACAGAAGATCAGTAAGTGCAAAAACACAAACAATCTGGAGATATGGTGTACGGTCTCACATGGCATTATGAAACAGATCTACTCCCTAATGTCTGGTCATACAGGGCATTAGGGAGTGGCAGTGACTGTGACTGCATTCGTTCCATTAAACAGCCAACCTATGACTGGGCAATGCCGGCGACTGCCAACTCAGCAAAGTGACAGAATTGTATTATACATAGTGTATGTGTGTGCACACCCAGCCAACCCCACTAAGGCAAAATATTCTTGTTTGTCCCACATGCAGCTGTTAACTGTTGTACATTGTCTACATTAGAGAGACAGCAAATTCATGACCCTACATTAGAGTTGCACACTTTAATTCATACCTTTACTCAACTAGAAGAAATAGTAATAAGTAGGGGAGTAAGCGGTACGTGTATTCAGCCCGAACTGTTTGGTACAGGTCGTTCGGAATCTTACTTCCTCGGATCGGTACACCCTGTGACCCAAACTATCACTGTCAAAATAGTCTATTTATGTCAACTACTTGCACCTGTGGAACAGAAACTCTAGAGTGCGAGGTTTCACCTGGAACATTTTGGCAGTGCACCAGTTGCTGTCTATCAATCGTAGCATGCTAGTTGGCTTAGCCACGTTAGGTTCCAGAGCTGCAGGATCCTCCAGTGATTTTTAGATCCACTGTATGGGAGCATTACGCCTTCCCAGTAAGTTACGACGGGCAACTATGGGTGTAAAACAGTTTGCCGACATTGTTCAAGTCAGGTATGTCTTTGGAAACACTTCAAAACATGTAATGTCAGTACTGCTGTACAGAAAATGTACTGAAACGTGACCCTAAAACCGAGACACATACTAAATTGTGAATTTTGTGTACCGTTACACCCCTAGTAATGAGGAGTGAGCGTGATAGGCTAAAGTCTGAAATTAATTTACATATGAACCATGTTTTATGGGTCTAAATGTATTTGCTGAAGTCACAGCCTTGGTGTGTAATCTTCCTCTTGATTATTAAGTTAACACTATTTTTTTTTACCATATTCAACAATTAATATATTCCTGTTTGACGAGGGAGTCAGGTGACAAGCTCGAGAGAGCACACATACATTCCTCTGCTAGTGGATTTTACAACACTTACAAATGGGTGGCAGACTGAGAGACTAGACACAGAAATACTGGTAAACAAATAGTGAGCTGAGTGGTCTGTTCAAGACCAGGCCAATAGAAAACAGTCTTAATGTTTGCTGTAAAAGGGTACAGTATGTTTAAATTCATACAATGCCTGACTGCTGTGGTATTAAGATTAAAGTGATAGGCTACATTTAAGAATTTACTTAGTTCAAAGTTACACATTTTGTCCCAATTACGCAGGTTTACATACAGTAAATATAGTTGATAACTGGGAAATTTACTCAGAAACAAATATGACATCATGTTTAGAAAAAACAAGTAGCGATTGTGTATAGTACCAGAACCAGAGTCATATAACTATGAACTAAACTCCCTATCAGATGATGTATGAATTGCAATCAAAATTTTAAAACATTTGGCATATTCATTCAAAACACAAGTTAAGCGTAAGGACAAAATACCATGAACATCGTACAATAAAATAAATGCAATAATATTACAAGAAAACTCCAGCCATAAAAATGACCGGACAGTATAAAAAGTTATTGAGCATAACATTCACAAAGCTAGAATCGGGGCTGCTGGTATTAAAGATACGCTGTAGCTCAATTAAAAAAAGAAAAAGAAAAATGAAGTGCTGCTCATTGTGATGAAGTTAAGTTAAATGTAAGTTTGACTGTGTCAAGACGTATATGCATAGATATTTGCAGCTGAAACACACTTAAAGTCTTAAGTCAAAGTGTCAGAAACTGTCAGTTTCAAAGACAACATACTAGTTTGTGTCAGGCTGGACTGTGACTGGGTGGTCACATTGCTGAAAAGCAGAATTTGTTTTTATAAATAGGACATTTTCCAGCTGCAACCAGTAAAGCAACTAAGTGGCTGCATGCCAGGCGTGTTATTTTTGAATTTCAAATGAAAGTGCTTCAGCTGCAGTGTGGCTCAACAAATATTAATGTTCTGATACCTACAGTGAAATTGACATAAAGTGCTATGTTCTTACAATACCACCACAATATCACTAAAAGGACCTGATTTGCTGTAGTTTATTTGTTTGATCAGACTGGGATATTACACAGGTTGGTGAAATTATTATTGTATTGATAGTTTGGCAGAGACTAATAGGAAGAACAATGCACTGATACATAATAACCAATCTGTGACAACTCCAGAGACTGCCATCTTTATGCACCTGGTCGGCTGCAAGACACAGCCATGCAAACTAAACACCCACTCATACACAACACATGAAATGGCATCTTGTGCCCACAGCTTTGTGATGGTAATGAGATGAGTGTACAGTAACAACCAGAGTACTTCTACCCATCTGAGCATATTGCTGCTGGGGAAATTACCTCTCATTAAAAACACTAGTGATCTAACACACAGCTAGGGCCGCACAATGAATCAAAATATTACTGATATAGCAATATGGCCGAGTGCAATATCCAAACCGCAGATGCTGTCATTTTTTTATAAAGTTAAATGTGTCACAAAACAGCAATATAAGGGCTGTGGTGCTGCAGAGATGCCCTGGCCTAGAAATCTTGTTCTCCAGATGTAAGAAAACATGTTTGTTTGGTACAGACCCCAACAAATGTCACATCATCATGATTTTACTAGATTTTTCGGTGAAAAAGAAAACTGTGTTTCAAAAATGATCATTCCCACTAAGTGTGACTCATATCGCAATAACTGTCAAAATTATCGCAATGATTTATTCTTTTTTATTTACCATATCGCGCAGCCCTACACACAGCCATGCACCATAAGCTTAATTTCTAAAAGATAGTGAATTATTTCTTACAATAAATGACATACAGCTGGAGTACAATCCTCAAGCTAGCCCATCAGTGTTACTAATGTGACAAACTGCACACATGCAAACAGAAAATAATAATTTATGCAATGTATGGACGAGAGCAAAGGTGGGTATGTTTATTAAATCGTTCATGTCACAACACTGGCACACTAATTAAAGACTTCTGTGATAAGTGACAGTGAGCAAGCAGCATGCAAACATGCTATACGCCCACCATTCGGCCATTCCAACACCCAAGGCAGAGCAGGACACTGCTGCAGTCCCGGCGGTTTGCTGGCCCCAACATGGCCCAGACGCTCCCCCACCACTCCCACTGTTCTGACAATTCAGAGGCTTAAATCCAGTATTCCCGTTTCCCCGGACACACCTCACTGAAGAACAAAAGGGAAGAGGAGGAGGTGGAGAAGAAAAGCCACACAGGATCAGCTTAGCTCATCAAGTAAAAGAAAACAGCTATAAGAGAGGGAAAGGAGGAAGAGGAAAAAGTCATTTGCTCTCCGTAGCAATCAGAGGACAGGCAGACACTAGCAGCTCCGTGATGCAGAAGAGACAGACTGAGCCAAAAGGATGAGTCTTGTAATTTCCTGGCAGAGCGAAGCAGCTCTGCTTTCAGTCAGACCTTCCGCAGGAAAAGACATGGTCTCAAATACACACACGTACATGCGCTTCATTCTTGCTGAGTACATATATCAACAGACCACACACACCCTGATATGTGAAACCTTTTCATCTTGTCCATCTTTATGTCCAGCATCCATCACTGAGCAAGCAAATGTGACAGTGTGTGTTTGTATGTAAGAGACAGAGCGAGAAAGGGATTAAAATGAAGGATGCTTGCACGTATGAACTAAGACGATGGCTATCTGGAGCGGTTTGTGTGATAAGCCACTAAAGTAGCAAATGGGTGGGCGAGTGAAGCATCCTACTGTACATTATGAGAGAGAGAGAGAGAGAGAGAGAGAGAGAGAGAGAGAGAGAGAGAGAGAGAGAGAGAGAGAGAGAGAGAGAGAGAGAGAGAGAGAGAGAGAGAGAGAGATACATTTGTCTTACTTCTATCTACCGGACTCTGATTTTATCTTTTCTTATTCTGATTTGCTGATATCCCCTTGTGGAGCCTGATGTGGGCCAACAGTGTTCCGACTGTGCCAACATCCAGCCTGAAGAGGTGGTGGAAAAACTCTGAACCAACACAGGGGGCTTTCCCCATTCCCTCCCATATCACCCCTCTGAATCTGACAGACTGGAACAGTCTTCTCAGTATGATCGAGTTTTATGTGTCCCTCTTGAGTTTTGTTGCTGTGAGAACAGGCGATTAAAAAATGCATTATTCATCAAGAGCTGCACTTAACGTCCCTACATTTCGCACGACTTTTTCTACCACTAACACAAACACACCCACACATAAAAACACAAATGGACTTGCATGAAATCGGCTTGTTTTCTAAACTAATTTGGTAATATGCTTATGCAAATGGTGGTTATTTGCCTTTGCAAACTGGCTTATAAGAGGCATTTAGCTGTAATCAGGACTTGTTCGACCCATATTTAAAGCACAATTAGGCTATAGTTGTTATAGAGATAAACCCAGCTCTAGCAAAGTAGGAGCAGGAGTGTATGAAAGTAGCAGAGACGTGAGGCTATAATAAAAAGGTAGGATACACTGGTTTGTGCCCTCTTGGGTCCTGACACAAAGATTAAACAATAATGCAAGTGGTGCACATTGCAAATCCTTATTTGTCCAGTTGGGGGCAGTGCAATGTTGCAGGTAGTGCTGCATTAAGCTTACAGAGGTTACTTTGGGTCACAATCCAGACATAACCCTGAAATACTCTCACACCATCGTTAATGGACTAGAGACCTGTGGTCACTTACACTCAATTGACATGCCGACACCCAGTAGCACTAACAAAACCATCCACGGCACCATTTTAGTAGAGAAGCAAGTCTAATGAGAATTCACATTATAGTAATTATGTTTTCAAAGGTGGTACATTAACAGTAGTCTCTCAACTACAGGGTTTTTATGTGGCAAACGCAAGCAAGAAAAATTACATAACACAATTTAGATCACTTGTACACTGGCAATATACATTTGTTTGATCACTCTCTTAAACAGACATTTCATCAGAAGACCCAGATAACTGTAATTCAACCAATGTCAGAGTACAAACACACAGATTGATATCACCCAGGTTTATGTACAGTCTGTAGAGTATTTTGAACACAGTATAAGCAAATCAATAAAAAAAAATAAAACTAAACAGATGGTTAGCTAGTTTTAATATATATAATTTTTTTTATCTATATATATAAATAAATAAAGGGGCGGCTGCGGCTTGGTGGCAGAGCGGTCGCCTGCCAATTGGAAGGTCAAGAGAAACCATGCATCATTAACTAGATGTCATTGCAGCTGCCTGGTATCTGATGACAGGGGATACCCCCACATCAACACCTCACTCCTCAGATTCCTCACATTCCCAGGGGGAAGGGCTGTGCTTGTGTGTGTGTCCGAATCCCTGTCCTGCCACACCCAGCTCACTGAACAAAACAGCTAACTTCCTGGCTGTTCTGAAAAACACCCTGACCCAAAATTGAACCTAAATACCTGAAAAAATGTTTCCAGTGGGTGATTGGGCAAGCCAAAAAAAAGAATCAAATATTTATTATAGCTGAAGGAACTGACACAATATGGCGTAAGAAAATGTGTTCTGATTCATAACAAACACCAAGCAAATCTAAAAAAATCCCTGATTTCTCATTCCCATGTATAACTTCCCAAGACAAAAGCAAACCAATGTGCAAAAAGAAGCCAGCACGAAAGATCCAAAAAAAAAAATCTACGTTGAAGAAAGAGAAAGCCCTTCCACTCACCTTGTGCAGCTCTATCGACTCAATCCACTGGAGTCTCTGCTCGGGATCTTCAGCTCTGAGGTACCAAACACTGTCGTTCACGCTGATGTCAAAACGACACTCGTCAAACTCATGGGGCTGCACAGAGAGAGGAGATGGCTCATGAATAGTTATTAGGCAGAGTGCAGGAGTCATGTCAGGAAACACTGTCATGATCGGTATTTGAATACCAAAATACAATAACTCAATGTAACATTTTCCCCTAATTCATCAGAGCAAAAATCCCGCCATAACGCCTCTATAGTAATCTGTCTGTTTATGACACTGGCTGACTAGTGACGACACAGTCGGGACACACATGGATTCCATCAGTCACAGAAAAGACTCTGCCACACAATAAACAGGAATTTTAATTAGAAACTTGTGTCTGCAGGCGTAACCCTAAACGACCGCAAGAGAGCTGTGCAAAAAAACTGATTCTTTAAGCATGCCTTCGTCTGAACCTGGGTCATCATAACCCTTCCTTCTACTATTGAGCCAAATCTTTCAACTATTTCACTCCCCCGTTCTACAATGCACCCCACCCAGCTTCAACAACTGACTGCCTTAGACACCTAAACACGTGCACCAAAGAATTCCCCCGTTTCCTTTGAGATCGGAATTTGACCACTGCGCTCAGCTGAGGGGAGCTCTGCTCTGCAAAGGTTCCTAATAAGAAATAACACTCAGTTGGCTTGAATCGCCTTCCTGTTTTTCTCCTCAGTAACACCAAGACTACAGCTGCTCTGTCAGCTGACATAACCTCATGTTGCCCAAGTTGAATTAGATTTGCTGAATGATGCTCATGTGCTGGTTTACTTGCTGCCACTGACACCAGCAACATACGCAACACACACTGTCAGCCTGCATAACGTGATTCAACGTTGTCTTTACACTTTAGCCTTGTATTACATTTCACAAGTGGCATATCTGGGATGCTGACAGGGGTGAGTGGTTTTCTCTGACCCTTAAATGCTCTCTATTACAGTCACAGACAACCTTCGAGCAAAAGTTTCCCCTTTAGAGACAGGGGTAACATCAAAAATGCCCTCCAGTTTCAATGTTTCACTATAAAGGAGGGGCGTGAAACGGTAACATCAAGTGCATCCAGCCATGTTGCCATTACTGGTTGGAGAAATCCAGTCTATCTTACTGTTCTGTGCTGTATCAGACACGGACCATAAACCTCTGCTTTACAATCCGGTTAATACCTCTTTCATTCTCCCTGGGACAATCTCCTTCCCCCTTGCGTAAGCACTACTGACCATCCATGCTGCACTGGCTTTTTTCTTTGTATACGACTGTGGCATGTTCAGCGTCAAGAAAGAAGATGTTCAAACAAAGACTATCAAACACTATCAATAGTCATAGTTCACAAAAGAGACAGACAACTTTCTTCTATGATCCGTCTCTAAACTAGTGTGTGTGCATACATGTTTGTATTTTAATTAAAATAATATTCAAAACATAAATATATAATATTATTTAGCTCATTACAAAAACATATATAGACAAAAGCTTGAACTGATGTGAGCTTTTGATAATGTTCCTTCGCCCACGATAGGAATTTTCCGACAGTAACATTTCCTGCACATATTGCATCTGTATGAGGACAGTCTAGTGTGTGTCTGCAGCTACACAGTGTGTTACAGACTGACGTTAGGCAAGAAGAGAAGCAGAGGCCTGTTTCTGCATTCCTGAGTCCTCATACCACCGTCCCCTTAGACAGCGATGGCTTTAGATATTTCGGATGATCGGAGAGGCAGTAGGAAAGGGGCCATACTACTCTAATTATTAGTGAGCATGTGTAATAAAACTGCGTACACGTTTACACACACTATAACACAATTACAAAACAATGAGTGTCTTGTGGAGTTCCATTCAGGTCTGCACAAACGCAGGACTTGGCGTAATGCTCATTCAAATGACCACTCTCACTGGAGGAAACTAACTGTAACCTTTCATGTTGTGGTTCAGTTTTGAGTTATATAATCCTACCGCATTCAGTAAAGCCATTTGTTTGGCCTCTGTTCTTGGTAGAGGTGTGCTCAGACAGAACAGTGAATATTTAACCAGGATGTGGAATTTCAACTTACCTCATCAACAGGAGGACTGCATAGGGAGAATACAGGACCAATCTCTACAGTATGTGGTCAGAGCTTACATTTTAACCATAGAGAACGGCAATTTCAAGTAGCCTGTGCAACAACTGCCATGGAGGATGAGGCATGAGAGTGTTCCCAAATGACAACTGGAGCAAGAATGCCTTGGTCTGCTAAAACACAGATCACTAGCCTGCCAGTTATCTTAATAACAGCCTCATTACTAGTTAATGTTCACCTTTCTATCTTTGTGGATCACAGATTGATGGAAACAAAGTTCAACTCCATGCTAAGTACAGGGAAAGACAGGATCAAAACATTGAGACCTTCGAGAGAGGTAACCCTACTCCAAGAGCACTGGTGCAGAAAATGAGGCCTTTCATGGTGGCCCGTCTTAAGATCCCTGACTGCCCGAAATGTTGAACAGGTGCTAAGCTCACTCTGCTTTCTAATTGTGCAATAGACAGCAGCAGAGTTTATATGTTTCCTCATACCATGGTAAAACACTTACTGTGATGACAGCCTTGCTGAGGCACAGAGACCCCCTGCAGCCGTACTCCCGTTCATCCTCAGACTTGTAGTAGCTCAAAGTATTGTTTTTCAACACGACCCATCGGTCCTGCCATCCGTGTATGTAATTGGTCCACTGTAAAGACACAACAGGCACAAGACAAGCGGTTAGCTGCACTATACAGTCAACAGATCGTCTGCCTAAATGATGTGTATACATGAATTGATCCAACTTTCGCAGCTCATTAGTAATGCTCACCTGGCTTTCAGTAACGTTAGTGTGTTATTAAGACACATAAGTTAGAAGGTATTTCCGCAGCATAAAACACTGTAATTCAAACTGGTTCGCCAAACCTTACCTTGCTTAAAACGCCTCCGAGCTCCACAGGCTGTCCGGATTCCGGGTCCACATCCTCATCCGAACCGGACGATGAACTCTTCTCGGACATTTAAATCCAAGCTTCAAATAAAACGTGAACCTGATTGTATCGCCAGAACCACTTAGCTTACCGCTAGCTCCTGGATTAGTTAGAAGTTCAAACGCGTCACAGCCGACCCTGCGGACAGCTTCTCTAACTTAGCCTTACCGTCGGCAAAATATCGTTAGTCATTAACTGAGTGTATTAAACATCAGCTGAGTTGCGTGATGTATCTTCGGCCGGTTGACGGATGTAAACCTAGCTAGCTTGTCTTGTAGCATGCTATTCTGGAGGTGACAGCTGAGTCTTAACTTCTCGGGATTGCGGGCTTTGTTTTGAAACTGACGTCGAATACCAATGAGACTAGCTAGTTAGCGTTAGCTGTCAAACGACGCAACTAGCGAACAATAACTTAACTAGAAACTTGTGTCGGTTCTCGTTAGCTATCTTAGCTGCAGTCGATACGCTACTCAACGGGGTGATCGATAAAGAAGGCCTTAGTGTTAACGGGGTACCCCAACTTCAAGCTACAAATGCTGAGCAACGGACTCTGTCGCCGCTGTAGTTCCGCAGTTGAGTTAGCAACAGCGGCGGACTGAGCGGCTTGTCTTCCTTCAGGTCGGGGGAGGAGCTGCAGCCACGCTTTATTGTGTACCTTATACAGAGCGGCGTCAAGGTAAAGACAACCACCGGAAGTCATACATGCTTGTCTTGAAATTAAAACCATTGCATTTTTCATATAACGTTACATATCTTGCATCTGAAATGAAAGCAAACGTGCGTCGGCGCCACAGGCGATTAAGGAGGAATGAAAAGTTATTGCTTTGGCTAACTCAACCGCAATCTGTTTTGCAAAGACAAGGGGATAGGTCCAAAAAGCAGGAAAGGTGTAGGTTAAAATACATTTTCATCCGTTATGGTTTTGAGTGAATGTATCAACGGGCCTAATCGCCCTAAGTCTTTGAGATTTTCGTTACTATTAGATGACTGTGTGGCTGCTGTAGATCCTTCAGGAACCACATGTTTCAACCTGAACTATGCCAAAGGTTATTTTTAACAGTAAATTGTTCTTCTGTAGATCACTTTCTATATTCCGTGTTCTTTAGACACAATGATTACGCCCTAATATAAGGTTCACGAGGTCCACTACATAATAAAGAAAGAATACCACTAATTTCAAGCCATATAAGGTCCAAAAGGAAACTTTCTCAGGTCAGTCCAGATGGTAAAATAAAATAAATAGTCATTATTATAATCTGCAGCTTTAAAGGACACACATTATGGTAGCTTTATGTTTTCAAATAACTCCTGTAAATAAACTTATTTCTAATAACAAGAATATGCTGTGACAATTTATAACCACATGGGGCCGCTGTAGGACAGCTGGACAGTTTCTTAATACTAAACCTAAACAAGTATCTTCATAGCTTTCGTTTCATCTTTGTTTCATGCGTATGCTTTCTTGGACTAAATTATCTGGTGGCACTTTATTAATTTAGTAGTTGAACATTTGCATGTTATTTAAAAAATATTTCGCGTCTTTGAAATGGGTAAAACGTGATCTCGTAAAGCTTCTCTCAATGGCGCAATATGATCTCAAATACCTATTCAGTGACACAAAACTCCTTTTATTGATTTTTATTTATTTAAAGAGGTAAACAAGGCCAGTCCCGCCCTTTCCGGCGATGACGTAAGTACGCGGAAGTGCCGCCAAAGCCGTCATCGTCACTGTTTTCAAAACACGTATCGGCATGAACGTTAGACAGCTGAGCGATTTTGATTCCGCGCGATTGTTTCTCTACAGAGTGAAAAGGTACATTTCTGAATTAGGGCTGGTTATCTGCTCTAGCTAGAAAAGGCGTACACATAGTTGGATACATAGCTACGATATCCTACAGGTTTATCATCTAACATGAGAACAGTGTGAAAATCGTTATAAATTGGACCATACTGCCAAAAATACAAACGACTGACTTCCTATCAAGTGTCCATTCTTCAGGATGGAGAATGGGATTGCATCCACTAAAGCAGAGGGCTTCCTCTCCCGAATGGCCCTCAATGACAACAAGGCTGGAATGGAGGGTCTTGACAGGGACAAGATCAACAAGATCATCATGGAGTCATCCAAGGTAGACAGGCTACTACTACTCAACTAGATTTGTTTCTTTAGGTCTGTATGAAATACCAAGAATTATTCATTTATAAGTCATGTGCAAAATGTCCTCTCTGGTGTCTGAAGAATCCTAACAAAGATAAGTGATGTGTTAGGAAGGAAATGGCTCTATAGTGTGCTGTGGACAATATAAAAGGTGAGGTCCACTTTCACTGGCTGTTTCCAGCCTTGTGTGAAAGCCCCGTGTCCCCAGTGTAATGGAATACAGTCCTAAAAATAGATGTGCTATTGTAGCTTTACATTATAGCTGTGCTACAGAGTCTGTAAGTCTTTATTGTCCTTGTCGTTTTCCTGCAGGGATCCAGGTTTTATGAGAATGAGCTGAAGAGAGAGCAGCAGGTGAACCAGCGCATTGAGAAAATGATGCTACAAAAGGCACAGATCACAGAACAACAGTTAAAGAGAGCCCAAGCTCAGGTAAGATGTTATGTTATGGATTTAACTGGGTGGAGGCCACTCAAAAATACACAGGTGGACAAATATGATGTGCTATTAAATGAAAAGGCCACATTTTCGAAATGCCACTTTAGTGTTTTTTATCAAATCTCTCTTTATAGGTGGAGAGGATGGCCACCGAGCTGGAGAGGAGTCGTGATCTCAGGCGTGTAATAGTACATGTGGACATGGATGCTTTCTACGCTGCTGTGGAGATGAGAGACTGTCCTGAGCTGAAGGACAAGCCCATGGCAGTAGGATCCATGAGCATGCTGGTGGGTTAAAATGTTGGACATGGACACAATGTCAGTAATTTCTTAGATAATTCATTGATTTGCTAGTTGTGTACGTGCATCAGATACTGTACATGACAGATAGTGATAGATAGTCAGGGTAGAAATAGTAAAGATAATAGAAAAACTATATGCATTAGGTTACTGGGCAACTTTCTGTGATATAAATCATCACAAACCCTTTAATCACAGCGTTGCAAATTATCAAAAATATTCATCACACAGCACATAATTATAAATCCACTAAATATGATTCTCACTATAACGCAGCGATACTACATTTGATCAAATTACAGTGTAGAAATACGTCTTCATATGCATATAATATATATTACTAAATACTTAAAATGATAAATTAATTGCACAGTACATTACTTTAGTATTAGACACCATGGATATTTAAACTAGTGCCAATGTTATATGAATGACAAATTTAGCATTCAAACAAGATTTCTGTATCTGAAATCCAGATTGTTTATTTAGTGCACACCCTTTATTTTTCAGTCAACATCTAACTACCATGCCAGGAAGTACGGGGTCCGAGCCGCCATGCCTGGCTTCATTGCAAAGAAACTCTGTCCCAACTTAGTTATTGTTCCAACCAACTTCGATAAATACAGAGCTGTGAGTAATGAGGTAAGAGTGATGGCAACACAGACACAAACAAATAGATAAACGCATCAAGAAACTATAACAAGAAGAAGCTATGCAGCTCTTTTGTGGCTTCTTGCTTAACAGGTGCTGATGAATTTGTATCTCTCTGTTAGATCCGGGAGATTTTTTCAGACTATGACCCTCACTTCCAGCCAATGAGCCTGGATGAAGCCTATCTGGATTTTACAGACCACCTGGTAGAGAGGCAGAGCTGGCCAGATTCCTTACGTACACATCGCCTCTGTGCCAGCCGCACCGCTACAGGCAGGACCTCTTGATACAGAAATTTAGAATGATTTCATGGTGTGGCCGGTTTTTTTTGTAACTGCAACTTTTGCCACATTTACTGTAGACATGACACCATGACAGAACACATTGCTGTTATGTGATGAACGGCTAAGTTTCATACACTAGAAATCCATCTAATTATTGTGTGAAATCTCTTATTTTCTGTAAAGGTGAAGAGCAGATTGAGCTTCCCCAGGAGACAGTGCCAGAGATGAAAGACCTCTCTCCGGTCCTGTTTGAGGACAGCCCCAGCTCCTCTCCCTGCTTGCCGGGCTCTGAAGGTGTTGGTGCTGCTGGTAGTGCTTTCGAGGTGTTTGGGAAGTCTGTTGAGGAGGCTGTGAGAGAGATGCGCTTCCGCATTGAACAGAAGACCATGCTGACTGCCAGTGCAGGTGAGAGGAAAACCACCCAGACATAAAATGCTCTATTAATCACGTCAGGGTGTCTTGCTATTGTCAGACATTTTGCTTTTTAATTTGAGTGTCACAGGACAATATATAAGGTCATCTAAGGTTCAGTGTTTGTTTCTTCTTGTTGTGGTTTTGGGTTAAGTTAGGCATTTTCTGTATTTTGAGGTTCTCCTCTCATGTGTTTGTTTTCCTGCCTTTAGTCCTCCATGCCCTGCAATAACCCCTGTCTGTTCCACTACCCACACACCTGTGTCCCCTCTCCTTCATCAGCCTGCGGTGTGTCGGTCCTCTCCTCCCCTGCATGTCATTCCCTCATCAGCTCTGGCGATATATACTGGTTCACTGCTTTTGTTCCTTCCTCCAGTTCATTAAACCCGGTTGTTATGTTGGTTCTGTCTTCCTAGTCATTTTGGATTTTTGCCTGCTGTTACCTGTTAGTTTCCTGTGCGCCTGCCTGCCTACTTGTAACCTGCCAGTAAGACAATAAAATCTCCACTCATCATCCTGCCACCTCTTTCTGCGCTTGGGTTCTTCCCTTATTTACCTGTTTGCCACCACGTAACACTTCTGGCTCGTGAACCATTTGTGACTGAATCCTTCCAGATATTTCTTCTTTGTTTGCCTCCTTCTCCCTGCTCTCCACTTTCTGAATAAAAGCAGCATTTCAAAAATATGAGGGGAGAGGCAACTCTGTTTTACGTATAAATTAATTCTTTACAAAAACAAAACCGCTCAAAAATAATAATAAAAGTCTGCAAAGTCTTTCCTGCGCATTTAGTTTAGGATGATGGTCAGCATTATGTGTATGCTTTACCAGCTGTTCATTTACAAACACACTATTCAATTATGCTATTCACTTTTCTAGGAATTGCTCCAAACACGATGCTTGCCAAGGTGTGCAGTGACAAGAACAAGCCCAACGGCCAATACAGACTCCCCTCTACCAGAGAAGCAGTCTTGGACTTCATCCAGAATCTCCCAGTTCGCAAAGTACAGTACACGTCGCTCAGACTAAAACATAAACAGAGCCTTGTGGTGTAGCTGGTGAATAATTATGGAAAGATGTTAGAATGTAATCAGTGTTAGTTTTTGTGTTATTAAAGGCTGACAGATGAGGCGTAAAGTGACCAATGATGTGCTTCAGATGGGGGAAAGATGGCTGAAAGAAAATATATATCAATATTTAACTAAAGTAAAAATGTGTTTGTGAATCCTTCCAGATTTCTGGCATAGGGAAGGTGTGTGAGAAGATGCTAAACGCTCTGGGCATCAGTAGCTGTTCTCACCTTGGCCAGCAGATGGCGTTGCTGTCATTGTTGTTCTCGGAGACAGCCTGGCATCATTTCATGCAGGTTTCTCTGGGTCTAGGCTCTACATATATACCAAGGTACTTCACTGTCTGTTTAATAAAATGCAACACTACTGATTGGGGGATTAAAAACCCAGTCCAGTTCAGAGAGAGGAGATAATACTCACTGTCTTTGCTTATATACAGGCACGAGGAAAGAAAGAGCATGAGCACAGAAAGGTATGGTTTTAATGAGGCATAAATAGACACTGAAAGTTGAATATAATTTTTTTGTGTCAATCTTCTTAACTCTGCCTCATTTCCTCTCTTCCATTGTCTGACGCATAATCTTTACAGGACATTCAAAGAACTTAGTAAAGCTGAGGAGCAGTTGTCTTTATGCAGGGAGCTCTGTGAAGACCTAGCAGAAGACATGAAGAAAGAAGATCTGAAGGTAGTGAATAAGGGTTGCTTCATTAATCTTTCAATATGAACATGTGCATATCTTATGAACAAGCATGTTGTCTTTGGTTACGTCAACCATGCATGCTGTGACATTGCTTGGATGAATCTTGTCCTAACACAAGATGGGATTGAGCAAAGAGAAGTGAAATAAAGCAAGCACTGGGGATATTTGAACAGAAATGGATAACACCACAAAAATGGAGAAAAGGGTTATAATGGTTAAAAAAAAAAGAAATACCATCTTATTCTTGGCCTACCTAGAATCACCCTGACTCCAAACTGAATCTCATACAATTACCTCAACCTGTTCTATCCTTTTCGAATCGATAGCGAAAGGACTGGATGGCTTGGCACGACCATCACCCCCCTGCCTGCGTCCCGATGTGGCCTTGATAGCTTGAGGAAATGGAGGGCCATTAGGGAGACAGCAAGTGCTACTATCTGCCTTGGAAATGTCTCCCCGGGAGATGATCACATTACTATAAAAGCGCTTTGTGGCGTGTTTCTCACAAAATGCATTCTGACAAATCAATCATTGATATGACAGATTACACAGATTTCCATGTCTCTTCTACTTATGGCTCTTCCATACAGTATCATTGATTGTGCTTATAATTAAGAGGTTGTTAGCAAACGGAAATTACCATAACCTTTTTTCCTAAATATGAATTCAACTGTGTATTCTTCTTTTCCTGAAGGGTAAAACAGTAACACTGAAGCTTAAGAACGTGAAGTTTGAGGTGAAAACCAGGGCGCTGACGCTGCCGTATGCTGTTGCTACAGTGGATGAGATCTTTGCTGTTGCAAAGGATCTACTGAACACGGAAAGAGACAATGAAAACCCCCAGCCACTCAGGCTGAGGCTCATGGGTAATTAGATATAGTAATATAACTGACATACCAATTAATATAACTAACTTGAAATAAATCTAAATGATCAGTGACACACAGAAAATGAAATAACACAGTTGGCTTTAATTTTACAGTTTTCTCCAGATAATTTGTTTTTGTGCTCGTAGGTATTAGAATCTCTGCTTTTGTCAGTTCGCATGATAAAAAGCCCCTGCAGAAGAGCATCATTGGCTTTCTTCAGCCAGGCAAGACGGATTCTAGTGGCTCTTCCCAAGAAATGCATGAAAAGCTTGAGAAAGAGCATCTCTCTAATCACTCCTTTCAAACCTGGCCCCTTGCCCAACCTCCCCCGGGCCAGAAATGCCAGAGACAAGAAGTAGTTCCCTGGCTATGTAAGGAGAAGAGGTTAGAGGGGAGCCAGGCTGGTGAGTCTTTCTTCCAAAGGGCTCGTGCCAAAAGACTGCAACTCCAGGCGTCGAATGGAAGCACACAGGAGGAAGGACATGGGGAGAATGCTTCTGTGATTACTTCCACAGACCCTTGTGCTCAAAAGGGTATAGAGTCATCAACAAAAGCACACAAGAGTAACTGTACAGCCTCCGATTTATCAGAAAATGGCTTTGTTTCTCCCTCTGAGGCCCATGCGTCCACATCAGGCTGTGGTGGCACAGTGTCAGAGAGCCTCATGTGTCCGGTGTGTTTCAGGCAGGTGAAGACGACTGATTTGAATGTCTTCAACAGACATATAGACCAGTGTCTCAGTGATCCCTCTAGAAAGTCAAACCAAAGCACAATTTCTGACACAGAGTCAGATTTGGAAATAGAGAGTAACCATAAAGAATGTGAAGTGGTGGACAAATGGAGGGGGGGGGGTGGGGTTGAAGAGGAGAAGGCAAAGAACAGTGAAGAGTCGGAGTTGAACAGTGGTGATCCTCAGGGATTCCAACTCAGCTTGAAAAACGATTCTAACCAAATGGATTTGTTGATCAATGGTGACGACAAAACCGTGACCTCGCAACAGCCTCAGTCATGTAATGATAAAGGCCCCGACCTCATCTGCCCAGTATGTCAGCTGACCCAGGAGAGTGATGACCTCATTATCTTCAACCACCATGTAGACCTCTGCCTGAACCAGGCGTTCCTGCATGAGCTGAGGGGAAAGACATCATCGCCCATAAATCCACCTTCAGTTACAAATAGTAAGGCCATAGGTGAGTGTGTGTTACAAAATAATGAATGAGATTGTTCGATAATTTGTGGCTTAACAGGAACCACATTCTGTGCACTTTTTTTGTTGTGTTTCATCACTAAACCTGCAATAACTGCTTTTTTTTTGGCCACTTCGGGGGAAAGGGGAAACAAGTTGGTACTGAGCAGGTAGCCTACAGTGGGTTTTTAGAGCTTTTTTGCTGAAAACTGCTGCGGTTGAAAATGAAGCTGTGAGAGTGAACCAAAACAGTTAAGTTGTGGGCTGGACAGCTAAACAATGAGCTGAAACCCGCTATAAAGCTCCATAAAGCCAATGAGAACTACAGATTTGGATTAAAATTCTCTGTAGGCTCAACACTATGAGGGACCTCTTTCACACTCAATTGATACATTGATATTACAAAAATATTGATTATAGCTGCTTTAGTTATTTATTTTGTTTGTTGTGTACTTTGGGGTTCCAGGTATGTCAGTGTTTCCTGCATGGATCTAAAGTCTGAGACTGATGAAACTGTGGCTGTATTACATTTTCAGAGTTAAAAGAAAAACAGTCTATTTGGGAGGATGCTGGTGGCCTCTGACCTTGTTATTTACAGACAGTGACATCGTGTGAGTAGTTTGGATTGATTCCTACAGTGAAAAGACATCTCATTTCAGCCCATGGGGCTACCATTGCCCTGGTCTTGGAAATGGCTAAATGACTTTCTCACCTATTCATTTGCCACAATGAACTGCACCCTGGTTTCCCCTTAAACAAGCCTGCCTCAGAAATTGCACTTTTTATATCCCTCAAGAGGTGCTGCAATTGTGTGCCTCCTCAGTGGATATCTTTTTTGTTTTTTTTTTGTCAGAGAAGAGATAACGATGGAGATATTTTTTTCTATCCATGTTCACGAGTGTCTGTTTCTGCTTCGGCTTCACAGACAGAGGCTGTCTCCTGCCAGCGCAAGCAAGTAAAGGCAAAACTAAAAGGTGAGACTGCTTGATTACTGATTGTCACTGCGCAAAATGTTGACATCTGGTCTCTGCATATTCCATCTACAATTATGTCATCATGTTTTAATTTATAAAAATTGTATGTTCTTAAATTGTATTGATTTCATGCTGTTTAGACAGGACTCGCCGCCTTCTCCTCCTCCTAAAAAGGCTAAAGGCTTCGGTCCTCGGAACACCATTGACAAGTTTTTCAGGTAACAGTCAAAACGTCCTTTCGCATCTGAAGGAGAGTTTTCTACAGGAAATGAAGAACATCATCAGGTTTTAGTCATGATACAGACTATATGGTTTCAAACTGTACTCACAAACATTCCAGTCGAAGCCATACTCAATTGTTTTTCTTCAAAAATCTGTAATTAAGATATCGAATATAAAAAGCTAAGTTGTCTACTAATATGCCTTATTTTTTTTTTTTATAAGCCATGCACTAAACAATACAATAAAGATGACAGACTTATTCTGTTTGTTTTAATTGTGGCAAATTTTTGGAAATATTTATGACCCTGTTGTCTGGCAATGCCATTTTGTCACTCACAGAAGATGAGCCTTATTATTTGAGTGTATGCTAAATGGATCACAAGGTTATTTTTAAATGCTTAGGTTACGATTTTAATTTATCATCCGTTATTTTAATTATATTTTCATTAATTTCCAGTTGTATTTATTGTGTTTTTCAATAATAACGCTGTATATATGTTTAATAATGAGATTAGAGAATCCTATTGTGTAAATCGAATTTAAAATAAATTACTATTCTGCTATTTCACTTTTGGTGATGACATTTTTACTATTAGTTACCATCCATTCTCTATTCAGACTTTCGAAAGGGTTTGGCTCACAGACGAAACACACAGGTTTAAAGTAGGTTTTTGACTGGAGGGTTGCTGGTTTAAGTCCTGAATCGCATGCTCCAGGTGAAACTGCACAGTGGCCAGGAGCAAAAGGCTGCGTGAATATGAAACATGGCTGAAAAAGTGTGTGTAACTAGTCAAACTTCCCTGCACAAACAAGCTAAACTACTATCAGATCCTTATGTTCACCAGTCTCTTAAGGGTGTGAGCTGGTAAAGTAAACACGGACCAGCCCTCCAGCATTAAGACAATAGGAGTACACTTCCATTTCAAGGCTTGCTGTTCATTTGAAGACAGGAACTACATGAAACTGGGCAAAACAGGATTTTAAAAAATCTTCTGTTTTTGTTTTGCTTTCAGTACATACATTAGACTGTTCATTTAATAATTTACACCAAGCCCACCTTGATTACACAAAGAGGTCATTTATAGAGCTTCTCAATGGAGAGAAGAGCTTTGGCTTTGAGGGCAATGATCAAGAAGCATCGTCCTAAGAAGGAAGATTTGGACCCTCGAAAGTGGATGAGACAGGAGACTGTGAGGGGGTTTGCTGACTTCATACTGAACAAGCACTCGGACAACGATACAGACAACAGCTTTGACAACAAAGAGATGTGTGAGTATGCAAGGACAACAAAATGAGAAAAGGTGGAAAACAAATACGGAGACTGGCTTTATAGAACACGGAGCAATATTTTAAAGCAAGTTTCTATGGTTCAGGACTGAGCCCTTGAGTTTATCCTCTTAAAGCTGAAGTTAATCATTAGTTATGATTATTATTCATTGTAGTGTATTTACTGTATGCCCATATCGTGACAGTCTCTTTCCAAGAAACACACTGTATTTGCACAAGGCTGAAACCTACAACAGATTCAGACACACTCATCTCAGTTTACCTTACAGAGTGTAAGGTTGAGGTTTTGACTCAAATGCCATTGTAAATGCCTAGTATATGATGTTATGTATATAACATATAGTGTGTATATATAAATAGCCATATGTAAAACCTTCCTGTCTGCTGTGTTGTGCAGTGCTTGAAGCAGAGAAGCAGTTTATGGAAGCTGCTAAGAGTAATGATGTGGAGACCATGAAGACTCTTGGAAAAGGACTGAATGCCAATGCAAAGAATGTGGTGGGTCTAAGAAAATCAACCCTCTGCATCTCACTATACTGCATTGTATAATATCACACAAACAGATTCAAAGGCTAACTGGATAATCTACTGATTAAGTTGTTTGCCCCAGAATAATAGGACTGCCCTTCATTATGCAGTAGCTGGCAAAAACAAGGAAGCTGTGCAGCTTCTTCTACAGCGCAGGGTCAAGGTGGACCAAAAGGACTCGGTGAGAGGGTTTGAAGTGCCTGCATCTGAAAACCTGAGCCACAGACAATAGCTCATGTAATATTTCTAAGTAATCATAACCTTTCATTTTGTGCTCGCTTTTCTGACAGTATGGCGTGGCACCCATTCATTTGGCTGCCTGGTTTGGCAGTTTGGAGATCCTGAAATTATTAGTGCAGGCTGGGGCTGAACAGAAGGTTGAGAACGAGGTAAAGAAGCAGGAAGAGTTTTGTTCTACGGTTTCTCAGTAACAAGGACAAATAGCCAGAAATTGTGCCATTTGTCTTTTTATTATTTTGTGCAACAGCTCTAAAAAAACAACACATACCTCCTACTGAGGTTACAGGCCTTTTTGCAGACCCTATTGTTCTTGTAAAATGTCCTTTTGTTTCCCAATGCAGCTCAAGGTTAAAGGTGTTTGACAGTGGGGGCTATATAAACTTCACACTGCTTGATTAAACAGAACATATTGCAAAATAAATTCTAACTTGCTTTTTTCCTCCTCAGGAAGGACTGAACATCATGCACTGTGCTGCTATCAACAACCACACTGACATTGTAGAGTATATTGTTAATGACCTGCAGATGAAAGAACTAGACAAAGATGACCGGGTATCTACTGGATGCTCATTTTTCGTAAATCAACTGTATAATTCACTTTCTGGGGAAATTATTTAGGACTACCAAACAACATGCAGCAAATGTGATTGTCTGTACCTCAATTCTTATATTTCAGTCAGGACACGGGGCATTTGCATTGGCGGCGGAGCATGGGTGTGTTGAAATGTTAGCTATGCTGATGGAGCCATACAACATGGCCACCATGAAGCCCAACGAGGTGTGTGGACTTGTTTATGTGTTTTTGGTTTCTGTGCCTCTATTTACAATATACGGCTGCTTATGCTCACGTGTGTCTGAGTGCACTTTTGCTTTTGTGTCACACTTGCAAGAAAGCTCAAAGTCAAACTCTCTTTGATGTGAGTTGTTTCCCTCCCTCCCTTCTGCCAGAGAGGGGACACGCCCCTGCACTTAGCTGCCAGGAACGGCCACTTGGATGCTGTCCAACTGCTGCTGCAGAGCTTTGATACTCGGGATGAAGTCAATATGGTAGACAATCAGTGTAAACATCCTCTCTATCACAGTTTGGTTTGTGACAGTGTGTGCTCAGTGGCTAATCCACTGCTGGATGGTGGCTCCACTTTGGATTCATTAAGATGTATCAAACATGTACCGGTTACTATTATCTAACTGTGTTCTGGCTTGGACTTCCGCTCTGACTGGTAAATTATACTTGATAAGATTTACGTGGTGCTTCTGGTCAAAGATTCTTATAACTGGGATTGCAGTCTAATGATGGACATTATCTGAATTATGAATGTCATTGATGAGTCATTACCTGTTATTAATCATTAACTGAAAATATTCAAGACTCACCAGAAAAATCAGCATAAACCATTTTTGCTATTAAGTTACTGTTGCCCGTCCAAGTTCCTTCAGTGGAAGAAGACAGGTTGAGTTCTGAGTTCTACTTGGTTATAGGCCTGACAACATTGTTACATTTTGTGAGCATAGTAAGTCATTTTAAATTGCGCTCCACCTGAGGAGAATTTTCTGCTTCTGTTATGGTTATCTAGCACCACTACTATATTTTTTGATGGATCTTCCATGTTGCAGGATGGTGAGACTGCTCTGTACCAGGCTGCAGAAGGAGGCCAGGAAGGATGTGTCCTGACCCTTCTGGAGGCTGGCTGTGACCCCAACATCCTCACAACGGTACAATAGGGCACTAGGTGCCCTGTTGGTAATAATGCATTACTATAAAATATTTTAATGTGGTTTATCCTTTAAGCGGTAGCAAATGTTATGTGGTGACTAATGTTTTTTGTAATGGCAGTAGGCCTACAGCTAAAACTCCCTCTCTTTCAGGCCAAATGCAGTGCTCTCCATCCAGTTTCAGAAAGAGGAGACACGTCTCTTGTCCAACTCCTATTAGAGTACAAAGCCCATACGGACTTTAAGAATCAGGTAAGTAAACCAAAGCTAGGTGGCAGTAGATAACACAGATCACACACACATCAGCTGTGCTGCTGACACTCTGCCTGGATGCAGATCATTGTAGTTTTACATAGTTTCTCCGAAACTAACAGTTCGTTTTTCTTGCTCATGTTGTGTAACAGGATATTTTTGCTCTCAGCACCTAGAGGCTCCTCTCCACCTGGCAGTGAAGAACAGTCACATCCCTGTCATCCATTGTCTACTGACGGCTGGCTGCAACATTAATGCCACCGATAAGGTATGGGCTCACCAGTAACACAGTAAAATAAGACGTAAGCCAAACTATATATAAGAAAATAAACACATTTAGGAAATGCTTTCTTGTATGTTTCGTTGTATTGTCTGAATTGTTAGAGGTCCCAGACTGCTATGCATCTTGCTGCAGAGCTGGCCAGAACAGAAGTCGTGGAAATGCTTCTTAAACCTGAGCTGGATCTGACACTCCAGGATAAGGTAAGAATTCTCACCAACACAATTTTTAGAGCTAACATACTATAGAGTTGCCATATAAGTTCAATTTTGCTCTTGTACTTTTTTCAGGGAAAAAAACTATATGCGATTAATTCAAGCCATAACCGCAGCAGGATACATTGAAACTGTGAGAAAAATCTAATTCTAAATTAGATACCTTACAGTTTTAATTAAGGTTTGTGTATTTTGTTGTACAT
The DNA here is from genome assembly GCA_011952105.1 of Coreoperca whiteheadi. NCBI lineage: Eukaryota > Metazoa > Chordata > Actinopteri > Centrarchiformes > Sinipercidae > Coreoperca > Coreoperca whiteheadi. The sequence continues at coordinate 17,752,772 of CM022476.1, forward strand.
GTTGGATTTGGAGTAGCAGGGTAAGACGGCTCTGGGTGTTGCAGTCAGAGCAGACGAGGTGATTATAGTGGACATGATCATCAAAGCAGAGAGATACTACGCCTGGAGGAAGGTGAGAGATAGTGGAATAATACTTTTTCTGTTTTCATGTGTCCCATAATTCATTATTGAGGCCTCAAAATTAATAATTACATTCATCACAAATGATTCATTTCCTAATGTCACAATCTAGATTAGTTGAATCCCCCCTAATACTATTAAAGCATCTACGGTAAAAAATGAATCACAACCCAGAAACATTTGACAGCCAATTTACCATCAATTTAATTAAGGGTATGCCCGATTCCCTTCTTGATTTTCAAAAGGTTTAACTCCAGCATTCATTTTGCTAATCAGAGTGTCTGAGAGTGTCTTCCCAATAATGTCTTCCCATGCCCTTGTGCTCTCTCAGGCTTGTGGCCTTTATCAATCTACTGATGTGATTTAATTGCCCTTTCAGGCCAACCCCGAGCTTAATGAGAATGTTCACAGCGAGTATCCGCTAACGTTTAAACTCGACCACCGCTATGAGACCAAGCAGCTCCGTTCGATGGCCTGGCGCCTGGCGTACGAGCTCCTGAAACCAGGAGACTGGAAAAGACTGGCAGATCAGTGGGGCTTCACCAAGGAGCAAGTGTCGGCCATCGAGGAGCAGTGGACAGGTGCCACAACACACTGACTGGACAGGCTCTCGACTGTGCATTTGGCAACTCTGAAATAACATAAGCCTCTTGTAGCCCAAATGTTACAGATTCAAATCCCTGAACCTGTGGTGAAAATGTGGCAATAAAAAGAATATTCTTCGCTAACTTTATTTCTTCAAACAGACAGGCAATTTTAATGTTTCTATTTTATCTTCCAGTGCAAAGAGGCAATCTTAAGGCTATTTTTTTTACTAGTTTTCCTGACTGTACAGTGCTGTGTGCGTTTGTTCACAGGTCAGCACAGCTATAAAGAGCACGGGAACAGGATGCTGCTGATCTGGCTCCACGGGGAGGAGTTGGCTCAGCGGAGCCCTGCTAAAGAACTCTACCAGGGCCTCATCCTCACAGGGAACAGGAAAGCTGCAGGTACATTCAGTTAACATTTTTTGCAAAACAAATATACTGAGGAATCTATAAACATATAGCTGTGGTGCCTGGGGATATGTACAACAATTTTATTACAGAAAATGTTCATTTGTTTTACAGATAAGATTCGGATGGAGGCAGAGAGTGCCAGCAGTAAGAGCTGCAGCATTTCATGAGGATTAACACTGCAACATATGTACATAATTTTCAACTACTGATCTATACAGGAAGTTAGTAGTAAAACAATTTATTTTAAAAATATATTTCTGAACATTAACATATGGCTTTGGTTAAGTAAAGTAAACAACCTGTGGTGTTGGACGGAACTGTCTCAATTGAAAACATCAGTAACCCAAATGTTTAAAAATATGTGATGTTACATGTTACAATACAGTCTCACCTGTGCATAATTTAAAGTAAAACTTTCTCATAGAAATAAATGTCCATATTGTAATTCTAAACTCTGTCCAGCTGGTAATAATTAAAAACATTTACATGTGCAGTTCTAAACACCTGTGTCTATGTAGTACTTTCCTGAGAATCCTATTGCTTAGGAAATTGCACCTTTCACATTCACGAAAGGAAGCTTAAAAATGGCGATCACTTCAAATGTAGAGAGCAAGGGCAAATTCATTGCAAGATATCACAACAAAATGGTACAATGTAACTATTTCTAGGATTGTTGCATAGGATGCGTTACATTTTAAATCTAGACTAGGGAGCAACACTTTCTGGGGGATGTGTGTGTGGTCAGTCAACTACTTTGATGGAGTGTACATGGCACGTGCTGGTGTGTGTTCTGGAGGAGCTTCTGCCTCCGGTGGAGCTGTGGCCCTGTTGTGACGAGCGAGGAAACTTAGCAGCTGTGGCCTGACCGACGGTGAGCTGAAAAAATGTAAGAGAAATAAAAGGAAGTTATTTTTCAGCTTCACATGACCATCAAATCAGCCACTGTGCAGCGCCCGGGGACCAACTCCAGTTCTAACCCAGTGCCTTGGTCAAGGGCACATATAGGAGAAATAACCTAACATACAAGTTTTGTGATGGTGGGGGAAACCGGAGCACCCAGAGGAAACCCATGCAAACACAGGGAGAACATGCAAACTGCGCATAGAAAGGCCCTGTCCCACCAGGGACAGTTGCTGTGACAGCGAGACAGTCCTAATCACTGAGCCACCGGGTGTATATGCATAACAACACATAGATAGTAACAGTGGTGATGCACACGGTCCCATACCTGGGTAACAGGATGATGGCGTTCAACTATCACAGAGCTCATGGGCGGAGCCACACCCATCACCTGGAGGTTGCTGCGGGCAGCCTTACCAACGTCAGTACGTCCAGTGATGCGAGCAGTTACAGTCTTTAAGGGTTTTTGTTGACTGGCTGTGACGACACGACCACTGACCTGAAACAACAAACATTATTGCGTCATGTATAACTGTGATTATAGTATTAGAGTCATTTTGTGTTGTTGGTCACCAGTTTGATAACCATTTACTCAATCATATAATTACTGTCATAGTTACACATAGCTGTTGCGAAGGTGGACAGTGTCATTACTTGCAAGCCCCTTGTACCAGATTCAATAGATCGATATGTCTAATGCTAACCTGTTTGTGGGAGCTTGTAGTGCCCCCAAGTGGGACTGAGCTGTGCACCATTGTAGTGGGAGGGAGGACTTCTGCCCTGGACATGGGGGCACCAGAGCCCATCTGAAGAAAAGAGAATCAGTAACAGGAGGGGGATTTAGAGCAAGTGAGTCATAGAGCAGCAAATAAAAACAGACAGAAGGAATTACAAAAGCAAATGTAAAACTACTGTACGAATACTTCTGTTTTAGTGGCATCTACATGAGAACACTTGAGTGTGAAGCAAGAATCTGCAGGCAATATGAGGTAGCAAAAAATAAAAATTCTAAATTAAAGAAAAAGAAAATTATACAACAACATATTCAGATTTCAAATTCAGAGACTTTTTATATGAAAGACTGATGAATTGATAAATGAGAATAAATTGAGCTATGGCACAGAAGAACTATGGTGTGTAAATAAATGTAAGTTTTCATTAGAAATTGTCAGTGTCTCACCATATCTTCTACTTCGCTGTGGGAAGGGTCCGGGCGGTCAAAATGGACTGGGCTGAACCGTGTGGAAGAGATGGGATATGGTTGAAGTTGAGCGAATGTAGTAGAGCCAGGCTCATCCTGGGGAGGCAGAACATCTACAGAAAGAAAACCATATTAATTGAGTCAGATTCACAATATATACGTCATGATAGTTTGCTATAGTTACAGAAACTAACCAATTTGAAATCTGAATGTTGGACTGGAGTTTACAAATATTCAGGCTCTTTCCTAATCAACTGATTAGGAAGTGTTGATGATCATGTGAATAAAAAGCCATCTGATATTTTCTTTTTGGTTGAACAATTTAACTTTCTAGGTCTCAATATAAATGATTAAAAATTGGCAATGTTATATATGATTAAGTTTGAAATGGACTGTGAAAACATTCATCCTCTCTTGCTTGTTTGAAGATTATGTTAAAAATACATTTTTAAACTGAATATGTAACAGAGAAGCCAGTGCCAACTACGTGCCCCTGCTTTGGCAAATTAAAAAGGTGGCTGATCATTAATTATGCATAACTCCTATCAAGTATGTATACTTAAAAAAAAAGGCTAAATATCACTTCTTATCAATAGATTTTTAATGAGAGAGATTATAAAGAGAATATCAACTCTTATTCAAAGCAACAGAACAGCCCAGTTAGACAGTAACATAATGAAAGACTCATTAAACCTGAAAGCAGATGGATGAGCAGAAGACCATGCTAGAGTTCATTTGTACAAGCTAAAAACAGTGACATCCAGCTTCCGAAGCCACGTGCTCACCAAAAATAACAGACTAAGAACTGTTACCTGATCTGACAAATCCTGGCTATTGGTGCAATTTGGTGTTAAAAGCATGAAACCACATCCTGGCTGGTGTCAGTGGGACTGTGTGGTGATACTGGTGTAATGAGTTTTTAGGGCTGATTAGTACTATTTTACATTTAAATGCTTGATGAACCTAAGCACTGCTGAACCAGTGACACCATAGCCAATGAAACCATATGTGTCACTGTCTGGTTCCAAGTTTATGTTATTTTTTTGTCCACTCAAATACCCTGTATTGTCCCAAACCCTTGACCCAAACTTCACAGCATTAACATAATACTTATTAACAGTAATTATATGATTTAAAGGGCTATTGAACTTTTCCAGCCAATCTTTCATTGCCACATCAAGGTAACCAGTACAAAGTACCCCTCAGTCAGCACTCACCACACCCACTGACTCAACACGCCATTAGATGAAACAGTGAATGACTTCAAGAAAAGAACAAAGACCCTGTCCACTCCACTCATTCATAAATCTACACAACTGTCAATAGCACATGGTTGCACTCTATTGGAGTGGAGAAGTTTCTGTCTTTTCTGTCAGGTTAGTTTCTGTCTTGATAGCTGCATTGAATAAATACAGCACAGAGGCAAGGCTAACAATGCCCATGGTTTGTTTTATAGAGCAGGGGTCTATTTAGGCAGTTATGGGGCTTGTGATGAGGAGAACATTGCTAATGCGCTAGTTGTTTATGGATATTCTCAACATAGGCTCGTATGGTCATTCTGTTACATACCATGCTGATCATGAACTGAAGGTTGCTCTGGCCGTCCCTCTGTAGTATGGAACATGCCGAGAGCCTCCATGTTGAGAGCACACACGCCCCTCATGAAGGCTTTCTTCATTGATTCCTCATAACGCTCTCGCTCTAGTCGTAGTCTCTGAATCTCTGCCTGGGCCTTCTCTATAGCCACACAGTGCTGCGGAGACAGGTAGCAGAGTACATAAGGAATCAGTCATTTATCATTTTATACAATACTGACTACTACATTTTCTTGCTTTCAATCTTAGGCCTTTGTGTTGCACCCTTGATATACACCTGTAACATCATCAATAACACTGATTTCCCTAATTAATCCTTTTTTTTCTTTGTCACTTCCTGTCACACTGTCTTTATCTCACGTACCTGCTCTCCAGTGATTTCACTGCAATCTATTAATCAAGTTTAGTGTGGCTATTATTCACTGAGATGTTCAAATTGTATATATTTATAACAATTCACTGAAGAAACCTTTGAAAAATACATGTACCTGTGTAAGAAACTAATAAATCATGGTAACCAGTGGTGCTTTGGGTCTCCTTCACATGACTCAACTCTGTAACTGTATAGTGTATCTTATTGACTAGTGTGCTGTGATTCCTGTGGTAAAACACCTCAATGAGGTGATGAAAGTATGAATTCAGCGATGCAGCATCATCATACACACACTGTTTCATATGCACGTCCTTCATCCACTTATTTACCTCTGACAGCTTGGCCTCATACTCTGCAGACAGCCGGGTGCAGACCTCTTCAGCCCTTGCACGGCAAGCCTGCTCCACCTTGACCTTCCAGTGTTTCTGGATCAGAGAGTGCCAGCCTAGCCACACTTTCTTCTTTAGCTGCAAATTGTAGTGCTGCTGCGCTGCTTGAGCAGCATGAGCCTGGCAAGGAACCACAAGACCATGAAAATATTCACAAGGAAATAATTACACCCATAATTCATTCCTGTGCAGGTGCAGTACATTTTCTCTTGTTGTGAACTTTCTGCCATGGTTTAGACTAGGGCTGCACACTATGGTAAAAAAAAAAAAATCATAGAGATTATTTTGAAAGATATTACTATTGATATATGATTCACGATTAGTGGGAATTATCATTTTTGCATCATAATGTTCATTTTCACTGAAAAAATAGTAAAATCATGATGATGGGACATTTGTTGGGGTCTGTACCAAACAAACATGTTTTCATACATCTGGTGGACAAGATTTGTCAGCCAGGGCATTTCTGCAGCACTTCAATACTTCATGATAATGCTGTTTTGTGACACATTTTACCTTTGTCAAAAAATCAAATCATCAGCGATTTGGATATTTCACTTGGTCATATTACGATTCCAATAATATTTCGATTAATTGTGCAGCCCTAGACAGAAATATGAGTCATCCACAAAATTTTCCATTTAAAGAACTGCCATAAACAGCTATTGTGTATATATATATATATCTATCACTTGTTAGTTTGATATGCAGTAAGGTATGAAAAGGAACAGATTGTGTGACACGTGCAAGATCAGTGACATAGTGATGTATGGGTCGGTAACTCATGCAGAGATTGATCATTTGCATAAACCATTAAACTGCACTGACAGTAATCAAGCAATGTTAACATATATTCACTAATAGTAATTTTACATCCATTTCATGTTTGAAAATAAAGAAAATAGAAAAATATAAATTATACTATGTGACTGAAACCAACAAAAAACACAAATCACAGCCTTTAATGCTTATGTAATGTTTGTGATGTTGTTGTCCAACACACACATTACTTGTACAAAAAAATGTTTTTATAAATCAATTCCATTATCATATACAGTAAGTGTTTCCCATACAGTGAATGTATTCAGCCAGGTCACCCAAACTAAGGAGCATGTAAATATGCTCTTTGCACTAAAAACAACAAATAATAACCAAGAGGTTTTCAACCTGTGGGAAACACCGCAATGTCAGTAGTGTACCTCTTCTTTGGCTTCAGTGTGCTTAAGTCTCCAGTGAGTGAAGGTCCTCATCTTTTCAAGCTTTTCTTTTTGTCTTTCCAACACCTGGCTCAGGTTCACAATCACCTGAGGGAGGACACATCAAACAATAAGCTGTCAGTCTAAAAAGCAGACATGATGCTAATCTTGTTCTTTCGAGTGCTACATGTACATACGAATGAGAGACAGAATGTGCAAGTGAGCAAAAGATAGAGATATGGGGCTGATTAAACATGGATTAAGCCCACCTAGTCCTACACTAAAACTTGACAACAATGGAAAATACCAGTAATTAAATTTCAGTCGGGTACTGAATAGAGCAAATAAATACACATGTGGTTACCTCATCTTTTCTCTGGTTGGAAGTCTCGTAGGTGTGTAGCAGTCCCTTCACGCTGTCTAGCTCTGACTTCAGGCCAGCTGTCTGGGCTGCATACCTTTCCCTCTCCTTCCTCATCTCCAGCTTGTGTTGCTCCTTGAACGCCAGCTTCCACTTCCTGAGCTCAGTCAGTACATTTGACTAATTAGGGAAAAGAGGGTGGGACAGTCACAGTGTGCTCATTACACTACTTTCGTAAATGTGGACATATGTACTCATATCTTTGGTAGTTTTAAAATTCAAGATAAACAGGTGTGCTGGAGGTTTTGTCCCTGACAGCAACTGGAAAATATAGAAACTGTTTGATTTCAGATTTGATTTACAGTACTGAAGTGCAGATACATTTTAAGGAGGTACACCTGTAGCGGAGTCAGACATCTAGAACAGGTTGACACATGCAGCCTCTACGACACCCTAATGCAGAAGTAGAGTGTAAATTTGGCTTTAGGGGTAAATGTTTAAATTGTGACCTCAGCTAATTTTCTACAGGGTCAAACATAACCAACAGGTAAAAAACAGAGCAACCAATTCTATCAGTAAAGTGAACTGAAAGAGTCTCAACATCCTCTACTACAGTCCATGCTTCTTCACTGCCTTTATATAGGTCAAACCTTTATCAGCACCGCTTAGCAGGTGATTGGTTGTCATCTGCCCTCCATTATTGAACTGTACAACATCAGAAGAAAAGGGCATGAAGAACACCAACATTCAGGCACTCACCTTCTCCAAAATCAGAGACACAATTAAAAGGGCCCTGGTGCCATGAGCAGCAGAGCGGTTATCCTATTCAACGAGCCTTCCTGAGACTCCAACACTTTATATTCTCTTTCTAATCTCTGACATCTTACTCACCATTGTCTATGTACATTGGCCACAGTGTTTCTTGCATTTAACCAATCTCAGTATAATTGTCTCAGTACATATATGGGAAATGTCAATAAACCAATAAACCAGATTTCAGTTGCTTGTACATGTACAGTATGCAGTTTTATAATTCTATATGACCTGAAACATCCAGTCAGTGACATAAATATAAACAAAAAGATATTTATTATTTATGACAAACAAATTTTAGCTTTAAACCAGATGCTATTTTAGGTTTTGTAAATGAAGCGCAGTGACACTTCTATAGATTGCTCTTCAAAAGCTCAATTAATGCTCTGTTGACATTGTACCAGAGATTTGACCACTTATGCAAAACTCTGATTATGATTATGATGTATGTGTATCTCCTTAAAAATGATGATTAAAATACCTATTTTTCACAGTAAATAAGAAATTCAGTTTCATCATTTGAATTTATCAAGAATAAATCTGTCAGCTTGGGCTATTTTTCTACAAATTGCTGAAGGTCAAAACACAATACTGCTATTATATTATTGTATGTTAAAATGTGTTATTCAACATTATCTTTGGTCAGCTCTCAAGCAGACAGCAAGTTAGAGCCATTACATTGATTGATTGTGGAAGGAGAGTTTGACAGTATGAAGAAGCAGACTAACCTTCAGGTTGTTGCTCCACGTGTCCAGAATGTTCTCCATCTTACTTATGTTCTCCTCTGAGATAAACACCTCTGTCACAGCAGCCTCGAGGGGGTCTGGGCTGTTTGGCCTAGACCTATCAGCTGCCGTCTGTAACCTGTCTGAGGGAGTGTTTGAGAGCACTGACGCCCTGGTAGATGACCGACCAGCGATCTCCTCTGCCGGAAGGGAAAAAACCCCCAAAAGAAACACAGACAGACAGAAAATCACTAGAAAATGAGACAACATTGCAACTGGGTGGTCTTGGTATTTATATGGTATTAAAATAAATTATGGTATTAAAAGAAATTAATATGGGGCGGCTGTGGCTTGGTGGCAGAGTGGTCGCCCCCCAGCCACATGTCGAAGTATCCTTGAGCAAGATACTGAACCCCAAAAATTGCTCCTGAAGCTGCGCCTTCGGTCTGTAAATGTGTAAGTCGCTTTGGATAATGACTATATGTAAATGTAAAAATACAATTAGATATCAGACCTAACCATTTTTTTTATTTGTATTTTTTATTCAATTTACCATGAAAGGCTCCTAAGTGGGTGGAGGGCTCAACAATCAAGGGGGAGGCCTGTGATAATCTCCCACTCCTGCAAGAATGCCTCCCATCCTTAGCTTCAGTGGAAGTATCTGACAGAAGACAGGCGAGACGAGGGAAGGAAGTCAGAGAAAGAGGCACAATGGAAAATAGATAAAAAGGGAATGTTGCAAATATAAATTTTGACCTGAAATAAGTGAGTAAAATTAAAAGTCAGAAAACAACGGAAGATTTAAGAACAGAAAAGGTGATGGCGAGAATGCGAAATAAGAGGAGCATGGCTCCTTGTCCAGGAATGCATTTATGCCAATATCTTAATTAAATTCTGCAGGGGGAAGAGAAAGCTCTAAAGAGGAGTACTGGCAGAGTGCCAGGAGATCATTACCAATCGCCCTTCTGCTTTCTACATCCCTGTGCATTACTCTATGACAGTTAAAGCACTAAACCTCCAATGAGAGCTGCAGATGGAGCTGGAGCTGGAGGGACTGGAAAGAGATAGGGGGTACAATCTGACAGACTGATATCATATACATCTTGACTAGATTGGTTTACAAGCTGAAAATATGAGGCTGATAAACACACACTTGTTTCCATGTTGTGAGGCCAAATCCTTTTTGACAGCTGATCATTTGATGGGGGCAGTGTCTGGAAGGGCTCAAATTGTGTTTCTGTCAGAAAGGCTTAGTGAAATGTGTGTGTATGACTGTGTCCTGCATACAAGAGGAACCCAAGATACCTGATGGGTGCTGTGATTTTATATCATCTTTTCTCTGGGAAGTCTGACCCTCTGCAGACAGATGTGAAGTGCTCAGCCGCTGCAAGTGAGCACTTGTGAGTTTCTCAAGCCTAGGGGTGACCACAGCATAGCGCAGGAGCTCCTCATACTCATCCTGTTGATCCATAGACAGTAAAAAATGTATTTAATTTAACAAGTTCCCAGTTTAACAATATTAGCTAAATCACTGACTGGGAAGTGAAACCTATGGTGAATGTTAAAGTTAGTATACAAAGTGCCCATTGCAAATGTCCATTCAAATGTGATTTGCCAGAGCTACCTCTGGCTTCAACTTCAAATGACTTACCTTTCTTACAATAGTTGTACATGCATTTAGTTTTACAATGCAACGGGCAATTCTAATTCTAACTTTGTTTTCAATTCCAAATAAGTGGTTTGGATTATTGATTGAAATTGAGTGTATGTTTAAAAGTAGCACAATTTTTTGATTGCATGTGTTGCTTGCCCGAACTGACTTCACTCTGATCATGTACTACACATACACATACATTATTTGGTGTGTCCCCTGATCTGAGCGATGTGGCTAATGCATAAAGGCCCATAACGTGTGAATGTAATTCTTTTTTGTCTTCTTCTTTTTTTTTTTTTTTTTAAATCACCTGAAGCTCAGAGGAGACAGAGCTGCCTGGATCAGAATCCTTGGGCAGAACAGGACTGGTTGGTTCCTCTTCGTCTGAGGACATCTAGACAAAGATAGAGATATATATATATATATATATATATATATATAGTTGGATGTTAGTTTAAGGAAACACTACCAACAGCACAAGTTATCGACATATATGCCGCACATGTAAGTTATATGTTGTATAATGTGTTTTGTACTTAATACATTATATATTAACATACAATGCTTGTCTTTTTTTAAATCATTGGGACAGATGATAATGCTTATCAGGATTTCATACAACATACCTACATTGTATTTTGTACATAGTAGTTTAGTACCAACGGTTGTAGTTTCTACATTTTATATAATGATGTAGCTACAAGTTACTGTATATCCAGGACAGGAGGAGAAGCTGTATGAAGTGGTCTACAAAAAACAATTTTAGACTATTTTCAAATTTGTGTCTTGTGTATACAATTTTAAATGGTATGGTCCCTCTTCCACTTCATTCGGAGAACTCTATAAAATCCACAAGAATATCTTCTATAAGAGATCGAACTGTTCCCTTTTGTAGCACTGCCTTAGGCCTGTCAGCTTTCTCTTTGAAAGCCACAACTTAGTGTAACGGCTTACCAGATGACATAAAACGTTGGAGTTCTATCAGTATCTTTAAAGTCAATTGAAAAATCTTCTAAAAGCTACTAACATTGACTTTGCATTTTATTCTTTTATTTTTTGTATACAAATATCCTTATTTTTAATTGGTCTAACATATACTTGTTGCTGACATGGTGTGTGTGTGTGTGATGTACTACTCTGTGTAACTTTTTATTATGTTCCTTGTTTTGTTTGTCTTTAGTGCTATTCTATCACTGTGTGGATGTTTCAATTGTTAATTAGCCTGCCAAAGGACTGCAGGTGAAAAGTAGCTTTAAGCTAACTCTGGTACAATACATCAAATGGTAACATTAATGTTTAACGTTTATATTGTACATGGTCCCTTTCCAAATAAATAAAATAAAAACACTTAAAACATATCTGTTCATATAAGTTAACGTTAACGTAACGTTACATTTTACAACATAACGTTACACTGGTTCTTTGTAAGGCGAAATGTAAATTCATAACGTTAACGTTACCTGTAACGTTAAAGCTAACGTTAACGTTAAACACACCATACAAAATCTTAAAAACAGCCAAACTTACAAAATAGGACGACAATATAACGTTAGTGTAACGTTAACTTAAGTTAGCTCTCTATAGGCTAACGTTACAGTTATAAAAACAGACACGCTTAACGTTACTTTTTGGCTGCAAAGTATAAAAACACACATTCTTTTAAGCTTGTAGTGCGGTTTTACAGTCTCTATGAGTAAATTATAATAACGGGATATCGTACCTGTGCTTTCGAAAATGTTTAACTGGTTTAACGTTGTATTTCTATGCAGGCGACTAACGTTACACTTCTCCGTTTCCCTATTCCGTCAGTTGGAAAACGCTTGCTTTGCCGTTTCAAACCGACTGACTCTTAAACAACAGACTCTATGATTGGCTACTATTTCCACAGCGCCCTGCTAAATCGTCTCTGATTGGGTAAAATGTTTCCGTGGTAACGGTAAGCGGAACAACGCAGAGCTCACCAGTGGCGTCCACTACAGTACTAATAAAGCTATAACTTTATTACTGAAGTTTTTTTCTCTGATTATTATTACGAGTGGCTTGACCGCACACGATAAGCTGAATAACGTTACTGTCCACGTAACCTAACGTTAGATATTCTCTCCTCATCATGTTATTTCACACGTTAATAATTAGCTAACGTTACTGCTTGAAGGTTCCTAGGTTTACATATCGATGTATAACGTTAAATGGTTAGGCTACGTTCTTACTTTGTGGTTTGAAAATCCCATGAAAATTACAATAAAGCACATTCGTAAAAAATCATTTCAAGCAAATCTTCATTTGGCAGTTGTGCCCATTCAAGGAACAAACATGGTTTCCAAACTGTATTTCATTAGTAGTCTGACATGCTGCATAAAGATTAACGTTAGCTGATTAAAATTGCCATATGGAAGCAAACGTAGGCCTACCTGTCTAAGGAAAGTGTAAGTCCTTGGTGAAGCCCACTGCCCTGTGAACCTCCCTGTGGCCATTTCTCTGTTGTTCACTTAGCCAAAAACAAACTGAATTACAGCAATGTCTTAACCTCCTGAAGACCTGGTGCTTAACAGTATTATGACACGTATGTGGGATAGGCCTAATGGCTTGGCAGTCCTGGGCTTGGACAGACTCTAGAGGGCAGAGACATATGGTCCCTCTCAACAGTGGCAGAGCTGCAAGCAGTACTGTTGGACTGGAGTCTCCTCACCATCTGGCTGTGTGTTGAGAGTACCTCACTGTCCAAAGGTGTCCTGTCAGCATTGTTATAAGACCTGAAGGTTGACTTTAAAAAGGGGGAATGAATGGTTGTGACATTGGGGACAGTCCAGTCCCCCCCAAAACAGCAGTTTGACTGCTAATCAGATGATTATTAAATGTTGAGGTCTAACTGTTGAATGAAGGATTCAGTCTGATAAATTTCATATCAAATATATATTAAAAATAAACAGAATGGTTACTTAGTGCAAGCCAGGCCTAACACAGACACCCTCAGCACACACACACACACTTTATTATTACATGTCTTGACAGTTGATGCAGGCTGTAAATTTGAGCCAGAATCGTGAGGCACAGAGGATAATCCTTGCTGCTTGGTGGGTCTGAGGTTTCCTGTTGAATGACAGGAAGCCGTAGCTCCCACAGATTACTTATTTCCATTTCAGAGCAGAAGATTCACATGTTTTAGGGATGTGTTCAGCACAGTTTCCCTTTTACGTAGATTTTTTTGTCATCCCAACTTGGCTTGTTGGTTGGTTTTTTATTAATTGCCATTGATGTTAAACTGATTGTCTGCTTTTGTTAAGCCATTACACCAAGGACTGGTTAGACACAGACAACTGCAGGGTTTGTAAAAACTTTGTAGAATGCCTGGCATTTTAGGTCTATATGTACTGTATCTGCTGGCAGCGCTTTAATAGCACAATACATAATAACCAACTGTTAATCTGGTGTAGTGCTCTGTCTCTGCTTGTGTGATTTATTATTTATTTATTAATTCCCCTTGTGTGACTAAAAAAAGTCACATTAAATGTAATTATTATCCCTCAAGTGTATGAAATCCATAGACTCTTAATTAATACAAATCCATTACGTTCAAAAGATTGTATCAGCTATTACACCGGTCTTTTGATCCACATGAGTACATCCATAGATAGAATAAACAGTAGCTTACAACTAAGTTTAAGATACAGACTGACGATAGAGACAGACTTTTATTCCACACCCGATCTGTATAATGTTTCCCTTTTGTTGCAGACAAAAGTAATAAGTTACTGTTGATAGTGGTCGGATTAAAGCCAGTATTACTCCCTCAAACCCTTCTTTAGATCCCTTTTGTAATTTTCACCTTCCTTTCAGCAAAAGAAATGCACCTGGGCTTGTGTGTTGAAATGGGATTCAACTCACATTCTTCTCTCATAGCCTGTTCAATCTGTTCCAGGACAATAATCACAATCCATTTGACTTTTTCCCCCCTGGTATTTTAACTCAGGTATGTTAGACTATTCAGGACCTTGCAATGGTAGACAGAACAGACATTAGAAAATAAGGTTCTATGCTGATACAAGTTGACTTTGTTAAATAACTTTTTCTTGCAGTGCATTTTTTTTACACTGTATTTTGATTTGAACATATTCCAAAAAATGGTATTAAGTCTCATTCTATTGTTTTGTGTACGTGTAATTGTATCTTTAGCATTCCAATTGGGAAACTAGATTACAAACTCGGTGTAAAATTGTTTCTGCTCTTGATCGATTTTTAGTCAGACGCATTTACAGACAGCCATAACTCCTGAAGGCAACAGCTAATGCGCTATCATCAATCGTAATATTATCAAGCCATTTTTCTCTCATATGAGACAATGATGACCCTTCATTGAACACAATGTTGCCAGAACTCATCTCAGAATTATTCATAGCTGCCTGCTGTTTTCAAATTAGTTTTCATTACATTTTGATGGACCAGGACTTCCCCCTTGGGCCACTCGAATCCATCACATCTCTCTATCAGTGACACCAGTGTCCTTTTGTTTTGCTTTCAGAATGCATTGGTACCCAACTTGCCAGCACTTGTAAATAAATCATGGCCGCATTGTTTGCACTCAGATAAGATAGTATTGACAACCAGGTAACAGACAACAAGGCTTCCTCATTTCTTTCATTATTATGTAACATATCCATAATAGTATATTAAATTCTGACCGAATGACTATGAGTGCAGATGAGCAGTGGAGGCTGAGAGAGAAGATGGAGACAAAATCAGTTAGCTTGAACGTCTATGTCCACAAGGCAGAAAGAATTACCATCAGCATCCACATCTGTTTGCTTTAATCTGGATGACAATAAGCAGCAGACAGCTGTTCCGGTCTACCTCCACTTCTCTAGTCATTTCTTGGGGAAAGCTGGCACTGCAGGTGCCCTGCAATTTATGTTTGTGTACGTGCATTCAAACATTTCATAATGGTCATGACACAAGTTCAGTGGTTTTGTATTTGGTAGATTACAACCACAAATGTAGACATTATGTTTTGTATATCATAGTTAGGTATGCCTTCTGTGTTATATAAATACAGTATACGTCTTATACAAAACTTAAACATCATAGCATACAGAGAATATTAATTTAAGTATATAAATCTGTGTGCAAAGAGCAACATGCGGTGAAAGAGATATTTAACACTGTATGTATGTGAAAATGCAATATTGCATATTCTTATACATACAGATCACAATACATAGAGTTCATAAAAGGACGATGATGGGCATACCTAGCAGGGCTCGGCCAGAAGGGCTATATGGGATTCCAACACTGTCACTTTCTCATTACCTACCACCAGTAATATCAGGCTACATTTATTGAATGTGACGTGGGAATTCATTAACTTGACAGGCATTCTTCATACATGTCAGGATCCAACCTGCAAGCTCTGGGAAATATGAGATATGATCATATGTATTGTATTTTTGCTGTAATTAAAAGACATTGAAAGTCATGAGAATCTTTCTTGCTTGTGTGCATGTTTAGGCGACAACAAAGAGAAGAGTCTAACAAGAAAAGAGAGCGAGAGAGAGAGAAAGAGTGTTGACATGCGCAGTGGACTGTGTGTGTGTGTGTGTGTGGGTGTTGGTGTGTGTGTGCGCGTGCGTGTGTGTGTGTGTGTGTGAGGGTCATTCTACTGTCCCGTACATTAAGCTAAGTGCTTCTCAGCTCTCCAGCAATAGTAAATGGAGTCTTATGGCTTGAGGGGGGTTTGTCTCCCAATTCTAAATCAAAAGCAGAGAGTGTCCCAAGCCCTAGGTCACTGCTTCTGTGAATCATCAAATTCAGAGGATAAAGATAGATGCCTTTCCTTTTGTTTACGTGTGTGTGTGCACCCTTGCATGCTTTTGTGTTGTGTGTGTATTTGTGCACACTGTATGCATCATTTACAATCCTATTCAGTATCCTTTCTGGTGAATATGATGCACAACCACTGTTTAAGCCATGTCTCGGTGTTTAAACTCAGTAAGCAAATGTGGCTGCACTATTCACTGAATATCCTACATGTTAAGCATTTTAACATGAAGATTTTGTTTTTCTAAAAATGCGAATAAGGAATCAGATGAAGAGGGTGTAATACATCAAAGAGCTTGCTGGTAGTCATTTCTGGGTAGATCGAGTCTCACTGGTAGTGCTGGTATAATTTGCGGGCTTTAATGATATGAATACTGAAAGGCTGAATGTCCCTGTGCTTGCATTAGTCTGTCATCTCTTTTTTTTTACCCTCCCTCACTTTCTCTAGGAACCACTCGCAGGTTTCAGAGGCGTTAGGATCTAACATAGCAGGCACACAGGCAGTCACTGTCTCACACTTCAGCTAAAGAGCCTACTGAGCTCTAAGAGCCTGTGTTAGGTTATGCAATTATTGTAACAGGATTGTATAATCTTTGTGTGGTGTTCATCAATCGTATTACTACCTCTGTGGTCATTATTTGTGGGTATAGAAAGAATGAAAGTGTTTTGCTGTGCTAAAGCTGCATCTGATAATCAAGGGCTTTACACACAGGCTACTTTATTTTGTCACCTTAAGCTCAGTGGAGTGACAACCAAAAACAAAATACTATACATAGGAAAAAATATTTGTGTAAACATAATAGCTGAACCATAAATGTGAACCACAAGCAGTGATAGCACCAACAAAGCCACTTGGGGCCTGGAATAATGCAAGGTCTATAATACCCCAGTGTAAAAACTTTCTGTCATTGTGATCCTTCTCATTAGGGTAAGAGTCATCTAGATTCATAGAACCAAAGTTACGTTCGTAACTCTCATTCTGTGTCAGCGCTGGGATCTGCTGTCCTCTGCAGGTGCCTCACAGACCTCAGCTGAGCAACTCGGGTGCTACTAGATCGAAGTAACCTGTGACCTCCCTTGCTGGACTTTGTGTTCTGTCGGCAAAATCACAGTGATCATCGGGAACACATAAAGAAGGTGGCCACATCATACACTGGAAGTCTTGTGTTGCCAGAATTCTCCTCAGTGGAGACCATTATCCAGGTGTGAATGACACTCAAGGTGAGCAACACCTAAGTCGCTTAGTGACGGACATGTTGTTGGCTGTGGTTGTTTTGTTGTTTGTGTTTCTTTTCCCTGTGCACTGATCAGCAGTAGCGCTCCTAATTTCGTTGTATCCTGTACAATGACAATAAAGGCTTTCTGTTCTATGAATGTTGGCTTTGGGTGTATATCTGTGGCTTCTGGCAGTGTGCCAGAGTTTAAGTCCCTGGACAGACTTTCCTTTTATAATAATAATTAAATTAATTTCCAATTCCTTTGATGGTTTATGGCCTTATTATACTGTACTGTATTATACTTTTTTTGGTCTGTCATTTCCTTATGGCTAATCCATTTCTTATGGGATATTACTTCCTATGAGTAACTGTAGCTATTAGGGGATATGAAAGGACTTTCACGGAAACGTTTACAAATAAGTTAGGCTGTAGAGGGAAGCTTGTTACTTTGAATTATGCACCGACATTTAAATTTGCAACTTTACAGAAGTGGCGAATGTGTCCGACAAGTGTGATGGTCCATATGGCGTCAGCACCCAAACCTGGCGCACTCTGAGCCGCAGAAACGCTCAGGTGTCGGTCAGCACCACGGACAGAGACAGCCCTTGAAATGCAATGTGCTGCATGCTTCAGAGTCGACTCTTGATATCAAGGTGAAGTCCCAAACACCTCTATTTCTATGAAAGCGGTTGTGTTTGAAGTTGAAAACAGAACTCACTGAATAATAAAAAAAAGAAAAGACAAATGACTGCGTTCACAGAATTTAGATCTACTATACTAGCTGCGCACACGTGAAGCTATCCAAAACTTTTCGATTAAGCAGCAGCGCAGGCCTATTTATCATGTACCAACCACTCTCCTACACTGAAAGAAATACCCATTGTTCACATTACACACACAGTGGGTTTCACTCGTGGTGAATGGACGAAAGCACCGACTCGCTGACTGTAGCCTGCTTAAATTTAGACCTTTCTTACCTGTTTAGCATTCATGCGTTGCGGTGTTTCACGTCATTCAGTCACCTAACTAGATCGTTCCATCAGACGGAATTACCCGCATCACTCAATGAAGTACAATTATTGATTGCACTGCCCCCCTCTCCCTCTCTCCACCCCTCCCTCTCTCCTACCACCATCTCTCTTCTCTCTTTCGCGCTTTCCTTTCCTGAAGTACTGCAGCGAGGGAGGACTGCATCAAAAAAAAAAACAACCCAAAAAAAACAGTGTCGTGCGCCTCTGATCCTATTCTACAGTAAAAAACCCACAAGATATTTTTTTCTTCCATAAAGCGAAAGCGGAGTCTGATGCAATGGGTAACTATCAGCTCAGTCCACTCTTCTCGCCATAAATAACGGTAAGTTGATTTCTACTTTTTTCTCTGAATAAATGCTGACTGTGTAACATTCTCGAGTTAGTATTTTTAGATAATACTAGTATTTTATGTTTTTTATTTTCATTTTTATGATCAGCTATACTAGGACTTAAAAGTCACGTTGCTCATTTATTTGCATCTTTCCAATTATATCGCCAACTAACATCTAAGCTGGGAGACAGGGATACCTCATTATTTATTTAAGTTTGTGTATCATTTGTTAAAAGTTAGGATGTTTCCGGCCATATCTTTTTTTTCCTGTAGGTGCACTTAATATGCCTCCATATGCCTCCTGCAAAAGTAGAGGAATCGGCATCAAGTGAATGTAGGCAACGAACATAAGAATTGCCTCATATAATTAGGGGTGTTCAGTTCCAGTTTCTTTACCTTTTTAACTATGAAAGTCATCCATTCAGTATTTAAGGGTGACATAAATGCTTCCGTAAATCCTTTATGTACATCTTTGTTTAAAATATCTGATTTAAGCTACATGAGTAAGGTCTGTCAATGGATTTGCTTACCTGACCTTTAAGTGCTTGTTTGGTTTATGATGATCATCATAAATCATAGTCTATCATATCATTGACTGGAGCTCATAGATTACCCATCGTTTTATTCACCAGCATGTTTTTAGTGAAATACTTGTCCTTAGCAGAGTTTTGGGTTGTTGGCTGCATAGGCTACTGTGCATGCTGTAGTGCAGTCCAGCCACCTGCCCTGGGGCAGTTAAAGCACTCTGCACTGCCGCCAAAAAGAGGAGACGATGCGGGAGCAGGCTACTGACTCATCCGTGAATTGCACCTCAAGAGGCAGTGAGCGATTGACAGGCACACAGCCGGTGAACTGGAAATGTGTGGCAAAGTGCTTTGTTTGCAATCTGAGGGCTGCTGTAGTAGTCCTGCTGTGTTAACACGGAAGGCTTCCATCAATGACAAAGTGTTAGATGAGGTAAAGTGATTGCAGGTTGCAGAATTCATTCCTTTGGTCCATTTCTCATTGATTTTAAGTTGATATGTTTTTTTCCTGCCACGGTAAACAGAAATCTTATTGTAATTCAGAATGCATCTCACCTGCATTCAATAACATCACGATCTCAAGCAGCCACTGACCTGTAATTTTTTTCAGTTTTCCTAAATGTTTATGCAGCATCACACAAGCTATTTTGAGAGGAAGACATTTTCTATTCCAGTGCTTCCCTGTTGAAAATACAAAGTATGTTGTGCCAGTGATGATGTAGTAGATATGAGTGCTTCACAAAAAGATTCTGTCTGTACATTGTGTTGACATGCGCAGGCAAATAGGGAATTAACAGATTAGTCATTATTGTAGGGGCAAGTTAAACCCAAAAGCATTGTTTACATTACATTCAAAGAATCCTCTTGTCATCCTCGTGTCTCAGAATGAGAGAGCATGATTTCTTTTCTGAAAGGGACTGAAGATGTCCTTTTTTTCAGTGAATTCTGGCAACCTTTGTAAAATTTCAGGCACACATATACACCACCATGCATCACATGATAAAGTTTGACAAAAGGAACAATTCATTGTAAAATAATCATCCATAAACGTGTCACATCTTGCACCCCTTGTGTAATTGGTGTTATTGCCAGTGCAACATAAAGCGTAAGGTCTGCACCAGACAGTGGTGGTGGCACTTTATGTTTTGTATCTGATCTGTAAGCACAGTATTGTGTCAGCAGTGAGGTCTGGCAAGGCTGGGAGACCATGTCTTTACCGAGATCAAACAGACATCAGCCTGATGCACAAAAACAAAAGAAACATACTTTACTCTCTGTAAATCTGGGATTTTTTTTTATAATCTACAACGCCAAAATATGTTTTCTTTGTATTTGCAAATGTAACATTTTATTATTATAGATACACATAACACTTGTTTTCAGTATGGAGATTGACAATATTAATACAAACAGAGGGCAATTGCTTTTTCCTTAGCTAAGATGGACACAGATTAAACTCATTACTAATATTAACAATGCTGACTCCTCATGGTAGGAAAGGCAGATGTCAACTTGCTGGAACTGTTTTATGAATCTGTGTGATGTAACATTAGCATAGCTTGCAATCAGCTCTACTTTAGCAGTTTTTATCTTTGGTGATGGAGTTTTGAAAGCTGTTTTTATCATTTTATTCTATTCTCACTTGGAGCCATTTGCAGAAACAATTTTCTTCCTCTCTCTTGGCGTTCTTTTGCCCATCCTCCATTTATTCTGTTATTAATACTTCTCATATACCCCCCCTACCTCTCTCTCGTTCTCTCCCTGCTCCACCACTCAGTCAGTAATGGCATCAGTGTTTGATGAAATCTCCTAACGGAAGACGTTCCGGGCTGGTTGTGCCTCTGCCTTCCAGATGAGTTCATGGGCTCTCCGTTTTGATGGGATTACATGCCGCTCTGCCCACTTAGAGATTGGGCCTGCTCTTTCTGATGCTAATAGAGCAAACCAGCCGTCAAGCCACTGTGCTTGCGCATGTCTTTGAAAGGGCAAGACACTGACAAGTCAAACCTGACTGAGATGGAAAGCATTTGTGGTTCCTATAAGGCAAGGGACATAAACTGTAAAATTGGTTCAAATGTATAGTGCTCATGATATTTAAAAATAAGAAAGAAAGGCAGAAAATTGCCATTTCAGAAAATGTTTTGGATTTGCAACCATTATGCAATTATTATAGCATTTTATTACACTAACAATATTTGTACTGTATAAAAAAAGAGAAGCTCTCAGATGCCCCCATTGTTTTGAACCATTACCTTTTTTGGTATTGTGTAAGGACCGATGTTTGGACCACTGGACAGCACTCAGCCAAAAAAGGCGCTATCGATTTTCCTTCAAGTTCTCAAAATAAATAAAAAAGTATATTTGTCCTCTCCAGCAGTTATGGGTCAAGTAACCTGAAATTCTAGGACCAGAATTGATTTTTTACTTCTTATTCTAATGACCTGTTTGCCCATACCAATCTGTTTGGTGACTGCTGGACTTGACACCAACAATGACATCAGTCCTTTTGATAAAGTGCATTGCTGGTAGGAAATCCTTACTGTGCTGATAATTTATTCATTATGTTTTAAGTTCTTCTGACTAAGGGTGTTCATTACCACTGTCATTATTACAGTGCTATGTGGTGTGATTATTCAAATTCTTTCTTTCAAAATGCTCATTAACAGCTTCATTACTGTTCCACTTTTGGCTAATGATTCATGATAAACAATGAAGGAGTCTGTTGAAATGGACTGGTCAAACACACATACAGTGCATATTAATATACATTTTTTATATTTCTCAAATTACTTTCCCTGAGTTGGATGTATGGCCAACGCTCCTGTGTAGCTCTAATCTCTTCATTTGTCTTTATGTTCATGCATGAAGAAATTTGGGGCCAAGTGATACTTGACCTAGTGTTTTTTAGTATTCTAAAGAGGTTGAAGGAAAGCAGGGCCGCTATCCATCATGCAGACAGGCCTATTTTCAACCATTCTCACATGGTTCACAGCAACAGTACATACACTATATTAACTCTCTTTGTTCTAATTTTAGAGAACGGCTTTGCCCTGGGACAGTGTATGGATACAGCTTCTTTATGTTCCAATACATTTCCTCATCGCCATGTTGGTTGTTATTAGTACTGGATTTACAACTTGGGATGTGTTGACTAATATTGAGGCTTGGGTCAGGACAGTACATTGGACTAGAGAGCTGGTTATGGTCTAAAAATGCACAGGTGATTTTAAATAGAAGAATGAACATTTTCTGACAAACAGGAATCAGTGGAAAAAATAGATGGTATAAGGAGTGCCAGCAAGAGAAGCAGAAAAGAGAGTCGGAGGACTGAAATGGTAGAGCAGCATAAAATAAAACAGAGATCGGTTTGCTAGGAAGTGTTGGTGGTTACCCAGTTTGATTGTGATTGCTCCCGTTGCTTGGGCTGTCTGCGTTGTCAGGGTCTCATCAGCTGCGGTCAGGTGAGGTTGGTCGTCTGTGTGCTCGGGTGTCCTCTGAGCAACACCATCACTGACAGCAGGCCTCATCATACACTCTATTGATTCTCTGACAGGCAGGCTCCACCCATTTGCCAGTGTGGTGTGTGTATGTGTGCATGCTCATTTTAAGTAAAAATGATGTGTGAGTTTAGCTCCTGCCAGGAGTATGTCAGGGTTCAGTGACACTACTGAACTCTGACATGCTCTTGACAGGGTTCAAAATTCATTTTATTTTTAGATGCAGTCAGTGGAGAAGTTCCACACATCACAAGAAGCTACAACATTCCATGCTCAAGAAGAATAGTTTGAGAAATGTTATAATACTAATCCAGGATTTATGCAGGATAGCAATCTTCTGCAGTGGTTATTATTATACTGGAAAAAGAGAAAAAAGAGAAAATCATGCTACTGATCACAAGTTAACCCCTTGCAATGTGCACCTCACCAATGAGGTGAACAACTGCTTTTGGACAAAGGAAACAAACAGATAACATGCTAAAAAGCTGTCTTCATGAATCATCCTTAGGACAATATCTGAGGCACCACCGGTGTCAATGGAGGTATTAAAAAATTATCAGTCTAAGTGCAAAGGAGTGTGCTCAAAAGCACAGAAGTCATCCAATGAGCCAAAAGGGATTAGAAGAGTCACCTTGAATCAGCATTGTCATTTTGCCCAGTAAAATTGCATTATGGGAGCTAGAGCTGGCCCAGTGATTTGTGTCCTCCTGACAAGGCTTCAGTGTTCATTAGAGGATGTGGTGAGCAGCTCCTATACACACGGGAACTGCACACACTGGACAGCTCTGACCATACACACACACTGGACATCGCTAGACCATCTCCACCCTACTCCTAAGTATGCACTCTGTTTTATCTTGAGATGTTTTATCAAAAATTAGCAATTTAGGGTTTTCTTATTTAACTGACTGAATTTCACAATAATTTTTAATTTGTTTTAATAATGGTTGTGTTTGTGCTATGGCAAATTATAGAGTAAACAAGTAACAGTGAGCCTGCGGAGGCAATGTGGTCATGAACTGTGGATCACAGTTTGAATACTTATGAAATCATGTTACATCATTTTCACTGCTAGGCTGGGGTCTCCCTCCCATCATCACTGGCCTGCCAAGATGGGAAAGGGCTTCCCCATCCATGCTGTGAGCGCACACTCATTATGTGCATGGCATGTTTGGGTGTGTGAGAGACTTTTTCTGCGTGTCTTTTTATTTGTACTTCTTGCAAGTATGTGTGACCCATCTTATGTGTTAAAGACACCAAAATCAGGGGCATTAGAGAATAGCAATGTGTGTGTTTCCACTCTTGACCATTTCTCCTTTGCTCATGTCTTTGCACAGATTAAATATGACGGTGCCGTTCCGGTTGGATCGTCTCTCCCATTATAATAAACCAGCTCTTTATTGGGGGCAAATTGATTTAGGGCAGAGCCTTGTTTATTAGCTTCTGTTTCTCAGAGCTGATCATGAGTCAGCAGATTCAGCATTCCTGTTTAACATGCTTATCTCTTCGCATCTAAGTTTAACTCATGAAATATAGAAGAGGGAGAGTGCCTCTGGAAACTGAATAATCATTTTGAATAAAAACTGAGAGCTATACAACCAAAGCCTTTTTCCTCACATCACTCCAAATGATTAAAAGGACTGGGAGAATGGTGAGTGAATGATTAAAGAGGGTATGTGCTGTCAGTGGACTGTCACCTGTTAATCTGGGATAGTTATGGATTTAGCGGGAAGACATGAGTTACCGGCACTATCTGATGAACATTTCCCTCTCTTTTACTTTCTTCCTCTTCTTCTCTCTGTTTTCTCCCCTGTCCTTTCTCCCCCTTGTTCTGTCTCTTCTTTTATCTGTCTGTATCTTACCCTTCCCCCATCTCTCTTAGCCTGGCCGATGATTGCCACAGCCATTGTGGGTTATCTCCTGTGGTGACTGGGAACTCAAGAGTTTCTTCCCTGCTGCATCTCGAGACCCACTGATCTCACCCTTCCTGCAATACCCCCACCAGCGTACATTCACTCCCATTGCCCCTCTTCCCTCTTTCTTCTACTTCCAAGTATTCTCTGAAGCTCTGTGAAGACCTACGGTGCCATAATGGAGGACACTTACAATAACAGGACTTCCCTGGCTAAGGGGGCCAAGGACATGGCCAAGGAGGCCAAGCGGCATGCAGCAAAGAAAGTCAACAAGGTGGTGGACCGCGCCACAGATGAGTACTCATCCCACCGCAACTACAGCCGATTCCAGGATGAGGAGGACGAAGATGAGGATTTCTACCAGAACCCCTCGAGGCAGGATGGAGAGGGCTACCATGACAATGAGGAGGGCTCCAGCGATGCCACAGAGGGTCACGATGATGAGGATGAGATCTACGAGGGTGAATATCAGGGGATCCCTTCAGCAGGAGATAGGAAGCATAAGGAGGGCCAGGTGGCACTGGGACAACCAATGTCAGATGCCACAAGGGACCGTAAGGGGCTGGAGGATGAGAGACAGGCTGATGAGGAGGAGCTGGCCCAACAGTACGAGCTGATCATCCAAGAGTGTGGTCACGGGAGGTTCCAGTGGCAGCTCTTCCTGGTGCTCGGGCTGGCACTCATGTCAGATGGGGTGGAGGTGTTCGTGGTGGGCTTTGTGCTACCCAGCGCAGAGACGGACATGTGTGTGCCCAACTCCAGCTCAGGATGGCTAGGTAAGGGACCCTGTGTGTGGTGAGTGTTGGTGAGTGTCCATGCATCTGTTTATGCAGGAACCTATACAATTACTTCATTATTAATTAAATTGCATCAATTTAATTAGTTTGATTCTAAATTGAGTTTTGCAAGGATTTTTACCCTGATTATAGATAAAAATGACATTATTACAATGCAACTTTGGTATGTAAAAGGTATGGCTATGCATACAACATGAACTGAAATAATGAAGGGGCACTCGACACTGTCTTCTGTGGCTCTGAAGGACAAAATAACCATGATGATGTCATACTGATGTCAATACTGGAGGTGTGGAGTTTGAAAGATGTGTGTCTACCGGGCAGCAAGGGTATAACAAAAAGACACTGTCCAGTTGCATTATGGCAAATGTAGAATCCAGTGTTTCAGGAGCTTGACCCATGTGAGGGCCTAAAAGTCAGGACATCTTGACTTATGCTGCACAGATTTTTTAAACTTTGTAGAGCAGACACACTAAACCACTGAAGTACACCAAAAGTAACGAGTCAAAAGTCCAAATGCAATTAAAAGTGAGTCACATAATTTGTAGCACCTTGGTATTCCATAAGAAAAACCCTGATCACAGGACATTTTCTAATCAGTAAGACTGATATCTTTTTGGCACAGCAGAGGAGCTTCCATGTAAAATGCAGGAGTTCTTTTTCTGGTGGTCTGGCCAACTGCACTTGGATGTAAAGGTGCAATTGAAAGGTATTCTACATCCTGAATAGTGTAGACTGAGGGTATTCTCTACATACTTTATATTTAATAAATCTGACACAACTACATCCAAAATCAAACTATTTTAATATTCAAGTATACTTAATTTTGTTATTTTTCCAGTGTTACATATTAAAAGCATGGTTTGAACAAGTAGTCAGCAATCTGGACAACAGGAAGGGCCACACTATCTTCTGTGGAATATTGTTTGTCTTAAAAGATAAGATTAGTTCTGCGTGTTTGTACTATACGTGTCATACTAGTTGTGTTTCACATGGATGAGGTGTTTTGGTCCACTGGTCTCTGTGTCAGGATTAAGAGGGTATCTAGTATTCCCTGTGTGCTCTGTGTGTTGAGCAGGAGTCCCAGTAGTCCCAATGGCTGCAGGGGGATAATCCATCACCACGGAGCTGTGTACAGCGGCTGACTGACTGTGTCAGTACCAGAGTGGCGAGGACATCAATTCAGGCACACAGACCTAAGATACTAACTGCCACAGTGAGACATGACAATGCATCAACTGCACCGCAACATCTGATGCAAAATTGATATGGCAAGGCCTTTTTAGAGAATGGAGGAAATTTGGCAAAATTTGGGTGAGAGTTGGTGAAAGTGTGAAATAAGAAATTCAAACACCCTGTCATATGTAAAATATGTTATTCACTAACAAAGACCATTACATTTACATTTAGCAGACGCTTTTATCCAAAGCGACTTACATATGAGAACATTCACAAACCGAAGGCGCAGCTTTGGGAGCATTTTTTTTTGGGTTCAGTATCTTGCTCAAGGATACTTCGACGCATGGCTGGCTGACTTTCCGATTGGCAGGCAACCGTTCTGCCACCAAGCCATGTCTGCCTGTGCCAATGAATATGTGGATTTAGAATAGTTTATGGAGGAGAGCCAAGATGACGTAGGAGGGATGGATTGAGGGTCCATACGGAGAGATGAGGAGATGAAGAGATGGGGGGCAGAGGGTAGAGGGATGAATGGATGAGGGGAGGAAGAGTGAGTGTTAATGGATGAGGGGAAAAATCGGGGTCGTGAACGAATGGATGGAGGAGCACGATGATGGACTGGAGCCTGCTGGTGGCGAGACTCTGACTGGGGGAACTGCCTCTTCATGTGCTCTGATTCGGATAGAGGCCCCAAAATAACATTGGATGGAAAGAAGTACGTGACCTTTTCAATTTGGATTTTGGTGCATGGGTGTTTCTAATGTTGTTTAGATCATTGAAGAAGTAGGTAAGGTGTGCTGGAGAGGGCCAGCAGCCAGGAATTTTGATTCTCTCCCTGGAGACTCAGTACGAGTTGATAGAGGTAGATGGGTTGAGGTACTCCGGACTGGTTGGTCTTACTGAATTTGGCGTGATGCGTTAGAGTATCGGGAGAATGGATAGATGTGTCGGACATGGTTGTGTGTTGAGATGGATGAAGTTGAGGATACAAGCGGTGAGCTCTGAGCTGCCACAAAGCCGAAGAATGCCAGTAGGAATGTGGATTCTAGGACATTTGATTTGCTTATGGAGACGGGAGCCTGCACGAAAAGGTCTGCTGCAGGGGCCGAGGAGGTCTGAAGTGAGGGGCAAATTTTTTTGGCAAAGGGGTGATTGGTCTTACAGAGACCTTTGATTAACGTGCTGGTGTGAGTAGGACAGTGTGAGGTGCAGTGCCCCTGAGAATGTTTTTGTGAAGAAGTTAATTCTTCTTCTTTCATTAATGGATGAAAGGGGCTGAGGGGATGGATGAAAGGGGCTGAGGGGATGGATGAAAGGGGGTTGAGGGGATGGATGAAAGGCAAGGCAGGCAAGGCAAGTTAATTTGAAAAGCACCTTTCATCAACAAGGAAATTCAAAGTGCTTTATGTGAAACATAAAGCAACACAGGTCAATGTAATGAGACATTTAGAAACACTTAAATAGAAAAGGGATGAAAGAGGGTGGAAGGGAGGGATGAAGGGCACCGAAAGGGAGGGCAGGGGGTGCTGGCATCCTGGTGCAGG
The DNA here is from genome assembly GCA_011952105.1 of Coreoperca whiteheadi. Lineage (NCBI taxonomy): Eukaryota > Metazoa > Chordata > Actinopteri > Centrarchiformes > Sinipercidae > Coreoperca > Coreoperca whiteheadi. The sequence goes on from CM022476.1 coordinate 17,780,941, forward strand.
GTATCATCCCTGTGATGGATGAGGGTGGGGGGGGTGGAGGGATGAGGGTCAAGGGATGAAGGGTAGAGGGTCAATGTCGTGGGATGAAGGAGGAGAGGGGATAGGTTCGAGGGAATGGATAAAAGAGGGTTGAGGGGTTGGATGAAAGCGGTCGATTGCATGGATATGAACGGGGGTCAATTAGAGTTGTGATGAAGAAGTTGGTACTGCTGAGGTAAGCTTGACGGTGGATGTTCTGCTTTTGAGAACTGAGTGGGATTAAGCAGGGAAGCTGGTTAAGGATGATGTTGATGGAAGGAATTGGCATGCTGGAAGGGGTGATACGACCTGGCCCTCGGAGAGAGCTGAAGCAGTTTGCTGTACTGCTGTAGTAGGTTGCATTGTGACATCATCGGCATGCTGCGTGCATGTAGTGCTGGGTCGAGCGGTGGTGGAAGTGCCTGGAGTAGCCTAGTTTAATCAGATGGTATTTCCTTTTCTTAATGGCATGCTCGAGGTGGGAGACTGTCCAGTCAGAGATGGTATGGCACCGGAAGGAGCTGAATCTGGGGGCTCCAATTTAAACGTTGAGGGTCTGGCTGGTCAGAAGTCAGGCCCCTGGAAGAGTGGGCTTCTCTTGAAGGTCAGCGATTTCATCTACGGACTGTATAAGTTTGGTGGTGTCTGACTGGAGCTGCTGGGTGGAGAGTGATGGCAATGCGGTGCTGAGGGATGTGGATAATGGTGCTCGGGTGCGATGGCAGGGTAGCTGGCCGTGTGGGCGTGGATGTTAGTATGGACGGAGGAGATTCAGAGACCACGGATTGATCGTCACACATATTGCTGTCCGAGGGGCTGAGGAACAGCTTTCATTCCATGGTGAATTAAGCAAAGACCTACTTACTTTAACCCGTGTAACGTTTATGTCTAAGCCAAACCGAACGGTTGTGAGAACTGAGTTGGCTGTGAAAACTGAGTCGAAAGGGAAGTGAACGGTTAGGGTGTGCTTAAATACTTGTACACGGAAATGAGATGTGCTTGAGGCATGGTCTTTGTTTCCAAATCTAGTTGTAAAAACTTCTTTACACACGTTCATTTGACTATTCCAGATAACAAAAACTGAACAATTACTATTATAATTACTAATAATTACATTATTACAACTTAATGACACTAAATACATAGCTTTATCAGCTTAGAAGTGTAAATATCATAATTTCTGTATTATTTAGACATAATAAAAGAGTTTGCTAATACATGTCTGTATAGGGTTGTCACTGTTAAATCCTCACAAGATGTTGTGAACGGTGCACCTTCATTTTTCTGTCTTTTCCAAGTATCCACGTATACTCTTTTTTTCCTTTCTAGCCGAGGAAAGTCCTGCAGGCATTCATGCTCTACGCTCTGCTTCTCCTTGTTCGTGACTCCATCCCTCACCCCTGTCTTTCCCTCTCACCCTCCATTCTCTGTGTGCCTCTCTTTTCTTCTCCCATCCTCCCCCATTCTCCTCTCCTTTCTCCTACTGATTGCCCTGAGGGTCCTCCCTGTTGAGGTGAACATGATTAGCGTTTGTGTGTGTGTGTGTGCATGTCTGAGCATAGCCTACATGATTACTATGACCTTGTTGGTATTCATTTGTTTTCCAGTAGTAATTACACTTAATTACGGCCAACAAAATTAAGTGAATTGATATTTTACAGGTGCCATAGCAATATTTTATTGCCTCAAAGTGCGGAAATAAACAACAGCCAGTTAAATCTGTGGCTGAATTAGGATGGTCTCATTTTTCATGTATTTCATATTACCTTTATTTAGAGGGAAATCAGCTACATTATATAATAAAAGGCCTATATCTTGGGCATGTATGTGTGTGACCACTTCTAAATGGAATTTTACGTGTAAGCACTGTGACAGTAGGCTAGACCAATGGGATGAAAGGCGTTAAATCAAAAGTTCAAACCAAACATACAGAAGTTGACCACAGCACAGAAGAAATTATTTATTTTACTTGAAATTTCAATTCTCATTCTCAAAACATTTGAATTGCATAATTGAAAATAACCATTTGGCGTTTGGTTAGTTCCACCTGAGCTAGACTCCCATCATAGTTGCTTTGTGCAGGTCCATTAACCACATAACAGGCATAGACAGAGGCAAGCTGCATGGACTGAGCTGAGCATAATGGGATAATGCAGTAAGAAAAACGCAAAGGCCTGAATAGGATGGATGACTGAAATGCTGATTAGATTACAGAATTCAGTTTGGTACTACCAGTGTCCCGAGCACACAGGAATCTTTAATGCTTTAATGCTACATGGGAATGAAGGATGAAGAGTTGGGGTAGGACCGGGGTGAAATACTGTAAATACGAGTGGACGACGTGGGAAGAAAGTGGGAGGGAACACAAGTGCGCTGTGAGAGGCAATATGTGTGATGAACAGGGGAGAGGAGAGGAGGGGGGACAACTCTGAAGCAGAGAATTTGCCAAGTTAGAGAGGAGTAATGGGGACAGAGGTGTGGGTGGATGGGAGCAGAGAGGTGGCAGATTGGTGGTGTTCAGTACACCAACAATGTGAGGGAGAGGCTCAGCTATCATCTCAGACACAACAGACAATGGGAATGCATCACCCTATCATTACTTATTTGTTCTTTTAGGCTGTCTTTTGCCTGCTGAGACTCCCCTCATTTTTCCCTCTGACTCTCAACTCGGCTCTCCTCGCTTTTGGTTTAACATCCACCTCTCCCTCGCTGACATCTTTCCCACTCCTTTCTTGTTTTCTGCTATACTTGATCCTATTCTTCTTTTCATCCTTACTTCTCTGTCTTCTGATCTTTTTCTTTCTTGGGCCTCTTTTGTGTCACAGCTTCACTCTCCACAGTACTTCTCCCTCTTTGTCTCTTTCCTTTTCCCATCATTCCCCCTCTTTCTCGCTGTCTGTATGAGCCAGCTGGCAGGCTGTGTGTGGCTGTGTGGTCCAGGGGCAGCTGAGCATGGCTAAACTGCAGTCAGATCGCAGCGTCACTGCAGAGATTACACTACTTCAGTTGTGCAGCTCCACATTGTGTGGGAGAATGTGTGTGTGTGTGTCAGAGAGGAAGGGGGGAGTGTGTGGCAGGACTGAGTGTGTGTGTGTTTGTGCATGCATATGGACCAAACCTGCTGCCACCAGCAATATCAGCCACACGTAAACTCTGTCTAACTGATCGCTCTTATCAGGTTCAGAGCATCACTATTCGAATTATCCACAGTCTTTAATGTAATGAAGGTTGTGTCAATACTGATGCTGAGTAAGTCATTTTAAACCCTGCACTCTAGGCCCTACAATACTTTCACATATAGTTCATTGAAATCCTGCCCCCACTGATATGACTTATATATGACAAAAAGCTTCAATCTTTTTTTCTGCAGAGATGGCAGAAGGCGGAGGCATGAATCCGATCAAACTGACACGATGTAGTACAAATGTGATTACACGCTGCTCAGTGTAAAGGGGCTGATGACAGTAGAGCAAAACAGAAACTAAGAAAAATAAATGAGAGGGAAGCACAGAGGAGAAGAGAGGAACAGGAGTGAAGAGGGGGAAAAGGAGAAATGAGGAAAGGAAATGAGAAGCAAGCCAAGAAATTGGAAAACAATAGGAGAGGAGACAGGCTGAGAGAAAGAGAAATGGAGGAGAGATTGGGAAGAAAGGCACAAAAGGAGAGGAGAGCTGAGGGAAGGAGATAGGCGATAGAATAAGATCATATAGTAGCAATGAAGAGATTGAGAGAAAGGGAGAAACAGATCATGAGTGGGAAAATATCACACTGGTAGAGGTACCACGGCGTCGCTGTAGCAAGCACCAGTCACATTTTTGTATGATAGTATCATCATTATGAATAAAACAGGACAGGTGTTTTGCGTGACGCTGAAACAATTTGCACTGCTAAGAGCGAAGAGCATCAAAGCATGAAATCAGAGAAGAGGTCGTGATGCAGCTCAGCGCTCCCACGGCTCTCAGGGGACTCCTCAGGATGTGACAGGACAGAAAACACTGCCTTTCTCCCCTTTTTCCTCTCCTTCTCTCACTCTATCTGGCAATTACTGAACTCTCCTCCTTCATTACCCTTTTCTCTCTTTTATCACCCTCCCTCCCCCCCTCCATTGCTTGCTCCTGTATATATTTTAATTTTTTTTATCTTCCCTCCTTCATCTAGTTCCCCAGCGGCTAGTTTAAATGTATTTGTAATATTTTAATCTGTGAATTAGATTCACTCTTTTGTCCTTTGTGTGTGTTTGTGTGTGTGATTGTAACAGTGTTTTACTCCATATCTCAGACTAAAAAAACAACTCCATGGAATTTGTCTTGTGTTTTGCTGAATATTAACCATTCCTGGAGATGTGTTTTGACATCTCAACGGAGTGTCATGGGGCAAAACCTTTTGCTTCTGCCTGAGAGGTCTCCTGACACACTGTCATTTTCTGATGGTACTCAGAGTCTATATGGGTCATCAAGTCCAAATTCAGCTGTATTTCACACTTTTACGGTGAAGTGTCTGTACCAGCTGGCATCCATTCAAGGAGTTTTTCTTCTAACATGTCTAATCAGTGCTTCAGAAAGTGTGCATTTCTCCTGTATAAAGAACCAAGATTTTACACTACATCCTGCTGCAGTTTCAGATCCAATTTTCTTGTCTTGAAATTAGGCTGAACAGAGTTGAGGTCTATTGATTGTATCCTTCCTCTTATTCTGCAAGCCTGAGAAAGGACCTACATTTATAGCCGTACTCAATCAATGACAGGGCAGTACTGGGTGACAGCACTCAGGGAAGGATTTCATTAATCAGAATACTCTGGTTGAAGCTCTTGTGCTCTTGTTATCATTTCCACTGTGCTCAGTATTGACTGACTGACTGTAGCCTGAGACTCAGTCTAATGAAATATTGAAATGTTTCATGCATGATGTAGGTTATACTGTAAGTTAAAGTGAATAACTGAACAGAATTAGCCTATGGTGATCATTAATTGGGAGCACAGAGGAAAAAAATGAAACCAGGTCAACTAAATTGATTTATATTGAAAACAATTTTGGGAAAAACAATATTACATAACCACACCCCAGCAAAGACCCAAGCCATTTTATCCTTTTATGTATACAACCTGTCAGTCACTTGATATTATTTAAAACTTAATTTTATGTGAGTTGAATTCATGGGCAGAACCTTAATTTCTTAACTAAACAACTCCTCGAACAGCACAGCAGTTTTAGTCAGAAGTCAGGGTTGTTGAATTCCACAACAAAAAAAGTGCCCAGTAGTCGTTAATGTCTTTCTGTTGCCTACATGCAGTAAGGGCTGCACTTTGTTCATTTTCATCTCGCTCTATTCAGTTTTTCTGTTTTTAATAACAGATTTTTAGGCGATCTAATTTTTCCATGATGGCTTTCTAAAGATGGAAAATATAGAAACATGTTTTGGTAATCCAATGAGGAGATGCCTGTGAGCAACCGTTTAACAGTTTGGTGTAAAACATACAATTCTTCTTAAAATTAGAAAAATGTGAAAGAAATCACATCTGGGGCAAGACGGCATCTAGTGGTTTTGGGAAAAATGCACCAGTGGCATCATCCCTGACACCTATATTTTTCTATGTAGTCTGATTTTTGTTGATGTTTAAAAATTTTAATACCATGATCTCTGAAAAAACTAAGATATTAAATCATGTTTCCATTAAAAAAATTACATCAGCTCATAGTCTGGTAAATTTGATTAACTTCTTTGTTTACAGCAAAACTGCTAGCAACAATTAGCGTTTGGATAAAAAAAAGGATTGTGAAGAATAAACCATAATTTGGACATGTCTCATTGCTGTGTCCGTGTCTGTCTCGTCAGCGTGACCATTCCTGTGAACAAATCTTCAACCTCAGTGTAGTTCTGCTTGGTTCGAATCCAAAAGCCACAGAAAATGGGATTGTATCACAGTGAAAGTGGAGTGCGACTACCAATTATTACAAGCTATTACATATTTTTCTTACATGACAGGTTAATGCCACACAGACTACCTTTTGGTGTTTTTGATGATGCAACAGACCTCATAATGTTAAGGGATGTCTGTGCTATTTTTGAATTATATTACACCACAGTACACCACTCTCCTCTTTGGTGGTGCAGGCACTGCTGACATCATGCTCAGCGATACCGTGCAGCAAGTCAGACAGAATATCAATACATTCATTACGTAATGGATTGTCCTGTGAGAGATGTACTCATTAGTCAACTGTTTTATTGCTCTTTTTTTAAAGCGCATTAAAGTAGCAGGAATCAGAGGTTCTTTCTTTGTCTGTTTTTTTGTGCCAGTATCTCTAAAACCCTCAAACCAAAAAACAGCTTTTTGTTTGTGTAGAAAGTTGAGTGCTGAAACTTAATGAAAAGGCCTCTGGATGTTTGGATGCATGACAATAAATGGGAGGCCAGTGGGTGTTTGCCTGGGCACCGTATATCTAGCCTGTCCTTAATGAAGCAAGTGTGAACTGTGCATAGACTGAAGACTTATGTTAAATTTAGAATTGAATTTGTGGTACCTTCAGGCGAGTATCTAGATGGCTGCCAAATGTGACAGATAGCCGGGTTTTGACCCCTGAAGCAAGAGAGTCAAACAGATATCTGCTCACAGCAGAGGAGGAGAGACCTGACTGTACACATTACAGAAAGGAAATGGATCTTGCTATTAAGATTATTGTAATGGGATGAACAAAGTGTCCCTACGGCTGAGTCATATCACTCCATATACAGTATAACTGCGACTTTCACACTCTCTTCTTTTTGTGTGGAATTATGAATACAAATATCCTCTCTAAACCAGGTTGATGTTTATGTGTCTGCAAATGTTTGGATATGGATGAGGACAAAACATTGCTGTAATATGATCTGTTGTAAAAAGTTCAGTGTTTTAGCCTGGAACAGAAGCCTGCCCTCCAAAATAGTTTCTGAATTTCTGAAAGGAGAAAAGTTCAGCAGGAGTTGCTCTTTGAAGCAGATGCTGTATGTCCAAGAAGGCTGCTAACCACACAATGCCACATGCAATATAGACTAAAGCAGTAATAATAGGCTCCTCTCTCCGGAGCCGAATCATGATGATCAGTGCGAGAAATCAATGCTATTTTGTTGGCGCATTGATCCCATTTTTGACGAGAGAGATTAAAAGGGAGCAGCGGGCTCTTTGTAAAGTCACCCCGCGTTACTGTTTGCATTTGTCTCCTCATTGATCAGAGCCTGTTTTCAGTCTTTTAAACACTGTCTTTACTTATCAAGTGTACTGGGACCGAGGGGTTTTCCAATTGGGTGTTAGATTCATTGTCATCAGTCAGCGCTCCTCTTTTTAGGATCCAGTAAGAGTAGCAGGAATAAAATTCAACTCGCAGCAGTCTATTTGTCCCTTTTTAAAACAACATTTCACCTGTAAGTTTATCATTTTATTCAGTCATTTAACATAACTTCCAATTCACTGTTGAACATTTAGCAATAATGGAAGCACGAGGGTAATGTTGCTCCATATTTAACATTTAGAGGACACGATTCCTAAAACACTTCTTGGCTGAGAGTCAGTGTTGGGTGGTTTTGACTACTTATGGGGAGATATTTTCAAAATGTCAAGTTCACTTTTACCTGAATGAGTGCTATTGTTTGGTGAATGGTGATAGTATGAGAAATAAAAATGCAAATTTCTGAAGGTTATCAGTTTAAAATGTTGGCAGGGAGTGAAAGTGTATCTTTCTTAGTTGGCCTGTGTCTTTGAGCAAGGCATAATTGTTCTTTGGCTGAAATAATAAATAATAAATTGTTAAAATGAATAGCTGCAGCAGAGAACTTTCTGGGAATCTCTTTGGTGTCTGTAACTATATTAACCAGTTAAAGTGGCTGTAATCAATATTTATATGTGCTCGGTGTCCAGTAACTGCTGGATGTGTAAATAGGCAACTTTTTGCTAAGGTAGCCAAAAAAAATCCATTATTGCTGGTTTATAAAGTGTCCCTAAAGATATGTGAAAAAAGACTGTGGGGGGTGACTGATTTGTTACCTTACAGATAAAAACTAATAAGAGGACTGGCACTAAAATCATCTCTGTTAGGTGACCAATGAGATAAACTCCCAAAATGTTGGTTTAGTTCTAGATACCACAACATGCAACCTCATACAAACATCTGCACATGCGGAGATGTGAGGTAATGTATTGTATGTTAAGGCAAACAAAAATCAGACCCATCTCTCCCCTTATCTTTCCAGGCAGTGTTGTTTACTTGGGGATGATGGTTGGAGCGTTCTTCTGGGGAGGGATGTCTGACAAAGTGGGCCGCAGACAGTGCCTCCTCATTTGCATGTCGACGAACGGCTTCTTCGCCTTCCTGTCATCCTTTGTCCAGGGATATGGCTTATTCCTCCTTTGCCGTCTCGTCGCGGGCTTTGGGTAAGTCTGATGAAGTTTAGGTCATTCCGGGGCCGACAAAGATAGCAAGCCATCAATTTAAATTATTTGTGAAAAGTCAAGTCAAATGGTATACTATGGCACCTCAAAATCTCCTTTGGCAACAGGATGGTCCCACTATCTCAACATACACCGTATGGGTCCAAAATCAAAGTGTGCACCAGGACTAAATCAGTAAGAGTAAATAATTAATCTCTGTGAGTCAAAATCTATTTGAGGAGTGTTTCTGTAAGCATATTTCAGTCTCTTTCTGACTCTTTTACCATAAAGGTTTGCAGCAACCCATATGATCACATGGGTTTACTATACATCTACCTCTCAAGCTGACTAAATGTAATTTTCTCTTACAGCTGCAAAGCAGAGCATTACTAAAAACTGTTAACAGCTGATGTGTAAGATGTTATAGTCAGTGACATTCTCACTCCATATATAAAAATTCAATATACATTCTTGCAATCTTAGCATTCTTAAAATAACCAGAGTGAGTGAAATTTAAAACCATGTAGACGTTGATTTATTATATCCTCTTCTTTGGCTGTGTAACTGTTCCTTTAAGAGCTAATTCAGTAATTGCATCTGCATCACTCTCTCCTGAGACTTCCAGAGTAATTGAAATATAGGCTGTCCAGACTGCCAATGCAACCTGCGCCTCTGAATCATGAGGAACTGGCACTGAGGATTGTTTTTTTGTATTATGTATGAGGAAAAATATGCTTAGTTGTGCATATTTTTTTGCTTACTTGGTCTCGTTTGTAATATTAACAATGAACCTTCAGTTTATTCTGTTTTATTGGCAAGCAATCAAAAAAAACCTATCAGAGGTAAAAAGCTGAATAAAGTCTGTTACAATTTAATTGGCAATGTCTGACTGGAGGAACAAAAACAGGCCAGTAACTAAAGGATTAAGACCAAACATGTAAAATAAATCATGACTGTAACTATGTAAAAGACGTAAAATACAAGGATTAATAAAGTTAAGTTTCTGCCCTGGTTTGGGCTCTATCTACCTCACTTCCACCCACTTTCCCATGTTCTTCGGTTCTTGCAGGATAGGAGGTGCTGTGCCCATCGTTTTCTCCTTCTTTGCAGAGGTGTTGTCCAGGGAGAAAAGAGGAGAACACCTCAGCTGGTTGTGTATGTTCTGGATGATTGGGGAGATATATGCATCTGCTATGGCCTGGGCCATCATACCACACTATGGTGAGTTTATCAGTTAGAAAATAATGTAATGTACACCTATCTGCACTTACTAGGCTTGGGATTGCGCTTCATAATGAGGAGAAAAGGCCAATTATGAGTTGTAAATAAATTAGTGAAAGCCTTAACAGGATTAAGCAACATTGAAGATAAGCTTGGCAACGTGAATTCATGCTAAGCTCCTGACTACAGGTTACAAAACTGTAAGGCTTCCCCATGGCTGTGGGTTGAGATGCTAGTTTTCCCTGCCATGAGAATCAATCACTTAATAGCTCTGAGTGGCTTCAGGCTGTGAGAGGCAGAGTTTAAGAGATAAGCATACGCATGGATATCATAGAACAGAAGCATGTTGAAAGGGTGAGGGTGGGCCAGTGGAAGAGAGGAAGCTGTGATTTATGACATTACTGCATTAGATATCAGCTGCACCCATCATAAAAATAAACAAAGACTACTGGCATTCTTTCTACCGCTTCCCTTCTTTTTTAACCTGCTGTCCCTTACTTTTACTGCCTCCCCTCTCCTCCTGTTTTGTACTCTCCCCATCGCTCTGTCTAACTCTGTCCTTTCTTTTATTACCTCTCCTGTCTCTCCACGCTCTGTCTCCGCAGAGTGTTCTTCTTGATCAAGCATAATTAGGGTTTTCTCCTTGCTCTAATAGGACAAAGCTACAGCTAGAGGTGATTTATGGCCAGACCATGCTTTAGCCAACCTGTGACGTCAGTGAGAGGGAGACAGTGTGTGTGTGTATGTGTGTGTGTTGCTGTAAGTGGCATGGAGGATGTTTTACTGGGCTGCAGCCACATACAGGTCTTCTTCAAGGGAAATTGAAGGCAATAAGATCTGACATCTGAAGAGGTAATTTGGGTTAACACACACACACACACACACACACACAGACACATACACAGAAAGGCACATGAGAGCACACATGGCATCACTGATCATGGAGATTGCATGCACACACTGCTGTATACCTGCTCACTTTGATGTACAGAAGCACACTGGTGAAGGACTCACAAAACCCTCCAAAACCAGAATGACTTTTCATGAGGAAACTCTGCTGTCAGATCTGCTGATATTGTATTGAGGGGATGGTAGTGGCCTTACTTTGCTCTTATTCTCTCTGACACTCACTACCACGCTCCCTCTCTTTCTCTGAGCTGAACTACGTGTCTTGCATATATATTCCAGTGCTCACCAGTGGTTTTTATGTTTTTCCTGAAGTGCTGCTGTGCCTGCGACCAACAGCAATACATGTGTGGGCAAAAAGGCCTACTGCAGAGATACCTTTACGTTGTTCAACGAAGACATAAAGGTATCAGTGATGGGCTATGATACAAATGCCTCAACACTGGTGTTTAATACGCCATTAGAGCACTCATTTATCTTCTCTACTCGCTGACTCCTAATGTCTCCTAAAAAAACCCTGCCAGACTCACTGCTGGTGCCCTGAAGGAGGTCTTCTCGGCACAGATCCTCATCACACTGACGGGCGAATTTAAGGAATTTACTTGCTGCCAAGCAAGCCCACCACTAGAGTAACCTCATTAGACACTGCTCAGATCTACAGATTAAAGATTAAATACCCCCCAGTGCAGGACTGCATTGCAAAATAATTTTTATTGATTTTCTATGCACTAGTTTGTGAACGTGGGCAAGGCAAAGAGAGAAAGGCAATATTTTGGGAAATATTGTTATTTACTGTCTGGTTACAGACAGTAAATGAGTTACATGAGAAGATTTATACCACTATTATATCTATGGTAAATGTGTAGGTGGTTAGTTTAGCTTAGCATAAATACTGGAAACAGGTGGAAACAGCTAGCCTGGCTATCTATCTATCTATCTATCTATCTATCTATCTATCTATCTATCTATCTATCTATCTATCTATCTATCTATCTATCTATCTATCTATCTATCTATCTATCTATCTATCTATCTATCTATCCTTCTATCTATCTATCTATCTATCTATCTATCTATCTATCTATCTATCTATCTATCTATCTATCTATCTATCTATCTATCTATCTATCTATCTATCTATCTATCTGTCTGTCTGTCTATCTATCTATCTGTCTATCTGTCTATCTATCTGTCTGTCTGTCTGTCTGTCTGTCAGTCTGTCTATCAGTCAGTCTGTCTGTCTGTCTGTCTGTCTATATATAATCTAGGCCTGGAAGTATTAGCACTGCTGGTTCAGTCATCCATAGACTTAGACAATTATGTGCATAATTCCTGTAATGACATTTCCAATGGCATGGGTGAAACACTTACCCTGAGGGGCAGGAAGCCACACTAAGTTTCTGCAGAAAAGGCAATCACTGCTGAACAACTCCTTCCTTCTCTCTCTCTCTCTCTCTGTTACTCTGTCTCTTTCTCTCTTTACATCTCTCTCTCACTCTGAGTCACTCCAGACGTTCACACACACACACACTCAAACACACACACACGGAGAAAGACAGGGAAATAAATAGAGGGACTCAGAGAAAGCGGGAATACACACAGGCGAGACGTTGTCTAAGAATGTCATTACTCCTACTGCCCAACAGAAGACACTAGGAGAGTGTAATCCAATCCTAGACTCTTTGCTAATGTGTGTTGTCTCACGTATAAGATTGTTACTCAGCACAAAAGCAAAACTTTCATCTGGCCGTGAAAACATATTCTGTTTATCTTGCACATTGTATTGTGTTCAGTACATCAAATAATGCACCGTTAGCAAATATAAAGACAAAGTAAATAAAACATTTTTGTCTCTTAACTTAGGTAGAATGCTTAAGAAAGGAGGTGGAGTTGGCTTTTATACAAGAAGATATCTTATGAAAATGTAGCTTATTTTGAATATGTGGCTCTTCAGATGAATTCCTCTTCTCAAGCCATATTTCTAAATATCTACAGGCCAACTAAATACTGTGCAAACGTTTTTGATGATTTTACTGACCTGCTGTCTATATTCTGTATTGACCTTGACTGTGTAGTCATTGTTGGTGATTTTACAGTTTTTCTCAGTCGCTTTGGTACATTTCTCGAATCATCCTTAACATTCACAAATCAGTAAGTGCATTTCTTGAACAGATCATACTAACGGCACAACACAGTGCAAAAGCACTTAACTTGCTTAAAATCCTTAGTCTATCTTTTAAAAGTAAATATTTGTGTCAGTGAACTCGGAAAGAATCCTTTAGAATGTCTTATTCAGCTTCTGCAGGCGTCTGCTGTGATGTCCTCAAATGCTGCATCAATGACAGCCAGCAGGGTCATTTGAGTATGTGTAGGTGAGGAGATGCTGTGTGTTGTATGGCCCTAATATGGGAATACGTGTTAGGACACCACGCTCTGAAATAGCAGCACACATAGTGATGTTCCCTCTCCGTTGGCCTGGCACATCGACAGTAACTCTGTGGCAGATCACATTTCGACTATGTCTTCTGCCTCTGGCCAGGTTGAAGCCAGCCCCATCCAGGTATATGAAGTTGACAGGTGGTTCACTTGATTCCAGTTTCATTATACGCTTTATCCCAGAAGATACAAAATTATTTTTATAAATTACATGTATTTTCATTTTGGACAAGATACAGTTACATTAAATGTAAACATATTGTATGTTCTTTTCAACAGCCATGGCAAAAGTGTACAGGTCACACTTACTGTAATGTATATAACTACAATGTAAACTACTGTAAAGTACAGTTACTGTATGTACATAGATGTTTTACCTGTATGTACTGTAAACAACAGGTCTACTAGAAATGTATAGAAAATATGCTTGACAGATTATGACAACACGTTCAACCATTTTGGATGTAGTGTCTTATGCAATGAACTTATGCCTAGATGTTTTGGGGGGTAAGACTATTCAACAGAGAACCGATATAATACATTTTGATCAACGTGACGTAAGCAATTGATTGTGTAAGAAACAGCAGACAATTGTTCAGAATGATTTGTATAACTGGGTCAAAGAATTTGCAACTTGTTCTAAAGAATGAGAAACTGCTTTTATGATGTACACAAGAAACTAGGTGATGTGGAAGTTGAACAAGTAGTTTTGAGAATTTCAATTCCGATTTGAGAAATCGGAATGAGTACCAAAACGACTTAAAAAAACTGTAACATCCATGTTGACAACCTCTAGGACAGAGGGACTAAAGAACTGTTGTCTTGATAACTATGGACTGACTCAACATGTGACGGAGCCCACACACAACAAGGGGCACACTCTGGACTTACTCATCTCCAAGGGTCTGGACATTTCTAAGGTTGTGGTGACTGATGTTGCTCTCTCAGATCATTCCTATGTTTTCTTTAAGAGTGCTATCTCTGTGCACACAAATGTTCAAACAGAAGTTATCACAAAATGGTTTATCACTGACAACACCAGTGAAATATTTATTCAGGTGCTCTCTTCCACACCCGCCCTCTCTTGGGTCTCAGTCAATGAGCTTGTAGATAACGTCAATTCTAAAATTACAAATATTATTGATGCCATTTCACCCACTAAGGTGAAGGCTGTCTCTGGTAAGAAAAGATCTCCATGGAGAAATGCCATGCTGGTAAGAATAGAAAAAAGAGTGTCATAAAGCTGAACGCAGGTGGCGAAAAACAAATCTCCAGGTTCATTATGACATTTCTAATTTATAACTGAGAAACACAAGGCAGTCCTTCTTTTCTGACATAACAATAATAATGCACGTGTCTTGTTTGCTAATGTCGACAAGCTAACAAACCCTCTTATGTCAGTAGCCTCTGAGCTTCTATCTACCAATGCCTGCAATGAATTTGCCTCCTTCTTCACTGACAAAATTCAGAAAATTAGACAGGAAGTCAGTGCCTCAATATCAGGTACAGGATTTGTGTTGTCCCTGTGTCTGCTTAAAATCAATTCAAATAGCATGACACAATTTGATCCTATTAACCATATAAACCTGGAGGACATTATACAACATCTGAAATCCTCTTCCTGCTGCCTTGGTATTCTGCCAACCGGCTTTTTAAAAAATGTTTCTAATTGAACGGCCTCAGATCTACTACGAATTGTCAACATGACTCTTCTCTCAGGTGTCTTCCCACAGGCCCTGAAAACTGCAGTCATTCTTTAAAAAGAATAATCTTGATGCGTCACTAATGAACAATTATAGGCCTATTCCAAACCTCTGTTTAGAACTAAAATCATTGACAAAGCTGTTTTTCAACTTTTGACATTAAACAGCTGTTTTGATGTCTTCCAGTCAGGTTTTTGAGCACACCACACCACTGAGATTCACAGACAGTAGGAGAGTTTCAGTCTTTGTATGATTGGATCTGATTGGTGGTCGACATGGTCGACCACAACATATTACTAGACCGACTGGAAACCTGGGTGGGACTTTTGGGCACATCACTAAACTGGTTTGAATCATACTTAAAGGATAGGGACTACTTTGTGTCTATAGGTAATTACACATCTGAGCAGACAAACATTACATTCCCAAGGCTCCATTCTGGGGCCTCTTCTGTTTAACATCTACATGCTACCACAGGCTCAGATTATGGAAAACAACAAAATATGTTACCATAATTATGCAGCTGACACACATTTACATAACATTTACATATACATTTGCATTTAGTCATTTAGCAGACGCTTTTATCCAAAGTGACTTACATATGAGGAAGACAATGGAAGCAATTATAACAACACAAGGTAACAAAATGCCCAAGTGCATCATAACAACTAGTCTGTTAGAGCCCAGCACAGTATATAAAGTATAGGAAGTGTTTTTAATTTGTTTTTATTTTTATGAAAATATTTAGAAAGGAAGTAGAAGGTGTGCGAGAGTGATTTTTTTTCCTTTTTGGCATGGTACCACCAGACGTTGTTCATTTGCAGAGTGCAGGGATCTGGCAGGAACATAGGTCTGTATTAGCGGGCGAAGATATGATGGTGCAGAACCAGTGGTGGTCTTGTAGACCAAGAGCATCACTTTGAGCGACAACAGGGAGCCAGTGTAACCTAATGAAGAGAGGAGTTACGTGTGCAAACAAACCACGAGACCAATCGATACCAAACGCTATTACGCAATTAAGCCACGTCACAAAAACGCCGGTGAAGAAGCGGTTTCTTAGCAATAACACTGCACTAAACTCAAAAAAGACAAGAATCAAACACACTTTCAGTTCTTGTAGGCTTCTGCTGCTACATTGTGACATAACAATGTCACCAGGGGACTATGGTCCCATACAAGCATTAAATCAAGGCTGAAGACTTTCCTGTTTGCCACTGCCTTTTATTAAATCAAATAATGATTAATTTCTTACACTGCACTGTAACATTTACTCCCCTGTTTTATCTTGTTTTTATTTTCTATTTAACTCTTTTTAAGTGTCTTTTTATATTGCCATATGTTCTATGTAAAGCACTTTGAATTGCCTTGTTGTTGAAATGTGCTATACAAACAAACTTGCCTTGCCTTATTTCTTTTTGCAGTTTCTGCTTTATGCTCCCCCCCCCACAGTTTCTGCTTTCTACTGAGACATTTTCATCTCTCTGGTCTCTTCTGGGACACATTTTTACCACTGATGACAGACGCCCACCCCCCTTTGAAAATTGTTGTTTTTAGCAGTTGATATGCTTTGCTTTCAAAGATGGATTTTAATATGCTGTGAGATTAATTCAAAGCAGGCTTTTTCTGGCAAAACCATTAGCGGTAACCCCCTCCCCACCCCCTGACTCTCCTCCTACGCCTGTTGATGGATAATGGTGCTATTCCCATTGGAGCAGAATCTCCATGAGGCACGAACTGACGAGAAACGTGGGAGGTCACGACTGACATGGCAACCCCTTTCTGTGCTTGCTCCCAAAAATTCTCTAAATTGAAGTCAATGAGAGCCCAAATATAGATCTACATATACAGTACTTTGTATCACAGCAATATTTTGAATTTTTAGGTTTGAAAGATACATTTCATTATTTCTAACTCTAATATTCCTTTATTTAATACTTGGCTCTCGCTTATCCACTGAATGGTTTAGAAAATGCTCAAAAATAACTGTCCTTTTTCAAAAGGTAAAAAGGAAGATTTATGATGTCTAAGTTTGTGTTTTTATTTGTGTATTTACTTGTGTGGGTGGGAGTATGGCATTATGTTAGTGTCATCTGCATATGGTAATTAGTGTTATTAATTTCTGTGCTTTTTCTCCATCAATGCCAGTTCTTTTTTGTGTATGTATGTGTATGTGTGCATCTCCCCCTTTGTGAGAGTGTAGTCCCTGCGTGTGTGTGTGTCCATGTTACAATGATGAATGAGTCTGGGAAAGTGCCTGTGGGGCTGAGATCAGGTGCAACAAGAATTAACTTAGCAGAAAACACTCAATCCCTTTCCTACACATTCAATTAACCCGTCCATGTGCACTTCTCTCAGCTCCCTCTGCAGAGCCATTGATCTCTGAGCTTGCACATCACTCTGCTCCAGCTGAGGAAGGCTCTCATTCAAATGCCATGTTTTATTTGCAGACCCTTTTTGTTCACAGTATTCACACATACAGTAACATTTAGAATCAGCCTCTCAGATCAAGTGGCCCAGTCCCCCCTCGGACAAGGACATATCTACACAACATCTAATATTATTTAGTCACAGATTCCTCATAGCATCGTTTTCAGACTTATAAAGTAATCATAATTTGCTTTTATTATGCCCCATTGAGCTGAAGATTGACCACGTGCTGGCTTCGAATGGTGCATTGAGAATTAAATAATTCATCAATTAGTCACATGAATTGTGGTCTGGTCAGAGAACCAACCAGTTATGGGCAGAAAGATGAACTTCATTGGTTTTGTTTGCAGAAAATTATCTATTTTCAAGATTACTTGGATGCTTTACATTATAGTAAGACACTGACCCAGCTTTATCAGCAAAGTGAATGCCATATGACCCAAACAATATATATATATATCTGAATAATAAATAATACAAACAGGTACAAAGTGGTGTTGTAGTATGTTAAGTACCAGTAAGCAGCATTTGTAAGCTAAAAAAATTTATGGTAGCACTGATAATTGTCTCATGATAATCTAAAAGCTCACAAATCAAACATGGATAAACTGCATCAACAAAAAGACACCATTTAATAAGAATATGTCAGGCATATACATCATATTACACACAGTATATTGGCATCCAACATAATGTTACCCACATTTGCAACAATGTTTGCAATGTTTTGTTTTTTTTAATGATCAAATAATGTAATTTGATGATGTGCAATTTTAAACCTGTCACTCGCAGTGATGAACCCACCTGACCTGACCTGCAGTCCACTTATCTACAGAGTTTTTTAAAGCCTCTTTTAGGTCACTGTTTTGGTTTTCTAGCCCCCACTGTTACAACCAGTGTTTTGGCACCGATTTTGATTTTGATTTTGATTTTGATTTTGATTTAGTTTTAGTTTTAGTTTATTTTGATGAAAATGTATATTAAACTGAGTCATTTGATTCTTGTTTGTTTTAACCAAAACTAAAAATATTTTAGTTTTCCAGTGAAGTTTTAGTTTTTTGTCATGCATTTGGAATTCTTATGTCTACAAAGCTATAGCTGTTGTCATCTTTGTTCTGTACCGTTACCATGTTTACATATGTTGTTCTCCCCTTTCTTGTCTAATTTTCATTGGACTGTAGATTAAGTGGCGGACGAAACTGTTTCACTAATCAGGAGCTAGGTTACAGTGTGGGATTCCACAGATGCATGCAGGTTGTTGAATAAGAACTTAGATTAAAATAGCAATTTGTTAATTTGTTCATTCATTTTTAAATGGTTACTTATTATTTTGTTTTAGATACATTTCGTAGTAAAAGGTTTGTCATCAATGAATATTTTATTATTACTGCCCAGCGCCAGACTGCAAGCAGACAAAGTTAGTGACTAGCTGGTGGAGTGTTAAGGAGTTTTAAACAGTTCGATATATTATTTTATTTATTTTGTTTATCAAAAATGGAGCTTAAAGGAGAATGAATATTGGACTTACATTTTTTCGAGTGGCTAGAAACACAATCCAAATGAATGCTATTGTTTCTTTGTATCTGCTGGATGTGTGAATAAGCAGCTACGTTTGCTAACAAGTTCACCACAATGTTATTCATTGAAAATATGTCAGAGTTGCGTTTAAAAGTTGCAAGAAAAGTCAGTTACAGTAATGCTGCTTTAAATGTTGACATTATTTTGTCTACTTTTTTATATTAATGTAGTAGGATATGAGCAGTTCTATATTTTTATGTGGGATAATCTTGATGGCATTGTTGCCATAATATTTGCAGTCTGTTATGTAACATTTGTGGATTTCAATTAGTCTTGTACTACTGATCTTAACTATATCAGGTTTATATACCTACCTAGAAATACAGCTGTATACAGCCTTAGAAAGGTACACTCCACTGCAAGAAATTCAAGCACTTTTCATCAAGTATTGGAATGCCTTCACCTCCTATTCTGCCATGTCATCCATCTGTATCATATCTGACTGTCATTGATGTTGTATGCCACCATTTATAGGTTGGAGTTTCAGTATGGGTTCAGCGTACCAGTTTCACAGCTGGAGAGTGTTTGTGGTCGTCTGTGCCCTGCCCTGTGTGTGTGCTGTGGTGGCACTTACCTTCATGCCTGAAAGTCCCAGGTTCTACCTTGAGGTAATGATATTTTCTATTTTCTTGGCATTCAATATTAGAGCTCAAGAAATAAACTCTACTTATCCCTCATCAATCTTTAAAGTTGTATCTTTAAGAATGCCTCTCGCTGGTGCTGTGTCCTTGTCACCAACTGTTCGCACTTATCAATTTTATAGTCGACATCTTTAGAATAATGTTAAGCAAACTGGGAGTGCTAGGACATTTCCCAACAGATGTTTAGTTAGACCAAACAGTATGAGTCATCCAAAACTCTTGGAGAAGACCTTATATGTGTCTGCAAAATAGAACCCTGGAGATCCGTGACAGTAGGTTTGCTGCTGCAGGATAATTACCCTTTGAAGTAAAATGAGTCACTGCTGTCGTGACCCTCATCATTTTGTCCCATCTTGGAGAAATCAAAGGACTGTATTTATGTACAGTATATACAATTGTGGATGTGAGACTGCTGCTGTCCCTGAGTAAGCAAGACGGCTGCTGATCCCATGAATTTATCTCTTCTTCTTTTTTTTTTTCTTGCTTTCCATACTGTCAGGTGGGGAAGCATGATGAAGCCTGGATGATCCTCAAACAGATCCACGACACCAACATGAGAGCCCGTGGGCAACCGGAGAAAGTCTTCACAGTGAGTGTTTGTTTCTGCTGTGCGCTGTCTTGGCTGGGTATCCCGATGCTTAAGGAAGCAAAGAGGCTTATATTCTGCCACCGCTGGGACAGGTTTTAATGCTTTCACCATGCAGGATCATATCTGAATTATGAAGGTTCTGAAAGCTGTTTTGTGTCGCTCAGGCTTATTTGCTGCGTGAGCTGCACTTTGGGAAAGCCTCTTAGTCAACACATGTTTCTTGACTTGATCACGTACTTTAGTAAACACTGTTTACATTCACCTTTTTGATTCTGATTTGATTTTTATTAGTTATCATGTGCTTTCAATCTTGTGTGAAACTAAAGAAAATCAAATAGAAATAAGCGAAAAACAATAATTCGAGCAAGAAATTAATGTTGAATGCAGCGTGAATGTACACCTATTAAATTATACTGTAATCATCATTCCCAGGTAAACAGGATCAAGATCCCCAAACAGCTGGATGAACTGGTAGAAATGGAGTCAGAGTCTGGTAACCCAGTTTCCAAGGCTTTCTTTAGGATAAAGGCCGAAATTCATGGGGTAAATATTTGTCTCTTTTGTTTTTTGCAGCAGAAGGCTTGTTTTGCCAGCTGTTCATTTTCTTTCTTATTATGAATCTCATTTCTGTCCACTGCCCCAACGCCAAATCTTACTTTTGATCACATAAAGTGTAACAAGTCTCTTGTCTCTCTTTAGATCTATCTGAATCTCATGAAGTGCTTCAACTACCCTATGCGAGAAAACATGATGCGACTAGCCATAGTATGGCTCACACTGTCATTCGGGTGAGCTTCTTTCAGATGTAATTTGTGTTGCAGAAAAATCAGACAAGTCTAATTTCTCTGATCAGAGAATAGCAGTAGGCAGTCGGGCTTGTGGCCACATTGCATTTCTGTCATCTTGATCTCCCAGCTGTGCAGAAGTTGCATGGTCTCAAAATCACTCACAGTCTGTAGATCAATACTGGTCCATTGGTGTCTCAGTGGGAGCAAAGATAGGAGTGAAAGCAGCCAGAGATTAAAAAAACACCCTGAAAACACTCTTTAAAATCAAACGGAGAGCATGAGTGGTCTACTACTGTGTCTGTCTGCTCTCTGCCTGTGTCTGAGAACACATTTAAGAGTGTATTTATCCATGTTTTTATCATATCTCAGTCTAAAATCAACATTCTTTTTTGCTGATCAATTGATTCTTGATGCCACTGTATCTTTTTTGTTTCAGGTATTATGGCCTGTCAGTTTGGTTCCCTGATGTCATCAAACACCTTCAGGCAGATGATTATGCCTCCAAAGTGAAGATCCACAACAATGAACACATTGAAGATTTCACTTTCAACTTCACCCTGGAGAACCAGATACACAAAAATAGCCTCTTCATAAATGACCGGTAGGACAAGTACCAGCAGGATTAGTGGATACAAAAACATTATAATTAAACATGAACATATTTGTACAATACAAACGGAAGTATTTATGATCTATATGTTACTGTAGCTATTATGTTTGTGATATAATATTAAAAGCAGAACTGTGCTTCTTCAGATTCATAAATATGAAGCTCAAGTCCGTCACCTTCATTGACTCTGCCTTTCGTAACTGCTACTTTGATGACGTGACATCGGTGGGCTCCTTCTTCCGTAACTGTACTTTCATTGACGTTTACTTCTTCAACACAGGTGAGACAGAGGGATTAAAAATTATTGAACTCTTACTTTGACATGAAAACACAGCTAGGTTGGCATATTGATTGCCTCTGTTTTATTATTGCCAAATTGGATTTTTTTTTAATTATTTGGGCAGACATCGATGAATCCAAGTTGATAGATGACACAGAGGTGGTCAATTGCACATTCACCCACAACAAGATGGGATGCCAGATGACATTTGATGATGACTACAGTGCCTACTGGGTTTACTTCATCAACTTTCTGGGGACCCTGGCTGTTCTGCCCGGCAACATTGTGTCTGCCCTTCTCATGGACAAAATTGGACGTCTGTCCATGTTAGGTAAGAATGGAGGGTAAGAGTGTGGTTAATGTTTGTGTGTGCACTAATTGGTTTTCATATTGACTGTAGGATGGTGAAAGGATTCATGCTATGGATGTGCCGTACATCATTGAGTGTGAGAGGCAATTTTGATTATGCCCTTTAATTTAGTTGAGCATTAGTCAAATGAATGTCACTTGCAACTCTTGCTCCTTCACTCGTTCTCTGTGTGTATTTGTATGTCCTTCAGGTGGCTCTATGGTCCTTTCAGGCATCAGCTGTTTCTTCTTGTGGTTCGGCACCAGTGAGTCCATGATGATTTTCATGTTGTGCCTTTACAATGGCTTGAGCATCTCTGCCTGGAACTCCCTGGATGTGGTCACGACTGAGTCATTCCCCACTGTCAGGAGGTGAGGGGACAAACATTAGATGAGGACATAGCATGGATTTACATATAATGGACAGACATACACATAAAAAGACATGTGATGATGTCAACTTTAACATATTTCTCTCTCTTCTCTACCTTTTATCTCCTCCTGTCTCTGATTTTTTTCTCCCCAGAGGAACAGGCTTTGGGTTCTGCAACGCTCTATGTAAGCTGGCTGCAGTCTTAGGGAACCTGATATTTGGCTCTCTCGTTGGCATCACAAAGGCCATCCCCATCCTCATGGCCTCATCTGTGCTCGTCGGGGGAGGCCTGGTTGCACTTCGGTTGCCTGACACAAGGGCTAATGTCCTCATGTAACACCAGCTTGGTGTTAATCAGCTGGGATAAGACCTGGGTGGATCTGAGAGGAAGCCCAGGAAGTGTTGAGCAAGGAGTGCAAATGGCTTGGTTCACACATAATATATTTAAATATATGAATTACTATTAATCACATTTCGCAAATGTACCTTCGGTAAAGCTGCATAACAACCCACATTTTCCCTGTGTGTTTTACATTTATAATACAAATCAAAATTGTTAGATTCCTCATTAGTCAATAGTATGCTCAGCCAGTTTGTGAATGTATTGTCTGGAGATTTAACATGACAGAGCTGAGAGTTTGCACAGGTTTTAGTACTGAGACTTTTGTTCTGTGACAAAACCTTCCAGCTGCAGCCATAACCTTGTGTGTTGTCACTACATGGTTAAAGCTCAAGGCTTTTAATATTGATACGGCCTTATTAAGACAAGGCAGATGTGGAGAAATGTGAAAAACAAGCTGTAATGAGCACAGCCGACCTGCTGTGTGACAACGTAGGGAATAGATGATCAGAAGGAGCAGTCACGTGACACAGCTGTATAACAGCTGGCTTGCCCATATAGCAAATACATGCTGTAGACAGTGTGCACAAAGTCAACATATACAACTACATAAAAAGCCACACATTGATATACTGTATATAAATATATGTGCAAATACATGTCTTAAAATAGACATTCACATATACCGGCACTTTTCTCCCCAATCTACACTTGCACCCTCCTGTACACACAATACTGTATTTTGCTCAGCATGACATTTGCTCAGACATCTGCAACCTTTTCAAAGTAGATAATTCATGTAGGACACCAAGCCCTTTGCATTCCCTACCCAACCAAGAATCAAAAAGGCCATATTGAAAACTGTATTTTCTTGTACCAATAATTGTATGGTATGTTGATTCTGAGGCTGCTAATTTTATTTTCTGCTGCGTTATTGTGAAAGTTGGAGTGATGAATTATTAATTTTACCCAAATGTTGTTACTCCAGGTCCCCTTCCATGTGTTATGTTATTTTTCATAGGCTCTCTCATGAGCACTCCTTCTGATTTAGCTTTGTGTTGGATCTTGCTTGTGGCAGTGACGTTGATAATGACATGTCATGCTGCTTCCTTTTAAAAATCCTGAATGGCCTTTTTAAAATGTGCCTCTCCTTAACTGGAGCAGTCTGCCCATAGCTGTGTGGTGTCCAACGCTTATAAGGAACAGACAGAAAGTGAAAAGGAAGTAAATAGATAAAATAATCATGTTGTTTTGTGTATATATGTGAAATATATGGCCAATACAGTATTTTAGTAGGGTCTTAACCTCATCTCTTTTGTTAAACATCCTTATTTTGATAAAACTTTTATTTTTGTGAGATACGCCGCCACTCCTGGAAATAAAATCCAATTGTTACTATAAAAAACAATGAATTATAATATGATCAAATGTCATTTGTTGTGACTTGCAAATGGTGTAAGTTACCGTGTATGACTACAAAATAAAATGTAAATAACAACCACCTCTTTATGAGGGCTAATTGGTTCTACCCATGATGAAAATGTCTCCTAAGGAAACCTTTTGACTTTTTTGACTTTCTATCTTAAAATCACCTGGGAAAAATTCTTTTTGTCTAAAATCTAATTTTGCCATAACCTTTCGCTTGAAAACATGACCTACCTTGTAATAGTTATTATGTATATTGTCTTTCACCATTGGAACCTCAATGCATACTGCTAAAGATAATGATAATATGATCATGTTGCTCTTTTCAAAGTGTTAAAATACCTCTAAAATTAAATTTGTCATTTTCCAGATATATCTAACATAATTCAGTTGCTCTCAGTCTTAATTTGTGCCCATGGATTTTATTTTCTGTGGCTAACAGCCTGTGTCCTCCTGCTTTCTCTGTATTTGTGGTATCTGTGATTGCAGCGTAGAGGTAGTTTGTCCTTGCACTGCAGTTGGCTCTGTCAAAGCTACTCAACACAAAAACCCAAAAGCTTCCAAAGTGGCACTACATGTGCCACCATTTCCATGGACCCAACGTTTTCTCAGATTTTTCCAAATCATTTGGAAATACATAATGAAGTGTGCTGCTATTGCGCAACAGATATTTTTTGATCATATAATTTCCACGTATGGCATACAGATTCTGAATAAATGCATGGATATAAAAAGAAATTAATTTTGCCCAATCTCAATCCAATGCTGCTGACTGTTGTCAGTGGCAAGAATAACAGAAGGATTGAATTGTATGGTTCTGGATGTGTTAAAACCTTAATTAGTGGCAGATCTAACTGTTGTGTTATATTGGGGAGAAATTACATTACCTGTTTTGTTTGAGGTATTTTGGGTAATGCTTATATGTACTGTACTGTATTTTTGTGTGTGTGTGTATAAGAGAGAGTACTGTATGTGTGTGTGGGCCTGCGTATGGATGCATGATTGTAAATAATGTACATATCAAAGCTGATATTGGTGGATTTCTGGGTTATATGTGTATAAGCTCCTTGATCAGCTCATGTCTCCTGCTTTGCCCAAGCGATAAGTCCATCTACTGTATCTCTGTTGTTCATCTCTGTGTGTCCTTGGCTTCAAGCCCCTGTTCACCTGCTACTCTGTCTGTGCGTATGTGTGTGTGTGCACAAACTTGCATGTATGTAAGAAAACGTCTGTTCTTTTGTGCTCAACTTTGTGTTCTGACTGTAAATTCTTCTGGCAGAAAATGATAGCAATATTATGATTTTTGTTGAGGAAAAATGTGAATGTATCACTCTTGTAAGTTCTGTTCATCCATTTTATGGAGGTAATCAAATGTATGTGGAGAATATCATTGTGCATATTATTGTGAAGGGCCTGCCAGTCATGGGATGACTGAGCTGTATGTTCAGAGGTCCATAAGTGTGAAAATATGTGAACAAATATTTGCCAAATGAAGCCCTGTGAATAATGTTAGAAATTGGAAAGGCAGGGATTGCAGACCATGCGGCTTTTGAACATATACAATAAAACTTATGTTCTCTTGCAAATTATGCTGTGCTTTCATTTCACACTCCTTATTGCAAACCTCAGAACAAAATGAATCTCCATACTCTTTATATGTTCCATTAGTGCAATAACCTATAGACATTTTTACCAAGACTGAGTCCTAATTTTGCATTATTTTCTAACTACAAACAATTTGGGAGAGAAACATAGACTTGCAATGCAAATGTTTCCCTTTGTTCAAGTAGCTTATTTGCATGTGTTACTTGGGTACTTAGTAATCACATGTGTGCTTCAGAAGCTACACATACAAAAAAAAACTTGTGAGGTAGGCCTACACCTAACTAAAACGGTTGCAGCGTAATGAAAAGTTTAATATAAAACAGCCATGCAATAAATCCTGTCTTTATGAAGGTTCGGTTTTTGTTGAAACTATTACAGTATGCAGAACGTTATGGTCATTTTGGAGGCTGTAGTTTGTGGTGCTGTTAAATTGTATTGGACAATACTGAGAATTGTTTCTAATATTTAGCATACCTGAACATTAATGAGGTAGACATAATATTTTAAAAAACACCTCTCAAAATACCAGGTAAGAGAAGGACATGCAATGAAACAAATACAGTGTGTGGCTATGTTCGCCATGGTTCGCCATTCATAATCTAAATCTCATGCTGCACCCTAGTGGATGAACTCAGATATTGAAACAATTAACTGAATAAAAAAACGATTGTGTCACTGTGGGTTCATTGACAGATGCGGGTTTTAAAGTTTACTATTTCTGGAATGTAGATTTAAATGACCTTTCTTCAAAAACTAAATTTAGATGTCCATTTATCGTACGAATATGTGGGGCTATTCTCAGTTCATGAGATTAAAAAAAAATAAAAATGTTTTCTATGTTTTGTCCATGACTTTCCCCGTTATTTTTGAAACAATTTGCCTCTATGTAACTGGCAGTATTGTATTTCATGGGTCTTCGGAGAAAAATAAGGACGCACTGAGGCTTATTAGGCAAGACCACACCACTGTGCATGCGGTCTAAGGGCAAGACAAGTTTTTCAGTAACGTTATCACCTTTCAAGAACAGGGCAATTCAAAGTGCTTTAAGGCAAAAAAAAAAAGAAGCATTAACACAAGATATAAAAGAAACTCATACAAATAAGATTGAGTATAAAATAAAAGAGAAGCTAAAAATTAAGATAAACTTGAATACAGAACAGGACAATAAAGTTACAGCACAGTTATAGGGAGTGCAGTACTGACAGTTCAGTAGTAGTGTCATGTTATTTACCATTTTTCCCAGTGGCGTTGAATGCAGCATTAGCCACCTTTAGACCAGCAGGTGGTGCGAGGTGCTAAATCTCCATCTCCTGTCCCGTCAATCATTTCACTTCTGAGCCTAGCGAAGACATCACACTTTGTCAAGGAGTCACGCCAAAGCAGCGCACACCATGGGGATCGTCTGCCGCAAGTAACAGCTGGCGCTTTCATGAAACATTTGAAGACTGTGGTGCCCCGTTTTCGGCAGTTTTTCCCCATTTAGCGCCACCAGTTTCTTTTATCCATACCAGTAACGGTATATTCCCGAGAGGTGCGGCACATCGCTGACGGTTTGCTGAAACGTTAGCTTGTGGGCTGAAGTTATTTCCAGTTCAGACGAGTTCACAAGTGGAGGAAACGACGCAAGATGTACCATGAAGAAACCGCAACTATGCAAAAGCCCCGCTATGGAAGTAAGTTGCACTTTTTCTAACTCCTGTCTTTGCTCGGTTACGAGGAACAGAGGATGAATACAAGCTAACGTAAGGTGCCATCACAAGGACGTTTGATGAGCAACAGGTGGTTCAGCAGCACCTGCCTCCACTTCAGTAGGTGTGGTAATCCCTGACAATATGGCAAGGTGCAAATGAAATATGGTTTCAGCAGAACGAGCGTGAACGAACTGTTAGTGAAAGAGGTTTTTAGGTCACATCCTGGTTGTTAAATTAACGTTAAAGCTAACTTGTACAGTTGGTAGGTTCAGGGCCCACGCTTTGTTGTATGGGAGCTGCACACTCCCTTAAAATGTAGCTCAGACACGTTTTGAATTGTACTTTACCTCCAAAGTGCCCCCAACTGCGCCACAGGTTTTTTTTATAATCTATTTATTTAATGGTGGTAGCAAGCATATCAGCCTGTCTACACAGAAGGCATTTTCTCCTATGTTAAACATTAACTTTTGATTTTGCTGCTGTTGAGAAATCTGTAACTGACCACATGAGTATGTCAAGATTGTAACTGAGCGAGCGGATATTCAAAGCACATCTAAAGTCTGCAAAAGTCAAGAGTTTACTGTATGTATTTTGTCACTGTTGGCAAAGTACAACTTTGAGAGATAACACCAATCAATTATGTCATCAATGCAATCTTTTTGCCTCTGACTTGGCCCCTTTAATTTTCATTATCTCGGAGTCTTGCTCTGTATACAGGCCACCCTAGCTTAAGCATTGTTCATGGAGAGCCGTTTTGCTACTGTGGATTCAAAGGAGGTGTGTCTCTAGAAAAAAGGAGCACAAATAATGAGTAGTTTGTTGCAAAGACTGTGAGATAGCATAGTCTTAGGAACCAACAAGCTGTCTTTAATTTGTTGGCCTTGTCATTGTGTGAAACAGGCCACATTTGACCTCAGTAAGGTCGCCCCTGCATGCGTTTTATCGTGCAACTGCTGTTACAGGACCAAAGCAAAGTTGTTCCCTGGAATTAATTTCAATAAATGATTAACCATAGTTCATGGATTTGCTTGTGAAATGGTCCAACCTAAAAGCAAAGTCGGTCTTGATTTTTAGTTCCCCTTTAGACCCCCCCCCCCCCCCCCTCCCCAAATGTTCAGTAGAATAACCCTGCAGCCAAACAAACAAAAGCATGAGTCACAATCATAGACCCTGTAACTCAGGTCCTGATCCTGTGACACACAAAGGCAACACATTCATCCTGAGGGTTAAATATAACGCTCAGTGCAAGAGTGCAGACAGGCTCTTCCAGGAAGTGTGTGAATGAGTCGGTAGAGGTAGTGTGTAATGGCTGCACTGGGGTTGAGATGAGGGCTCATACACATTTGCATCCATGTCAACTGCACAGCTGGGCCGCTAATCTATGGTTGGATGTCTGGATACTGTGATCGTGAGGCTGGGCGCATATATAATATATATATATATATATATATATGAATGAATGTTTGGCCTTTGTGTCTCTTCTCACATGCGACTATTATATGTTGAGACGTAGTGAACTGATGTCTGTGCAGGTGGCTGATGAATAGACAGAATTTGATAGGTTTAAAAGATTCGGTCTAGTCCCGTAGAGGGTAGATTGAATACACTGCAGCTTACTGTCCCTGTGAGGGAAAAATGTCTTAGACTCCATATTGCACTTCCAGATACAATGAATAAAATATACAATTTATAGACATAAAATGTCACAAAAGACATTACAGCATTAAGTAAATTGAAGCACAGCACTAAGTAATATTTACCGATCTATGACTTTGCTGAATTGGATTCATTTAATAAGGAGGTTATTTTAAACTTGCCATGGCAGATAGTGGCGTCGACGGGAGTAATATTTTGCCCCCCTCATGGGCATTGGGATTAGATTGTTTAGGCAAATCAATCAACAGGTTTAACCAGTTTAACTAGGCATCATTAGAGGTAGTGATATTCAGGTAACCCATGCACAGGAGACAGACTGACTCTGATGTGTGTGTTTTTATATTTTAGTCTTACTTGATGTCCTACACCCTAATAAAGAAGAGATAAGCCATAAAAACCACGCTATTCCCTGTGAAACCTCAGTCGCTATACTCAAACCCAGGACATGGTGCTTGGTTCAGTGGGAGAAAGCTCTGTTCTTAAACTGAGTCCCCGGGTTTATGATTGTCCCTTTACTCAGCCAGAAATAAAGAGATTTTATTGGATTAGAGCGAGGTAAGAAGTGCTGGGGGGAGGAGATCTCATTAAGCTTCAGGTAAAGGTCAACTCTCAGCAGAAGTCACTTTGACATGGCCCTTTCCTCATGGGTTCATTGGAGCGTGGGATGTAGCAGTTTCTGAGGGGCACTCAAGTTCCTAACAGTCAAAATAAACACCCTTTGAGCAAGAATTATCCTCTGCTTGTGACCTAGTTGTATTAATGTATGCCTGTACTATTCCTATCAATGTCCGTACAGTTCCCCTAAAACTCGTTCTAAGCATCAGCAAAATAACTTTCTACTTCCGGTACCTCAGCTTATAGTGTACTTTTAATGTCAGTTAAGTTTGAACAGAGCTCATGCTTTGAACATATTTTTATGTGACTTTGTTACATTTGCCATATCAAAATAAAAAAATGGAGCCTTCTTATTTTATTATGTACTATTATATCATGATAAGTTTGCGCAGACCTACTTTAACTGTAATCATGTGTAATCAAGACCAATAAGAAAGCACACAATATGAAAAACAAATAATAAAAAACAATGACAGTGATGTGATTTTTGAATTTGCTTGCCTTTTCCAGCCATTCAGGATGATGAGAGGCTGTCAGCGGAGGAGATGGATGAGAGGAGACGACAGAACATCGCCTACGAGTACCTGTGTCACCTGGAGGAGGCCAAACGGTGAGACGGGAGGGGATGAAGACGAAGACCTCGAAGATAAGAGGCGCTTTATGGCACATGCTGATTCAAGTCAACCACTTTCCTTTAATTGTTTTCTTTGTCACAACTCTGAGCTCGTACATTGGGCGTGTTCTTGAGCCGAGAATTAGGTTTGTTTAATGTTTGATTATGTAGAACGGTTTTGTATTATAAGTTTGTGTGTTTAATGAACATCGTTATGTAGATATAAAAACAGCAGGGAGTGGTTGAGAAATTAAGCAATGGAGAGACCATGAGGGGGATAGGTAATGGAGCAACGTCGCAATAATATTTGTAGTAGCGTGGAGCTATAATGACAGATAACGGCAGAATCAGCATGCATGTGAGATGATGACACGGACCTGTAAGCATGAATGAGAACATGTGTGATTAAGACAGGGGGGGTGCTGACTTAGGGGAAAGAGTGGCTCTCTTTCCACTGTGTCCTTAATCTCACTGATCGTTGAAGTAATCAAATAAAAACCTAAAAATCTAGGTTTGTGGATACTTTTCACAGTAGGTTTAGGAAATTTGTTCCCAATAACGTCAAAGTAACCACAGCCTTAATTAATAAGAATCATTTATTTCTTTTATTTTTTCAGAAGTAAGTTTTTCTAAAGAAAACAAGAATCTGATGAAGATTCTTTCTTGTGAGGTGCCTGAGCAAAGTTCAAACTAAACCACTTCCTGTCTTCTTTACAAGGGCATCCATCTGAACAGGAAGTGTAATCATGTCTCTTAACACACTTAATGTTGTGACAACTCCACCTAGTCACAGAGAGAGAGAAAGATTCCCAGGATTGATTGACATTTAAACCCACTGTAGCATTCTGTAACCTAGTGGTGATTCAGCAATCATGCTTCTTCTTGGGACAGTCTTTATATGAGGGTGTGCAGTTTCATTTGCATCATCATTTCCCCACAGATTATTGTTTTTTGACAACTGAATATTGACTCAGTAAAGACTATTTGAACAACCTGCCTTATCTGCTTATGTCAAATGCTAGACTAAGCAGAGATTCAGTCACCCATTATAATTGGGCCTCGCCTAGATTGTGACACTTTCTTTTTTTATTGTGCTGAAAAAAACTGTAGTTTAAGGCAAGCTGAGCTGCACTGGGACAGTTTAAGGAACAGATGCTGTCATAACACTCCAGGCTCAACCTCAAAATGACCACTATTTAACACACACACACTCTCACATACACATATATATGTATATGTGTGTGTATATATGGTACTGTACTCACACTTTCACTTTCTAGCTTCCTGTTATTCCACACCAGTGCTTAATGACTTTTCTACACTCCTGTTATTTGTGGAATGGAAGCTCCAGGGTGCGACCAGAAATCTGTCTAGTAAGATCTTGAACCGTATGAAAATATTGCGGCAATGGAGAGATGCAAGAACAGGGGTAATGTGGGGCCGACGGCTAGTTCTTAGTAGCCTGGCAGCTGCATTTTGAACTAACTGTAAACGATTTAGAGCAGCTTGACTGAGGCAGGTGTAGAGGGAATTACAATAATCTAGATGGGAGAAAATGACTGTGTGACTTAACAGTTCGAGATCTGTGGAAGACAAGATACATATGGATTTGGTGATTATTTCTTAGCTGAAGAAAACAAGTCTGACAAAACTTAGAACATGATGGTCAAAGATGATACCAAGGTATAGTTGATATTCGAGTGAAATAGACCAGTAAACTGATCAATTGCAGTGGCAAAGTTATCAGGTCCAATTATAAGAACTTCGTTTTTTTTCAGGGTTTAGGTGGAAGATACTACTAGTTTCAATGACAAAATCCACACTGACAACATGTCAGCGACACAAAGGAAAGAGCCTCTTTTGGTCTAAATTAGTCATGGGGCGATATAAAAATTTCATGTCACGATTATGCTGGCAAAAATAATTGCAATTCGCGATAATCATCAAAATATGCTTAAAACTCTTAAAATGTTACTAAAACATACTGGAATCACTTTACCTTCCATGTTGTTAAGAAAAAAATATTTTTATTTCATGTGTCACAGAACGGACCCGCATCTTTTTTTGTGAAAATCAAACAATCTTTAAGGTAATCAAAAGACCCCCCTGCATAAATATAGGATAGATAAATAAAAATGGCAACATTGTGTGGGTCTGTTTTTTCTTACATGATGATTCTGTGTTTATATTGGGTTTTTTTTGGCATTAGGTGTTTCAAGTAACTCATGAGGATATTCATGATTATCCCGATAATTAAATTAACAACAATCTTATCTTGAGTGTTTTGTTTTTTTTTATCTCGATTTTACATAGTAGATTGCCCTTGTGCTTTCTTGTTCAAAGTCCCTTAACTGCAGTTGGTAGAGTGTTGGTGTTGTCAGATGATAGAGACACGCACACACACAGCAGTTTCTGGAATGAGACTTTGTACCCTCTGGAGAGTAAACAGTTGATGGTTTGCATTTGTAGCTTTTTTTGGATGTGCGCCCTTTAGTTTGCTCTGATACAGGTCAACCCCAGTATATCGAGAGAATGAGTGTGTGTTTTTTTTTTTTTTTTTTGTGTTGAGGATGTTATACTAATTTTTAGACAAACCATACCCAGCCACGTGCTAAATTTCTCCCATTAGACAAGCACATGCACAGTCATGAACTCATGACCAGCATGACTAAGCTACATGATGCAAGCTTCCAGAAGACACTTGTGTGTAGACAGAAATAATGTAGCTGAAAGCAAAGCAATGTAGATCACTAAAAATGTGTTGAGGTGGGACAGATTTAAGTCCCAGAGTCCAGAAAGCTGTTTTGTTAAGCCTGGTGGGTCGCAGATTGGACAATGACAGGAAGGCCTGCTTTGGAGGGTTGTAAACAGGAGTTCTAGCCTGTCCTGCTTCAGGAGACAAGTTCTCCCAACATTGTTTTAAGTACAGGAAGTGAAGTTTCACAGGACAGCTCTGTTACTCATGCAGGATGTTGCTTTGACTGTGTTTTTTTATTTTATTTATTTTTTTGGTCTTTCCCAGTGATCCTGACTATCTTGCATTTGCTCCTCTGCATTAATATGTCATTGTCTGAATTTTGATCTCCATCACTGCTTTGCCCTGGTTGGCCTCAACTACTGAGCTATGATGGGTGTGCGTGTTTTCAGTCAGTCAGTCAGTCAGTGCTAAATGGGCTTTTTCTCACATGCAACATCGTGTGTGTGTGTGTGGGGGGGGGTGTTAACGGATATTGACTTAACAGCATCTTCTTGATACGAGACCCCAGGACACCTGCTGGACAGTGATGATTTGTAGTATTTGAAGTACTTGTACAGCTAAAATTCAGTGACTATCTGTACTTTCCGTTAAAGTATAAAGTATAACCGAGGTCTTCTTCTTGTATAATCTACAGCGTCAGCTGACATAGTTACGAGGATGCTTTATTCCTCAAGGTGCCTAACCTACACACTCCACTGGCTTTTTGTTGACAGTACATGGTGTGTTGTGGTTGTCCTTAATGTGCTGACACATATTTTGGCAGATGGATCCTTTGAGCACCCACACAGCTTTAATTAACATAAACAAACTGTGCGCATGCATGTGGAAGCAAAGCTTTATTGCTTGCAGTCTGAAAGGCAGGAGTTGCTGGTATGAATAAAACCTATAAACAAAACATAAGGAAGCTAAATCACTGAGTACTTTACGCTGCCTTTTGGCAAAGGTTAAATTCAGATGATAAGCAAAAAGGTTAAAAACTTAACACAAAGAGTTTTTTTTTTTTTGTTATAGTAGAATACTCGGGACAGTGGTGTAGCCGTGAAAGTAAATATAGTGTCACTTCCAGGCACCAAGATAATGTGTAACAGAGATAATGTGACCATGATGATTCACTGTGCTCACAATTCAATCACTAGCTCTTTGGAATGAGTTTTTCCTAATATTTGGGGGAATGGTCTGGCAGAGACTACTCTGATGCCACTTAGAGCCTTTCAAAGGGAAATTATATCAATTTGAAATAAGGTTGGGCGATGTGGGGGGACATTTGAACCCATTCACAGTCCAACCTTGCCCATCTTTCTTTACCTTTCCTTCCTATTTGTTAAAATAGTAGTGAGGCTCCATTTTATTTATTTATTTTTAAGGAACAGGGCAGTGTGTGGGGGAGAGAGACTGCGCTCAGAGCAGACCGATGTGTTGGCGAGCGGAGCAGAGAGAGAGGTTAGCAGTGAAGTTCTCTCGACCTCCCGACAACAGTCTGAAAGCTGCAGCAAGAATGGTTAACACAACTTTTAAGTTACCTCATTAACTATATCATATGGTTCTTAAAAAAATATTTAAAATACTTGTTATAGTGATGAATGACTCTTACTAGCGTTGGACGATGGCATCGTTCATTCTACCCAATTTCCCTTTTTCTCTCATAACAAATTGCCTTGCAGAAGTGAAACTCCTAAATCTTTGGCTTTAGACTAAATGTAGCAGTATTCGACACCTTGCTCAATGTTAACCTCTTTAACCTCACATTGTCCACTAGACAAGTAAGCCTGGCACTAACCTTTACTTGGTCCCAAAGCTCAAACTGTAAGTCTGTCCACAGCCCCCTGCCTAAAGCATGCTAGGCACAGTGTGGGTGCTGCCTGGAACAACGCCCAGGTCTCACTGTCCTCCAGAATACTTTGTTGCTCCGAATTTGAGTTGATCTGAAGTTTGAGTTGAAGACATTTTGTCATAAGGTTTCCATACAGAGCTTTTTCCTACTGTAAATGCCATGAATGGCAGCAAGACATTATTTTGTTAGGATTTATATTTGTATGTTCTTGGTCCACTGTCTTTCAGGGTGCTTTCACATCTGTAGTTCGGTTTATTTGGTCCAGACTAAAGGCAAGAAATTTTACGTTGTAACATTTTTAATTCGTTTCAGTTCCTTTTCACACCACAAGGTTTGCTCTGGTCAGAATCAGTTAGTGAAACAAGCCAAAATGCAGCAACACAATCACTTGTTGGCCTGATGTGTCATTGAACGTAAACTGATTAAACTGATCTTCGATTGGTCAGAATTAACGTGTGGGGAAAATTCCAGCGGAAACTCCCAGATGAAAACAAAGAGGAGGAAAAGCCGGCCGACAACGCGCTGCTTTTGCAAGTCCTACTATGGCGAGACAACTGCGCGGGTTGCTTATAGCCCTAGTCATTATATACTAATATATAATTTGTATCCATCACTTTAGGCAAACCATACATTTGGAGAATGAAGCTGGAAAATAATGTTGAGCTGCCATGGGGCTATGTTGCTAAAGTACAAACGGTCACAAACATTTGCCCTCATCCCATAATGCACAGCGCAGCTGACTACGGAAACTGGCTTATTAAAAAAATATGCAGTTGTTCCAGCAGTTGGGATCACGTTTTCACCACAAAGGAACCGCTCCAGAGTTTGTTTGAAAGTGTACTGAGACCACCTCTTCAAGGAGGCCTCGGTGTGCTTGTTTGGGCTGCTTTTGGCGCCTCACCTAGGGGGGGAAACGAACTCCAGTGCGATTCAACCGAACAACTAAATGAGGCAGGTGTGGAAGCCCCGTTAGTGTTTGCTTTGATCAGTAAGGGCAGCAGGTGTAGGAAAAGCCAATTTTGACTTGCTGACTACATGTAGGCATTCAGCCACCTCATGAATTGCACTGTACACTCAGTTGGCAGTGTAAACAGACTGGGTTGACGTCTGAATGTAACCATAGCATGCTGTTTAGTATTACAGAGGAGTCACCAACTTGAGCCTGAAATTTTAATTTGTGCTGGTGATTGAACTCCTCTGTATTTATATTCACCTCAGCTAATTGTGCAATAGTTTGGGATAATGTTTCCACTTCTCATTATGCCGTTAACATGCTTGCTTGGACTTGAAATAGTAATTTATTAAGAAATCTGCAATAGCTCCCTAGAAAGCATTTTTCCTCGGAGTTCAGTTTGGTTGCAGGAGTTTAACATTATGGAGATGCATATGTAAGTCCTCTGCCTGCTCTGAGGTTGATATTTGTGTACTCTCAGGTGGATGGAGGCCTGCCTAGAGGAGGACTTGCCCCCAACCACAGAACTGGAGGAGGGACTAAGGAATGGCGTCTACCTTGGCAAACTTTCAAACTTTTTCGCCCCCAAAATGGTGTCTGAGAAAAGGATCTACGACAGAGATCAGGCCCGCTATAAGGTACATCTCCATTCTATTGCATTTAAGCTCCTTTCGTCTTTTGGTATAGTCATAGTTGCAGTACATTTGCATTTTTCATCAGCTTACATCATAGCAGACAGGAAGACCTTCCATATATTTTAGGTACTTCCTGACAGTTTGAAACCGTTTCACACAGGAAAGGGAGAAACGTGGCAGGAGAGTTTGAGGGCCTCACTGTAACATGCAGCTGTCGTAAAGTAAATTTACAAAGATTTCTTTTGATTTTTAGGTTGACTTTGAGCTTGATTTTATGTCTCTTTGACAAATTTTAAACGAACCTTGTCAGACTATTAGATGCTATAATAGGTTTAGGAGTCAGCATGAGGTTTTTAGGTATCTGACTCAGCTCAGCTGTTGCTCAGGTTCATTGATGATGAGCTTGCTTTTCTATAGTGCAGCATTATTTATGCATGTCACAACAACCCTTTTATCACTGTTTTTCAGTTGCATGGTAAGGTTTTGATCAATTACTCTGCAGTTCCTCATAATTATATGGCTACATTTCTGTTTGTGCTCCTGTCTTCATCTTCAGAGCAAAGGGCTACACTTCAGACACACCGACAACACAGTGCAGTGGCTCAGAGCCATGGAGTCGGTGGGTCTCCCCAAGGTAAGGGGAGCTTGCACAGCCATCAGTAATGCAGACACATGCTCCCTGTTTTACAAAAATGTACAGTATACAGACCCATTTGAGTCTGCTATCACAGTCTTCACACCTTAAGAAAAGACAGATTCTGCTATATTAAGTACCAGATATACGGATGAATTAAAGCTTTTATAAAATTCAAAAAGTTCTAAAAGAGCTGTAAAGAGGCTAGTAAATAGGTGTTGTTTCACCACGGTAACGGTATATTAGCTATTGTACAAGCCCATCTAGGCAGGAAATGTGTGTGCATGACACAAAAAATGAGAAACTGCCAGGGAGATCCCGTTCAAGTGATGGTTTCCAACACAAACTATGGAGTTGGGTAGGCCTTGGCTTTGTCATGTGTTGGCTCAGGGTTGGTACATAATCGCTCATATTGGAAGGACGAAACCATCTTACGGTTAAGAATTATTAGCTACAACTAAGAGTAGAATCCAAAACTAGGACAAAGTATAATCTCCACTACAACAGTTGCAGAAGGACAACTGATCTGTCCTTGATCAGAATCCATCTTACGACTACAGCAGACTGCATCAATTTAGACTTCAGTTACATAATGTAAAAAGCTGCAGAGTGTAAAGGGTAAACACATGTAATCAATTAACATGACTTTTGTTCACATAGTGAGTAGGCTACAGCACCTGCAACAACCTGTTTTTTTTTTTTTCATGGTTATATACTTAAACTACAAAAAGTGCCGTACCCCCAGATTTTACTGGAAAATGTCAATAGTTTCATCTTGGTGACATGGTTCATGTACATACATTTCATGTATCTGAAAGAGTGTAAACACCTGGCAGATGAAATTTTAATGAGGCTGTGGCACTTCTCACAGAACAGTAACCTCATTACATCTTTTATGAGATGACACAAAAAACTTAGCTGAGGTATATTGTAGAAATGATAATGAGGAGAAATTAAGGTGTGACGTAATTAAAAAAACAAAAAAAAATTACAAAAAACATTTTAGACATGGGCCCAGTGTTTTGGAGTGTGTCCTCATTAAACTG
Organism: Coreoperca whiteheadi; assembly: GCA_011952105.1. Lineage (NCBI taxonomy): Eukaryota > Metazoa > Chordata > Actinopteri > Centrarchiformes > Sinipercidae > Coreoperca > Coreoperca whiteheadi. Next base: position 17,819,064 of record CM022476.1, read on the forward strand.
GATATTTTCGTGATGTGACATATGTTAATAAAGGCTAGCTAAAGTTTTAGTCATGAAGTATCTGTAACATGTTTAAAAATACTAGGCCAACCGAACACGTACCATGAGCAGTGGTTTAGCAGAAAAACAGCATGAGCACCAGTTAAAATATGCTACTGTCCAATGCAGTAGCACGCCAATAAATGCTACATCTGTGAAGCTCGTAACCCACAGTATTTGAGAAATGATGCTAGTGACCGGTGTTGATTCAGCTCTGTGGTATTGAAAATGATGTGCTTCTTAAAGGTAGTATTTATTGCACTGCAGTTGCCTGGGATCGCATTATATTTTACAGGTGTTCCTATTATTATGTGCAACCCTTGCAACTTCTCAGGCATCTCCAGGTTAAAATGTGAAGAAACATTGGTATGGATATTGTGCTCATGTCGGGCTGCAGCAGAATGAAGGAAATATCTATTGTGGTTTCTGCTTTCAGATATTCTATCCTGAAACGACAGATGTGTACGATCGCAAAAACATGCCCAAGGTGGTATACTGCATACACGCACTGAGGTAAGAATAAAAGGGTTCCAAAAACACAGATTTTTCACGTTACTGTAGTTCTCACTTCTGACAGCAAAATTGCTCACTCATGTCTAAAGTCTTTTGTTTGCGCAACGGGCTGTACCCAGTTGCTTCTTTCCTGAAGATGCCACACCTGAAAGTCACTTTCAGGTTTCACTTCCAAGAAAGAAACGAAAACCAGTGTACTAAACGGTTATTGTTTTTAGGTGACATAAAAGCCAAGTGCTGGTATCCGGTACTTAGAATTAAACTAGGAGTTAATGTTCAGAATTGCCTTTGTCTGTAAATACTGAATTTTACACGTGTGCAGCAGTAGACTGCTCAAACTCTTTGTCACTGACAGGTTACTCACTGTCTAATTTAGATTAATTTCCTTTCACTCAATGGTTATGGCAGAGAATGCCAAACACTTAGGTTTAAGTTCAACCCCTAATTTATATGTCAAGAACAGAAATGGTACTTAGTAAGTGATATGAAACAGGAACTGGAAAATATTTTTCTTCTTCAGTAACACACAGACCATTTTTTTATAGTTGTCTTAAATAGGTCAAGGCTTTATTATACAGCACCATACATTTAGGCAGCTATTGCTGGAATGTGGCAAGTTCATATGCTTTCAGTCCCTGAATTACCTGTTTGCTCAAACACCTTTTAATCATTGGCTAATTAGCAGTTCAATTACTTTGAACAGTTTGATGAGCATAACCAATCTATGCACACTGCTTATATAAACCTCATATATAGTATGTAAGCAGGGGCTTTCTGGCAAATGAAATGTGATGTTTCAGTGCTCAAGTCTTTACGTATAGTCTCACCATAAAGGGTAAATTCATATAAATGTCATGGTTTCGGGTTTATGAAGAGTGTTTTTTTTTTTAAAAATGTTTTTATTAAAGAAAAGTTAGTGGTCTTACTGTAACGTGGGTGGCTTTAGGATAGAACTTCAGGTCCTTACTTTTTAAGTTGAGATGACTTTGAATGAACTCAAGGGCCAATTTTATCTATCTGACCCGTCTAGTCAGCCAAACACAGATTTAGGGAGTGGTTATGTGAGCTGCTAGGACTGTTTTCAGTCAGGTCCTGAGAGAATTGGTTTCCTTCCCTCCTTATGCACACACGTGCTCTTCCTTCCTGCGAGTCCAGCTTAAGTCCCACAAGGACCCAGTGAATACTCTGCTTCCCTGGGTACAAACACATGCACACATGGAGGCGAAGCGGATGCTCCTGCACATTCAGTGTGCTTGGAAAATTGAAAGGGAACACAATGTAAAAGAGGAAAACGTTGCTTGAGTAAATTTGAAAACGCTTATTAAAGTAATAGAGAGTTAGGGCTTAATTTTTGTATCTAAGAGAAGAGGATAACTGTCTGGAGAGAGCTAGTTGCTCCAAGCTAGTCAGCTGACTGTCTGTAACTCCTGTGGCTTGTAATCGTCCAACTTCATTAACCCCAGTCAGCTGTTACTGTGTTTGTTTGTATCTCAATTGGGTCAGCTGCTGGCATGTTAAAACATTTGTATAAGCAGAGTTTTGTCTAAAGCCCCATGTGTCCCAAGGACAGAGTGCATTTTCTGTGTGTGTCTGTACACACTGTGACCAAAGGCCAGAATAACCAGCCACCACAACTGCTCCATTCAGAGCTGTGCTGATGCCATACCTGCCTTTTAAAATCTATAATTTATTAGCACTTATCAGGTTCCTGCGGGAATATGAAAGTTTCATGAAGTTTCCAGCCACCTGCTTGTTGAATTCACTGAGCCTGCTGGCTCCTGTAAGAAAATGCTTGTTGTAATGTGAGCCAACACTACCCCCCTGTGGTGTGAGTGTGTCATAGGCATTAAAGGCCATCAGGAGAAATCATGAATGGAAAAGTTCTAAAACTAGAGATTCAGTTTCATGATATCAGACTGTTGAATATCAGAATGTTTCAAACTTCACAGTGCTTCCTTGTTTTTGGTGCGTAAATCTTACACCCATGTGGTTTATTTCAGCTTGTACTTGTACAAACTGGGCATTGCACCACAGATCCAAGACCTGCTGGGGAAAGTGGCCTTCACAGGTAATACCAGTGGAAATCAGAAACTGAAGTATTGCAGAAAAGTTATAAAATATCTGAGTAAATGCAATCAACTAATTTATTATTAATTGATTTTAAAATTAAGGTTAAATGTTGCCTTAGTGCTTTTTGAAATACTGTAAATAAGGTTTATACAAATAGTTGTGCATGTGTTTATTTAATGAGAATTTTCTTTGTGTGAGGTAATTTTATTTACTACTCTTGTTGGAATTTAATTGAGAAACATGAAAGAGTGTTATGTGCTCTCAAGCATGTAAAGATCGATGATTTTGTGTAAACAAACTTTAACCCTGTATGTGTTCACACCTTAATTATTAATGAATCTTACATTGTCTGTAATTTAAATGTTTAAATTATCCAGCATTTCAGTTCATCAAAATATCTCCTGCAGTCATTCAAATAATACTGAATAGGACACACAAACTACCAAGCTTCATCACTGCTGCCAAATGAAATGTCTCTATCATTGAGTCAAGACAATCAAATGTCTAAGAAACTGTCAGTATGATAGATGACACCAAGATTGTTTCTTTATGCAGTTTCTCATTGAGACTTATACACAGTAACCAAATAATAAAGTCAAATGTCCTCTACAGCCAACTGAGTAAACTCATGTCATTAAAAACACCAATCAGTGCTGATATGTTCCCTAACAATCATCTTATCAATTATTTTATGACCTCACCAGATTACACAAACCAATGAAACATTTATGTTTGAACGTTTTACACACACAGTTGGCTGTATTTTGCATGTGAGGATACACTTCTGAGAGTTATACAAATCATTAGGAAAAAAAGTTAAATATTTGTGCTTACACATTTGACTTATGTTTTGAAAGCAACAAGAAGTGCATAAACTGTTGTGAGAAATTGAGCAATACATTTAGAAATTAAGTGTTTTGAGAATCGTGATTCCCATTTAAAGTTTGCGCCAAAGCAATGGAGAATAACAGTTTTAGCCTTTACTATTCTAAACTCTAACACCACAATTTTCCCTGAATTCGATATATATCCACGTTTCAGAGGAAGAGATCAGTAACATGAGGAGTGAGCTGGAGAAGTATGGCATTCAAATGCCAGCTTTCAGTAAGATTGGTGGGATCTTGGCCAATGAGCTCTCAGTGGATGAAGCTGCCTGTAAGTCCTCTGACCTTTGAACTAATTCTCACTGATGTTTTTGACAGAAACACCAGATCATTTTAGCCAACACTAAAATGTTCGCATACTCTCTATCCTTAGTGCATGCTGCTGTGATTGCCATCAATGAGGCAGTTGACAGAGGTCAGGCATCTGTGACAATGGGAGCCCTGAATAATCCTAACGCAATGCTGAGGAACACCCTGGAAGCTCTGGCCCAAGACTACCAGGACACACTGAGCCAGGCCAAGGCTCGTAAGCAGAATCAGTCCTCAGGGAGGGTGAGACGCCTACCAGACCCTTCAATAACCTCTTATGTTTCAGTTAGTTGTATAATAATGTTTGGTTCATTACTGGCTTTCCCTGTATGGCTTGATTAACCTCTGTGTGACTTTAACTCTTTGCAGCTAAACTGTTTAGTTTCTCTCGATTGCTTTCCTGCTCACCAATCTCTATCACTCTATCATCACTCGTTTTTGGGCTAGTCAGATATTCAGTTTACATAAATGTAATTTAAACAACAGTAACAGTGAAATTGCCACCACCAATGAAAAAACACCTTTCCACTAAAGCCACTGTATGCATGTAACAAATGTATTCAACCCTAAGCTTGTCATATTGACCTATTCAGGTTGACCACAAACAAATGTTGAGCCTTCTGTTCAGTCTGAAAGTGGTGTCACTGAACAGAAATTACAAAATAGACATCGAGACCAAATTTGAGTAAAGCAAAAAACACGACTGCTGTTCTGAACCTATGTTTCTGACTATATTATAACTGAAGATAGATCCACACTGAGGTCTGAAAGCCTGCACTGACTCACAGGCTTTGCTAGCACATTCGACCTCTGCACCATCTGGCATCTCGTCTCCCATTTTCTTTACAAATACTGTACAAACAGGAGCCATCAGTTTCCACTTAACAGCTGAAATGTGATACGTAGAATATGCAACTTCATCTGTATAAATGGGGGGACTGTGACAAATAAATATGTTGTATGAAATGAATATCAAATATATATTTTTCTTTGTCTCCCTCAATTAGCGCTCTTCAGTTGCTACTGAAGAAAGAGATGTTTATGAGGAGTTACTGACTCAGCAGGAGATCCAGGGCTGCCTTGACTTTGTCAACAGTAAGGATTTTCCCTCCCACATGACCCTTACTGCTTCTTCCCAAAACCCTGTCAAGTACCATGAATGCATTCCTTTTTACATGGGGGGGAAAAAAATCCTCGTACAGTGTTGGTGCATGTGCACACAGGACATCTGTGAATAGACAGTAGAGAATGCAGTTGAAAAAAACTAGACATTCTATAAAATTGGTTTGTTTTGGTACTTATTTGAAAGACATTATATTATTACTCAATGACATCTGTTTTGGTTTTTCCTGTCTCCAGTCCAGGCAGCAGTAACGCAGGTGAATCAAGCAGTGTCGACCCAGGACGAGGCTGCTCTGTTAGCTGCACTTAAGCTTGAAGCTCTGGCCCTGCTGGGTGTTCAGGAGTCAAACTGTCGCTGGTACCTGGAACATTTTACCACCTACTGTCAACATAAATCTCAGGTAAACAGAGAAATGAAAATGACTGTGTTGCCAACTTACAAGCCACAGTACACATTTACTCAGAGGAAAGGTTTTCAGTGGGTGGAATAGGAACAAATCCATACATTTCCAAGGAAACTGATTTGCAGTGTTGTCTTTGACCCCCTTTCTAAACTGTGCATTTTTCAGTTTTTGTTTGTCCATCTGACAAAGCAGATCCACTTTTGTTTTTAAGTACTGCTGTGAGCACACGGTAACAGATGTAGTGTAGACAGTAATGAAGGACTGTAGCTGTTGCTGTTATGCTGCTTTCACTACTCAAGCAGTGAAGACATTGTGTTATAAAGAAAAAGCCTAACCACACTTCAGAGAAGTTGGAAAGAACACTGCCAGGCACTTTGCCCTCCATGGCCCTGTTTTAAAACATGCTGAATAAACATGGCATCTTTGTGGTATCTCTCTAGTGTACTCTAATCTTTGTGCTGCAGGATGGAGGGAGGGCTGTGATGGTGGACAAAGAGGAGATTCAGAGAGTTGTCAGCTCTTGTAATGACTCTGCTGAGGCAGAGAAACGAAGTAAGCTCCTTTTGTTACTTACCATAGATGTTTATTAACAGTAATTACTGTTTAGTTCAAAATCACATACGTACCTGCTAGCAAGCTTCTCAAAGCACCCATGTAGAGTCTGTCTACTATTATGTAGTACAGTTCATGAAATATCTATTAATATGGGGTTTCCAAAGGCATTTCAGCATGTAATTGTAAGGCAAGAAAGAAATGTAATTTTAATACTGACATGCCTTTGTTTAATAATATTTGGGTTATCTGCAAGACATGACTATCTGTGATAATTTTCTTGACCAGAACTCGAGGCAGTTGCAACGATCAATACAGCCATCCGTTTAGGCAATGCAGTGGAGACGGTGGAGGAGCTGATGAACCCTGAGGCACAACTGCCAATCGTCTACCAAACTGCTGCCAACCTCTATCAGGCAGAGCTTTTCAGTTTGCAGCTACAAGGGCCGCGGGTGAGACATCATATTTGCAATTTTGACTCTTTAACATGAGGACCCACACAGATGTGCTTACAGGTATAGGGTAAGGTCAGTGCTAGACATATACCGTAGTGACATGTAACTTCATGCTTGCGACCTCAGACCTTTTTTTATGTTTATTAGTCTGGCTTGAGCCATGAGGAGCTGAGTGTAGCTGTGGAGATGCTGTCAGCTGTAGCAGTGCTGAATGAGGTGCTGGACACCAATGACCCGCAGGCCGTGATTGAGCAACTAACAGACTCTCCTCTGGGCTTCACCAACATGGACCAAGACAACCTCAACAGGTAAGATGACAGCTGTGGCCTGCGGAGGAGCAAACGGTAGCAGTGCATAAAATATATTGCTAGGAACACCCAATTGTTAAGCCAAATATATTCCATTGGGCAGCAGCTTGGTGATGTTAGGTTCAGGCTTCTCTTTTGGCAAGTATTTGTCCTGCTGAAGTGTAATTTAGCTAAACACTGGACCTTACTATCTCCAGTGGAGTTGTTCTGTAGCTAACCTCCGACTCCAATTGCCCTGCTGTCACGTCTGTTGATGCTGGTGGTGATCCTGTTCTCTTTCATGATTACTGTTTTGTTTTTGTTGTAGCCATCATAGAAGTTAAATGATTGATTTTAGGAATTTGAACAAGACGTAATAGAAATAATGTCATTAGGTTGCATGTCGCTGCACTCCACTGTAGGTCTCCCTCCACTGTTACTTTGCTAACACTAGGGTGGGCTGACGAGTAGTCGTTCATTTAATGTCATGAAACTTTGTTGAACTTCTTCATGGCACTCTCCCTCAGGTATGCGGACACTCTTATCAAACAGCGAGGGGAGGCTCTTGCCAAGGGCCAAGAGTTTCTCACCTGGAACGATGTTCAAAAATGCATCGACACTGTTAACATTCAGGTCCACGAGGAGCACGAACGTAAGAAAGTCTTGCAGATTTCTGTTTTTTTTTTTTTTTATGTAGGGTAGCTTGTGGATATTTAAGGACTTTTTAGGCAGCAATTTCAAACCTTGGACAAAGGTTTTATGTTAGGTGTGATCCTACAATGAGAATAAAAATTAAAAAAACACACACACTAACTCACCATGTATCAAATGGTCATTGTCTTCTACCTCCAGGCATCATAGCTATAGCTGAGATCAATGAGGCACTTAACTCAGGTGATCATCAGCAGACGCTTGCAGCCCTGCTCCTCCCTACAGCCAAGTTGATGGGGGTGAACTCAGCCACAGCCAAACACTACCATGATGTCCTACAATACACCAAGCAACTCCTCTGCCAGGTATTGTGACCATAAATTGAGTTAATTAATATATTATTTATGTGAATACATGTGCTTGCACCTCTCACATCCTCAAAGTGCAAAATATGAAAAAAACAGTCTTTATGGCTGAATAAACCAATGTTGTAACCACACTGTAACTCTCTCACTCTAATCATTAGTTTTATTGGACTTTCACAGCAGCCTCTCTGACTTGGAACAAGGCAAAGAGAAAAGATTGTATTTTGCTTGTATAGGTTTCACAGTCTCAATGTTCCTTTCCCGATCCTGAAATTCCCAAAGATGCAGGGCTTGGTGTTGATTTGGACGTAACATAGATTTCAGTATTACCCAGTTAAATTCACTGTGTCCACTTTTAACTTAAGTCAAATCTTTTGTTTCTGGGCTTGTGCTTCCCCGCTGGTTCCCAACAATAGTCCAGCAAGGAGCTGCTTTTTCTGTGCACAGTCAATCGAGTCTCACATAACAGCTGGTCTCTGAGGTATCCTGTGGAGGGAGATGAATTGTAGTTCGGAGGCTCCCGTCTTAGAAATGAGCATACACAGGAAGGGATCCAGACAACTGTGGAAGCAGCAGAGACACACTGCTACTCTGTAGTATCCATAGAGTTTGTCATCCCCGTTCGAAAACAGGCGGATGTAGTGGGCGATATGCAGGATGCCGCTGGGCAAGAAACACACCACAAAGATGATAAAAACCAGAGTGCTGACCCTTATAAACGGTCTCCAGTCACAACCAGATTGCCCTAGGTGGTAAACCACTACCACATGGGCAAAGATGCAAATCAGGAAGGGCGCTATGAAGCCCAGACAAACCAGCATCAGCCTATATGACACTAGCGGGGAATGGGATTTTTCTTCTAGGGGAAGTACATCATGGCAGGTGGTGACTTCCAGCTGGGTAACCCGGTAGCTCTGCCTGACTAGGAGCTCAGGCACAATAGCAGCCCCGAACAGGAACCATACAACCAAGCACATCCACACTGCCAGCGTAGTCTTAGCCAGCCTTCTGTACAAAAACGGTTTGACCACAGCCAGGTAGCGCATCAGACTCATGCATGCTATAGTGTGAGCTGAACAGTAAACATTGCTGTAAAACAAGGCTGTGATAAGCCGGCAGGAGATTTCCCCAAATATCCAGTCATTTCCATTGAAATGGTAGTGAACTCGCAGTGCCAGGGAAAGCAGGAGCAGCAGGTCCGACAAGGCCAGGTTCAGGTAAAGAACTACCGTGGAGAAGGATTTTGCTCTGAGTCTGAGAGAGGCCAGAATGTAGGCGTTGGCGGGGATACCCACAAGCATGGCCAGGATGTATGATGAAGGTATGACCCAGGTGCTGAGGACCCCTGTGGTATAGGCTGTCACTGGGCCCTCCGAGTTCACATACAGCAAAGGGTTTGTTGTGTTGAGATAGAGCAGGGCCGACCGCTGGTTTGTGTGATTCAGTGTGTATATTGTCCCCTTGAAGGTTTTCGGTATTACACCGTTGGTGTTGGTCCTAGTTCTAATTCCTATAAATGGGTAAAAAAACAATTTAGTTAATGGCTTTAAGGGAACATTAAAAACAAAACGGAGAATGTCGTTGGTCATGCTGTCTGTCTATAGTTCTGTTGTCTAGTGTTCATTTGAAGACTTTCTAGTTATCTTTTTTTTTTTTTTGTGGCAAAGAAAACACATTTCTGTCAACTGAATTATTAAATATCTTGCAATATTTTTAATTTTCGGATTTTGTATTGTCTCTACAGCTGTACTAAAATAGTGAAACCTGTGTTTTGTAACTTTTGATTTGGGGAAATGAGCCCTTAATCAGTTGTTGTGTACCAAAATTACTTAATTGTTAAAAAAAAAAAAAAAAGTCAGTGTAAATATCTCATTTTGAACCTTGACTTAAAAAATGATTGCAGTTCTGTTTATAATATTTTATAAGTTATAATAAACTTACCATCATGCTGAATGGTCTGCACTGCCATCAGACAAATGAGTAGTCCTAGCACAAGGTCAGCCATATCACTCTCAAGTCAATATCCCAGAGGTTTTAAAGGTTTCTTGTCTTCACGGCTCTTGGTGTTGCTTCTTTTCATTAAATATATGAGTTTTCCATTGGGTAAATTGTGCTGTTTTGCATCTCTGCAGAGCAACATCAGAACTGATAATGGTGTGTACTCCAGCTCAGCTTCACACTAGTCTATGTGCGACACTTGTATGTTTGTACATGTGCAGTGAGCACATTTCCTGTCCAGGCTTGTTAACTGAATTCCCTCTTGCCTACGTTAGTGACTTCCCACTGACTCACTGGGGTGGGAGGACAGTCCGGAATGGTTTACCAATAGCTGTTCTCCGTAAATAAGTTACACTGATTACTGTTACAAGTACTTTTTCTGTTGTTCAGGTTATTAAGTGATTTGGCTTTTGCATTTATTTGAGGTTGACAGTAGTGTTGGTCAGCCTGGTTATAGAAGTGAGGAATAACTACTTTTACAAATGCTTTGGGATATTGTGAGCTTCTGCATGAAAATGTATGCTATTTTTCAAACAATATTAGATTATACAGCAGTTAAATCATGGATATGTTATGGGAACTGGATAATGTGTTTCAATATGGTGCCCATTCATTTCAACTAAAGTTAATTATACCGCAAAAAAGTTTTTTCTTTTTCCTGCTTTGCTTTCCTGTCGTGTGGCTTGCTAAAGTGCATCAATGTTTGTCTGGTTTGTACCATACATTTTACATTGAAGTTACGTCACACAAAATGAAGAAATACTCATATTACTAACAGGGGATTATTTCATTACACTACAGCAATTGGCAGCAAGGCTGACCTTGCCACACACTCTAAACACATGAGTTGGCTGGGAAATCATTGGTCAGATGCAGATATAAACAAAGAAGCTGCTTTTAGTCTGCTCTGTGTGTTTTAATGGTGACTTCCTTCCTGTTCTGTGGTCCGGGATACAGCCCACTTCCCACAAGAGTTCTCTAAAATTAGCCTAATAACAAATACAGAAGCCAGGCTGAATAAATATTCTTTGTGGTTGTTTTGATGTTAAATTGTCTTTTTTTTTTTTTTTTTTTTTTAGTACAGTGGTTGGTTGAGTGAGGATATATTTGTAGTGTAACTATTGTCAACAATTACTCAGACATTTTTTAATTTTTCTTAGATCTTACCGCGGGACACAGGGGAAATGGTACGGTATTATTTGCTGTTGCTCTAACAGCACCGGCTTGTGTAGTGTTAGTAATCAGTGTTGCTATGAAGTGCTACTACCGTAGAGCAAAATACTGCATATTCAAAAATCCACAATCCTAACTTGATGAGTTTGCATAATGTACTAAATTACAATAATTTATAACCTTTGGCATTTAATTTTTTGACCAAAATTGCTTCCAAAGACTTAGAATTTAATATCAAGTTAGTATTGTGCACTGTGCAGCTACGCATAAAGACTGCCTTGTGTACCTAATGTGTAGTTTGGTCTCTTCCTTGTGAAAAGAATGAAGACACCATACTACAAATGCACAAGCTGACAGAAGTGACCTTGTGCTTTTACCTGATTGTAGAGCTCTGGAGATGAGTCTGCAGTACTGTGGCTGGACCAAATCCAAGAGGCCATACACACAGCCAACCAGGATGAGGAGGAGGCCCTCACGTGTATGTACCCAGAGTTTAAATTCACTCATCCATATCTACTTAAACAATAGTTAATTCAGGTCAAATTAATTCTTCTCAAAACGATGGACACATTGAGTACTAGATTGCGACTATCCAGAGGATGTGGATTATTTACAGATCACGACAAAACTCTGACATAATGGGCTCATTACTGCTCTAAATTAATACTCCTTGCTTGTTTCAGCTGTCATTAGGCTACAGCTCCTCCTACTTACTAATGCATGTGTAGTAATAAAGTAACCTTTTATTGAAATGTTGATAGTGTGTCAAACTCAAAGCTTTCATTTAAAGAGCATAATGACCCAAAATAAGAGTAAACAATACTTACTTTCAGATCACATGTAGGAATGTGACCGATCAGTCAATATTGCCATGAATCATGATAGGGTTCTTTGTGCTACATTAAATACTCTGGCACCAGTATTACAATTGTGTCGCGTGTCTGAAGCTGACCTACAGTTTTCCTTTCCTTTCCTGCAGATATTTTCTCTCAGAACTTTTCTGCCATTTGGCAGTTCAGCCTATTGCTCATGTATGATATTTGACATTGAAATGATGTCACATAATTTAATGTTGCTGTGGCTCAGAGACTATGCACGTTGGTACACACGGTTTCATATTGATTCCTAATAAAACTGTAACAGTGAAAGCTCTTCATAATGTAGGGAGACACCAAGGTCTTGATTCTTGCTTTGTAAAAATAATTAGTTGCCCTTTTTAGTGGAATATCTTCTCTTCAGTTACGTAGGTTGTAATGTAGATGGACATGCTTTTTGATACTGTCAATATTGTGGGCACAGTTTTGTGATTGTGATATTTTTTTAATAACCATATTGCTTGTTGTAGATTATCTCTTACTCACTTGCCAGTTTTAACTTTGTGGTTACTGCGCTGTTTTCATCTTTGACTCAACAACCGCTTCTTTTGGTTCAATCTTGTTTGCTTTGCTAGTGGCTGGAGCAGTAGCTGATATTAATAGGGTGGTGGCCGAGGGGGACTCTTGGAATACACTGCAGGCTTTGCAAGTTCCCAGTGCAGGACTGAGAGCGGTGCTCCCTGAATGTGCTGACACATACCAGGCTGAACTGTTGCAGAGACAAACAAGCAGTGCTACTAAAGGTACCCTGACTTGGCACGGAAAGGAAGCTCAGCATTTAAGAAACTGATGCCCACACATTGAGAAATCACTTATTTTTCAGATTTGTTGTTCAATATGACCTTCATTGTATCTAAAGGGGCACTTTCTGCTTTCCTCCAGGCAGCACTGATAGTGTTTGGGTAAAACATTGCATCAAGGACAGATATGACTACTACTATAACCTGGAGACTGGACAGGGCACCTGGGAGGAGCCTGAAGGGTTTGAACACAATGGTGGCCAGCTCTGTAAAGAGGAAATCCAGGTACCCCGTGTTGTACTGCTTAGTTTCTCTACTCTATTATGTAATGTTTGTTTTAACATTCTTACATACCAAGGACTGGAGGGATTTCATGATTGGTTTAACTATGGATTCAGGGTTATTCATTTTGAAATTGCACTATTCATTTGATCAGATAATAATCAGACTATAGAGGTTTTTTTGTTTTTTTCCAACCACAAAACTTCACAACATGCTTTTTCCCCTTTTTAGAGTGTTGTCAGCTGTGTGACTGCAGAATATAACAGGGAGCAGTTATGGTTGGCCAATGAATCCTTCGTGACCCAGCTGCAGGCGAGGATCAGAGGTTACCTGGTCAGGAAAAAGCATGCCCAGAGAATGGAGTATCTACACCAACAAGAACCACACGTTGTCAAATTGCAGGTAGTTTACGTCTCCATATCAGTGAAGGTCAACTTCACTGATATCTGATGCAGCTGTGGGCTGCGGCAGTAATAATAAATCAATGGTCATACACAAATATTAACATTTGCTCTAGTTAACAAACCGTACACTGACTGCATATTTTCAAGTTTGCATCATTCCTAATTGAAAATCCAAAACCACATTTGTTTACAGTTTTTCTCAATTGCTAAAACACAATTTCTGAAAGCTTTCTCCATTTTCTGAAACCATTAAACAAAAACCTCATCTTCAAGCACTTTTTACAAAACCTCTGACTCCTCTTGCAAAATTAAACTTTCGCCTCAAAACAGTTTTACCTGTGTTCAAAATCAAGCACTGCTCTCAAATCATAAACAAAGTGATCAAAATGATATACACTATCAAGCAGTCAGTAAACAATACACCAAAAAAACAGAAAACACATGGTTTGGTCAAAACATAGTTCTCAGGGAGAAGTAAATATTTAATCTCAAAACAAATGTAATATTTCTCCATCATTGTCTTTTGATGAACAAAAACTATCGTAGTAGCTCAAAATTCATCAGAAATTACTAATCTGCTTTGCTCTTTGCAATCTTTTGTTGTTTTTCCTCCTCCTTGTACCCCTATTTTTGCAGTACTGTAACCTGCTTCTCATAAATTTGTCCTTTGTCTCTGTGATACTGTAATTCTTGTTCTTTTTTAAAATGAACCTGCAACCAGTCAAAATCTACTGAGCAGTCAGTACTGTTTGTGTCACATTATTTGAAACCGGTTCATTCAGATCAATTTTGAGTGGTTGTGTTCAATCACTGACATTTATTCTCTATTTGTATTTGATTGTTGCCACTTGTGTTTACCAGTATGGATGGCATGTGCATTAGAGTGCAGAATGTGTTTTGAGAATGAGAACGTGTTTAGAGTTTTGCTGAAAAGTCTTAAATGAGATCTGCAAATTGTGTTTTACCATGTGAAATGGTTTAAGGTATTGACAACAGACTGCACAATTAGCTAAATGAGGTAAGGCAACTGAGAACTTTGTTCAGCCAATGGGTTTTAGTGTTTTAGCAATTGAGAAAAACTCTAAAAGACAACACCTAGGCGAATCTTCGACTAGCCAAGTGTAATAATCCATGCTATGGTATCACTGATCTAAAACCCACATACATTTTTGATCATATTTATTGCTTTTTTTGCAGGCTTGCTGGAAAGGTTACAAACAGAGAAAAATGTACAAAGACAGGATGAATGTGCTTCAGAAAAATGTTGCTTCTGTTGTCAAGGTGATAAATTGTTTGTCTTTTCTAAAAAAAAAAAACACTATAAAAAAAGTGTACTTAATGAGTGACTAGACAACTGTAAAGTAAATGTAATTTGCATGTACCTAACATTAATAACATTATTTCCATATAAGAAGACCTGACATAAAACATTGATGTTTTTAGATCCAGTCTATGGTGAAAATGTGGAAAGCCAAACTTAAATACAATCAGAGGTTGCAGTTTTTCAAAGATCACGTGAGTAACCCTTTAAAACAACATCGCTGAGTGGCATCCTTTTTAGATTGGTGGTGTCTGTTTCATGTTGGGTAAAACTCATTATCTGTGCATTTAGGAAAAAGAAATTGTGAAAATCCAGGCTTTTCTAAAGGCCAACAAAGCCAGAGATGACTACAGAACCCTAAGTGAGTCAAAAGGGCATTTTACACTCCTATAGTTACAGCTGCACTATATTAATATCAATATCGTGATGTGAGACTACAAATGTTCTGTTATTTTGATGATGGTCATATCGTAGCATTGGTTAAATTGGTTTAAAAAGGCTGCATTATAGTTTGGCGTCACTAAGTTTTCAGCTTATCTGACTGTTATCTGTCCTAGTTTAGCCATCATACTTGCATTACTAGTATTTTGATAGATGTAATGTTGACATTTTGGTATTTGGCCAAAAATATTGTGATATCTGATTTAGTCTGTATTGCCCAGCCCACAATCTAAATTTAATTCTCAATGAGGAAATTGTAAAAATGATCTGTGTGTGTGTTTATGAAAGACCAGTGTTTTTGCTAACTATATCATTTGCCAAATTTTAGCTGGGGCCAAGGATCCGCCTCTGTCAGTGGTTCGTAAGTTCGTCCACTTGTTGGAGCAGAGTGCCCTGGACCTTCAGGAAGAGCAGGAAGTGACACTGCTTAGGGAGGAAGTGGTCACCAATATTCGCTCCAATCAGCAGATGGAGAAAGACTTGAACCTGATGGACATAAAGATTGGACTGCTGGTGAAGAACAGGATCACTCTGCAGGTTGGCAAACCTTGCTGTTATGTGTACAAGGAAAGGAAAGACATGCATTGATTTCATGTTGGTTGACATCATTCATAGTTCGGTAATGGCACAGGCTTCAAGCAAAGGCTCCGAACAATGAACTGTGATCAAATTCCTGTTATTATATCTTGTCCTGTTGACTGCTTAATTCATTTGGTGTTTGTCTCTTTGAAAAGGATGTTGTGTCCCATAATAAGAAAATGAAGAACAAGAAAAATAAATCGACTAAAGAGGACTTGACTGCAGGAGACAGAGTGGGTATTAAGGGCCTAAATAAAAGCAAAAGAAGGAAACTGGAGGCCTACCAACATCTCTTTTACCTGCTGCAGGTGATAACAAAACTCTACCTAATCTACTCAACTTAAAAGTTTTAATAAGATATCAGAGTGCAGTTGCAGACACACTTAATGCTGCTACTCCTCTCTTTTCTCCCCTTTAGACCAATCCACCCTACCTGGCCAAGCTGATCTTCCAGATGCCCCAAAACAAGTCCACTAAGTTTATGGACACTGTGATCTTCACCTTGTACAACTATGCCTCTAACCAGAGAGAGGAATACCTGCTGCTCAAACTCTTCAAGACGGCTCTGGAGGAGGAAATCAAGTAAGTAGTAAGAACTGCAACCTTAATCAATACTGTACCATAATCTTTAGTCACTCTACCAAGTCTACACTTATTTCCGCTATTGTCGTACTGTAAAGGTAATAATATATTACGTAATTAAATGTAAGATCCTTAGAATAGTTTGGAATTCCCAAAACACATTTTATTTGTTGTTGTTGTTGTTGTTGTTTGGCAGACAGTACTGATTAAGTGTACCAACTTCTCCCTGTGTCTCAGTTCTAAGGTGGACCAGATCCAGGACATAGTGACGGGAAACCCAACAGTCATCAAGATGGTGGTGAGCTTCAACAGAGGTGCACGTGGCCACAACACACTCAGACAGCTGCTGGCACCAGTGGTCAAAGACATCATTGAGGACAAGAGTTTAGGCATCAACACCAACCCAGTGGATGTGTACAAAGCTTGGGTCAACCACCTAGAGACGGCTACAGGAGAGGCCAGGTAGGGGGATAAACAGTGCGTGAAAATATTTCAGACAGTGGTGGTATGGTTCTAGGTTTGCTATATAGGATGTACCCAGTGGTCAGTTGTGGCGACTTTTGTTGTGTTATTTGTTTAGGTTAATTTATATTGTTTTATTATAATAAAAAAAAAATTCTATTGAGGGCCTACAGGTAGTTTTTATCCCATTATCTAGAACTTCTGTATACTTAACCTTTTCCAAAGCATTACTATAAGTTTGGAAGTATTTCAGATTTTTTTCTTACCTTTTGGGAACCCACTATTTTCCACTCATTTCAAATCTCAGATGTCTGAACTTCAATGAACATGCCACCAATGCAAAACTTTCAAAATGGACCTTTTATCATAACTGGATTGTCATGTAATAAAAACATAACCTATATAAAAAATAAATAAATACATGAATGAACAAGATGTTCACTCTGTTGTTCTACCACTTTAAGCAAGTTTAAGTTCTTTTTTCCTTATATATTTATTTTTTTGACACCGTACTGACATGACCGATACCAGGGATGCCTGGCATTAAATGTACTGTAGAAAATCAGTCTAAGTAGTTATTTTGCAGTAATGTAAAAAAATACAGAATTTTTACATAGTATGTATTAAAAAAAAAAACACCATGAAAACTGACATCAATGAGCCTTACACATGCATAAATATTTGGCCACTGTTGTTGTCGTCCCTCAGCAAGCTGCCTTATGAAGTGACTCCTGAGCAGGCCATGTCACACGAGGAAGTACGCAACAGGCTGGAGGCATCTAGTCTAGCGCTACGGTCTGCTACAGATAAGGTCTTGAACTCCATTGTGTCCTCGCTGGATATTATCCCGTAAGTTTAAGGACCTGTTAAGTGTCAATGTCCACTCTCTGACAGTTCTGCTTGTCAATGTCTTAGCATATTGGTCAGCATGATTTTGATGACTCTCTAGTGTCATTTTCTGCTTTTTTGAAACCAGATTAATTGTAAGCAAGAAGCCTTTGACGTTTGCCATTGGAAGTGTTCTAACAAAGTTATCCAAAACTTGATGGAATTCGGTCTCTTTCTGTTATACAATGTTGCACAAACACATTATCGTGTAATGCAGTCGAATACAATGGCCATGCAATAAACACCACCTTTTGTAAAACTTCAATATTTGTTGACTGTGTGAGAGGTGTGAGGCCATAGTTTGAGGTGTTTTACTGGATGGAATTATATTTTAAGCGGTCCCTCTTATTTTTTTCTACCCCCTGCATTCTGCCTCAGTATTGTTTCAGCAGGAAATGCCTCAAGTCAAGGAAGCAAGATGCTTTCAAAGTGCAGTTGGATTGTTATTTTAAATCTAACTTCATATGCTTATGTAGAGAAAGTAATTAGGATACAAACTATTCTTTTCTTTCTACATTAATTTTTATTAATTTATTACCAAGGATTTTTTATCCTTTGCATTGAAATATTTACATGACCCTTTTTTGTGCTATTCTTTTATCTAGTTTCTGTTTTCTCATCCTCCTGTTGAGTATTTGTCTCTTCTATTTTTTACATTGTCATTCAACAATGTAATGAGAGCAACATGACTAAAATAGGACTAGACAGGATATGATCATATGCTTTGGCCCTTTATTACCACTCATTCTGGTTAAGGTTTCGGTTTCAGCTGCATGTTGGGACCTGCTCATTACTAGAGCATCATTGCTTTGGAGCAAGTAATCATCTCGTCAGTTGCTCAAACACAAAAGCAGAACTCCGCTTTGTGCTAGAAAACCAAAGCCAAGTTACCCAGTTCTGTGATTGGGTCATAAATACTCATCTTTTCATTACTTTGTTAATTTAAAAAATCACAAAAACAGCGCTACAATTTGAAAAATTGCGGAAGACTATGTGTACCACTAGATGGTGCTGATGTCTGATTATGCTCATAGCAAAAAACTGCACTTATTAATGCAAGTGTCAATGCTTCAAAGCTGTCATGAGCTTGCTATATCATTTGTCATATAGTATGAATGCATGTTGCTTTGTGTTTGATGTCCTATCACTGCTTTTTGTTTTGCATGTAGTTATGGCATGAGATACATAGCAAAAGTTCTGAAGAACAGCCTCCATGAAAAGTTTCCAGATGCCTCAGAGGATGAGCTGATGAAGGTAGAAGCCCTCGGATGTATATTGTTTTTTATATTTTTCATTCACAGTACAGTATCGATTCCACTCATACAGCATGCTTTATTATTGTGAGCACACCGAGGTGAGTGCAACTTAATTTTACAAAAGGTTTTTAGTGATGCGTTTTCTTCTTTGTATGACAGATTGTAGGAAACCTGTTGTACTACCGCTACATGAACCCAGCCATCGTGGCCCCTGACGGCTTCGACATCATAGACATGTCAGCAGGAGGACAGCTTCACTTAGACCAGCGTCGTAACCTGGGATCTGTGGCAAAGATGTTGCAGCATGCTGCTGCTAATAAGTTGTTTGAGGGCGAGAATGCACATATGACGCCAATGAACAACTACATATCTCAGACGTATGAGAAGTTTAGGTAAGAAAGGGGAAATTAATATTGGCAAAAAAAAAAATATGCTGTGTGGCTGGTAGAAACGTCTGTCAAAGTGTTTTTATGTCAAGATAATACTCCGCATTAGTAAATCTTGCAAGACATCTTAATTTACACACAGTATGCTTTAAATTCATGTTGAAAAACAACATGATAAAGGGGAAAACACGAGGTGATGTAATTTCTGTACTTTGCTGTTATGCTTTTCTTTTGGTTGCAAGTGACGCTGCACATGCAAAAAGAAATTTCCCTTCCAATAACAAAGAGTGTGTTGAAAGAGTATGGGGGAGGAAAAAAAAAAAAGTAAACCTTTACCATTTGTAAGGTCAGAACAGGTTTCAGCTGACATGGTGGAAATAGAGGTAATCCTGGCAAAGGAAGAAGCTGTTATGTGCCGTTTCAGCAATTGGGAGACTGAACTCCAGATGGACCTGAACAAATTCACAAATAAGAAGGGCTGGGCCAGTATGCCTGCAGTAGTGAACTGCCCCACTTTACCAAAGTGACTGACTCATCATTACTGGAAATCCACTCAAACAATAGTACATTTTATGGAAACAAGTCAGTCTGAGTAATTAACCCTAGTTGAAAAGTCACAGGCACATTAAAGAAAATTCAGCATTTTGACTGAACAGTTTCAATCTCTGTCAGTATTTGGGGCTTAAAGACTGATAACAACTAACATCTGATATTTTTCCTCTTCCAGGGCATTTTTCCAGTCAGCATGTGATGTCCCTGAACCAGAGGAGACGTTTAATATTGATGAATACTCCGACATGGTGACTCTGAGCAAGCCTATCATCTACATCTCAATAGAGGAGATCATCAATACCCACTCGGTAAACCCCAGCAAAGTAACATTCTTCAGACAGATGTGAACTTACCCCAAGGTCTCATCCAAGAATTCCTTAAGATAAGATCAGTTCTTGAGAACATGCAGTGTTACAAAGTGCGTACATGCACTAGCTAATTATTTACCATAATTGTAAAAGATTCATCCTTCTGTGCATCCGTCTGCTTTTACATCAAAATAATACTGTACAGTGACTGTAGCAGGGGACTGTTCTGATTGACAGTAAGACTGGTTTTATGTTGTCGCTTTATCACGGAACTTTAATTTTCCCACGTAATGTTGCAGTCAAATGCACAATGTGCTAGAAACCCACACTTATTGTTATAATGCGTATTCTTCTAGTGCTAGTACTAATAAGTACTAGAATTAGTTATTTTAGTATCACTACTACTAGAAAAATTTTACTAGAACAGTATTACTACTGATAATTCTAGCAGTAATACTAGGAATTCATCCCAGAATGCCACATAAACAAGAAAAATCTGAATATTAATCAAATATTTGTTTGAATATTCATTAAATGCTCAACATGCTTCTAATATCTTAGCACAGTTCATATTCTTAAACAAACATCACATGCAAATCTGTAAAGTCAAAATACAGCTAGATTTGACATGTTGTTTCAGCACTCAGTTGATTTACATTTCCCATACTGCTTAAATCCACACATTGTGGTTATATTTTGCCCGCTGTCGTTAGAATGAATCGTCATCTGTTGTCCCTTTATCACTTTTTTTTTTTTTATTCTTGCCCAGCCAATTTCTTTTCGTCATCATCCTATTTCCTTTCTTTATTTTTACAGACCACTTCCTCGGAAAGGGGGTAGTGGTGAGGGCATCAGTAGGTTAAAGCCGTCTGTGTCCTTTTGTCATCAGTTTCAATCCACACATTTTACACAGGGACTAACAATGGAGATAATGTGCATGTTGGATTGAGCAGATGTTCTCTTGGGGGGGGCAAAAGCATGGTTTAAGTAGGGACATGATTAATTTGACCTAATGTATTTCTTTATTCTATTATCTGTAGTCCTTAGCTGCATGGATGGATGGATGTATGGTGACGTCACAGTAGATATTTAATAATCACATCTGTATTTGTTCAGCTGCTTTTGGAACACCTGGAGGCCATCTCTCCTGACCACAATGACTTGCTGCATGAGCTGCTGCAGGACCTGGGAGACGTCCCTGATGTAGAGGCATTGCTCGGTACTGTCAAACGAGCTTTTTCTAATCACAAGTTGGCTATAGAATATTTATCATTTTACACGCCGTGCTGCTTTTTTTTTCAGGTGAAGGAGCAGTAGACCCAAATGACCCGAACAGAGAGAGTGCTCTGAGCCAGCTGGCCAAGACGGAGATCTCCCTCACCCTAACCAGCAAGTTTGAGCTCCTGGAAGGAGATGACAGAGACTTGAAGACTCTTATGACAAAGTAAGTTTAAAGATAATCTCAATTCAGGTGTCAGGCATGCATCCATAATCCAGTTTTTGATGCGCACATATTCAGAAGTATTCACTACAGAGTTAAATGTTGTGTGATACACCGTACTTAACCCCTCTTGACACTGTGTGTGTTTCTTTATGGCTATCACTCAGTAGCATGTCTTTGTTGCCTTTCCTGCTCTTCTATCTTTTCCTGTCCAAAAAGGAAGGGGTTTGGTGGTCAGGCTTATCTTGCCTATAAACTTGTATCCTTCTGGACCAGTTTCTTACAGGACACTCTTGGGGAGTTGGTCCTCAATTTATTTTTTGGCATATAAGACTTTTAAGTAGTCAAATAAATGTGAATGTAGGATTTCTGAGTTCATATGTGTAAGTGTCAATCTGAATTTGTGTTGTAATTGCATAATGTGCTAGCAAGACTTTGGCAACCATACAGAATACAGTATGGACCATCTGGTAACATGTTACTGTCTGGTTACTAACTGTCTGGACACTATTCCCAACAGGTTTTCTAAAATCACGTCAGTGAAATGCAGAGTTTTCTTTCTGCCATCAAATGACAACCGCTTCATAAATATTTTTGTTGTGGTTTCGGTGACGTTCCACTTGAAATAAAACAAAGAAAGGGGAAAGATGATCTTTGTGTGTGTGTGTGTGTGTGTGTGTGTGTCAGGACAAAAAAGCTTATAGTGGATGTGGTTCGGATTCAACCTGGAGAGACCTTGCCTGAAATTCTTGAGACCCCGGCTACTGCCCCACAGGTGACCTTTTCCTCGATGTTGTTTTTCCTTACCCATATACCCAACATCCAATTTTATTTGTCAGAGGAATATATGCGCTGATGTTTTTTGCACTTCTTCTATTACTTTGCTCCTGAAGGAGTCAGAGCATACTATGATTGTAGAGCGCCGGGCAGTCCAGGATGCTCAGACACCAGAGGGTCTGAAGAGCAGCCCTGCAGTACTGGAGGACAGCCAGCTGCCCCTCGAGCAGAAGAAGAGGAAGATCCTGAGGAACCTCCGTAACCTGGAGCAGGCTGGCCTAGTCACAACTAGCAACAAATACCAGGACCTCATTAATGATGTTTCAAAGGTACATAAATTAGCTCTTCATTCACATAGGAAGATGCATGCCTCCAATGCTAACTTGTAAGTGCATTGTTAGGTTCAGCTTCTGAATTTGTAAAGTAAACCTGTAATTGACAGGACATTCGTTACCAAAGACGCTACAGACAGAGGAGGAAGGCCGAGCTTGTGAAGCTCCAGCAGACGCTGACAGCACTCAACTCAAAAACAGCCTTCTACCAGGACCAGATGAACTATTACGATACCTACATAAAGACCTGCCTGGATAACCTCAACCGGAAGTGAGTTGTACCTTTTTAATTCTTAAACCTTGTGTGGATTCAGAGTTTTTCTTCTCACTGTGTCTAAATAGTAATCTTGCTTCCTGTTTGTGTTGTGTAGATGCTTAGGTGGATTTCATTTTACATATGTATTACTGTGTTTTGTGTCCAGTAATTCACGCAGATCTATAAAAGTGGACAGCAAAGGAGACAATAAAGGCAGTAAGAAGTGGAAGCAACAGTCTCTGAAGTACACTGCAGCAAGGCTGCATGAGAAAGGGGTCATTCTGGAGATAGAAGGACTTCAGACAAACCAGTGAGTTAAGGTGTTCCCCAATTAGACGGCTATCAGAAAGGGCTGGGTATTTAATGTTACTCTTTACCGCTAGTCAGATTTTCACTAACACCTACACCACCTGTAGTGAAGTTTCTATTGTAAGGATGTGACATGCAGAGAAATTTTGATTGCAGTGTATCTAATCTGTCCCCCACCCCCACCTGACCGACCAACAATATTGTTTCAAAGCAGTTTGTATCACCTTTCAACATTGATCAAAACTATGGACCATAACACAAGACATTTATTGTGTATAAAGAAAGGGACTTAAATGTAAGAATGTTAAGAATGACTTACTACAGAAAGATCAAATCCGTCTAAAGCAAATTTAAGCTGATTTGAGTCCTATTGACCGCTTCCTCCAAGTACTGGGGAACTACTATTATTTAGCTTTTGTAAATCTCCAATAATAGGACTGTATACGGTAAAATGCTTATCATGTTTTTCCACGTGCTGTGTTATACTTTTTGTCGTTAATCTCATGTTGTTGTCTCTCTTCTTTCAGGTTCAAAAATGTCATGTTTGACATTTCACCCTCTGAGGAAGTTGGGGATTTTGAGGTGAAGGCCAAGTTTATGGGAGTTGAGATGGAAAAAGTCCAGCTTCATTTCCAGGTAAACCTTCCCAAGTGCATCAGAATTTCACAAAATAAAGCCGCTCACTGAAGACTAAACCTTGATGACATATTGTTAAATGTCCTGTTCCCTGCATCGGATTACTAGCAGGATATATCGTGGAAACAAAGCAGATATTTTCCAATCAAGACAGATTTGTTTTAATGAATTCGCTGTATGTATTTATGTATGGAGTATGAACAAATATTAGATATACAGCACACAGTGTATGAATAAAGGTCTGAACAGACCAGGCTGTATAGTCGGGGCCACAAATAGTTTGTAATAAATTTACTGACAGTAAGACAATAATTTAATCTACAGTATATTCAGTCCATTATTTATGTTTTAAACCTGCTTAATTAGCACATTATCTCGTTGAATGAAAAGTTGACAAGCTTGTTTTGTGTTTTGTTTCTCATTGCATCTATTTTTTATTTTGGGTCCAGGACCTCCTTCAGCTGCAGTACGAAGGTGTGGCCGTCATGAAGATGTTTGACAAAGCCAAAGTGAACGTAAACTTACTCATCTTCCTCCTAAACAAAAAATTCTATGGAAAATGAGAAAG
The DNA here is from genome assembly GCA_011952105.1 of Coreoperca whiteheadi. Classification (NCBI taxonomy): domain Eukaryota; kingdom Metazoa; phylum Chordata; class Actinopteri; order Centrarchiformes; family Sinipercidae; genus Coreoperca; species Coreoperca whiteheadi. Next base: position 17,843,281 of record CM022476.1, read on the forward strand.
TAAAGAACAAGGGGGAGGAAGCAACAGGAGAGGAGGGGGAAACAGATCGTGCCTTCTGACAGTACTGAGTATGCAAGTAAAACATCAGATGGTGCAGGACAGTGTTTAGTTTCATCTGATTTATAATTTAATGGAGCACACCAAAATCAAATGTTACTGTCCAACTAAAAGTATCTGTTATGTATTTTTCCATGTGGTGATTGTAAATGTAATATATTTTTAAGAATGAAATTGTAATGGTATACTTGTTTTGTATGTAAAAGATGCTAAGAAACACACTGTTATTGTTACCTTGTATCTTGAAACAACTTTGAGGGTTTGATGGAAATTTCAGATGAAGCAGTACTGTCTATTAGTTCAGAAATGGAGCTGTGGAGTAATTTTCCAGCTGGTCTCCATGGCTTTATGATACTGTAGTTTACCAGTGCCTTTTAATTAAAGTGTTTAAAAAAACATGTTTTTAATTAATAAAACCCTTAAAAATTTTAAAAGCTGCAACTGATGTATTTTTAATGTATTATCAGTATATAAATGATTTCTGTTTGAACAATGTGCATAATAAAATCCATGTCTACAATAAAATATTTTCTCATCAGTCATCCATATTATCAGTATTGTTTTATTTATTGGTTCTCTACCTTTTTTTTTTTTTGCTTTCTGAGTTGTAACAGCCAACAACATTAAATTTCTTTGAGGATAAATATTTTTGTCTGAAAATCAAGGTCACATTATTTCTCTGTAATGGGGAGGAGATGTGCAGTGAGGCGGAGCCTGAGTATCTCTAATAACATGTTTGATGCTGGCCCCAAAACACTTCAGTAGCTCCTCTGGTAAACATAATTTCAACACACTTACAATAGGAGTAAACGATTTGGAGGATATACAGTAAAGCCATGGTTTACCTGTCAGTAGGGTTGTTGGTACTGTTTTCGCTCCACAGCTCAGCACTCACCTCCCAAAATGGTAAGTTGCTTTCTTAACCATAAACTTTGTGTAAAACTTTGAACTCTAATAGCTTATAACATATTATTGTGAGTTTTACATGACTACACTTTGTACAGGCTTCTACTCTCTGCAAGGTTTTACAAAGGCAAGATAGGGTAACATTTAGTATCATTGTCTGTCTGATTGAAAATAAATGTGGCATTTCCTGTATAAACAGTTGCTGCAAGTAGCCCATAATGTCCTTTGTCAGTTTGGACTATGGGAAATGTTTTCTATGCAGGAATGATGCTGTGTTCACCTTCCCAACATGCCTGGACACATTAGTGACTGAAACTGTAAGAATTTGCCAGTACTGAGAAACTTAACACCATGATTTGTTTCCAAATTGGCAGCAAATAATTTGGAATTATGTTGACATCTGGTTGGCAACACACAGCAGGTTATGGACAGTGGTGGAAAATACCACAATACATTTAGTACAATTCAAAGGTTACTTAAGTTTATCATACTAATTTATGTTGCTTATCAAACTGTACAGTATGGAGCGCAGGAAGGGACAAAAATAAGATATGTATAAGGCCACAAAATTCTATTGCATGGCCACATAATACAATTCATTCCGACGTTTGAATTCATTTGTGCCCAAAAGATAAGTGTACATTGAGAGGACCTTAAATGGCTAAAACAGCTGATGAGCAAAGACAGATCTCTCTCCATCGCCTTCTCTCTTCTGTCATTGTCTTATTCCCCTTACTTTATGCCTCAGAAAGTAGCCTACATAGTTTGACTGTAAATAATCTACTAATGGACTCCCTTTTAAACCATAAACAGCAGTTTATCTTCGAACACCTTATGAAGTTCCCATTCAGGGCCGAAACCCACACATGCTGGCCTATCACTGGAAAGTGTAGTAGCCTGTTGGCTGTCAGCTGGAGAAGCCTCTCACATGAGGTGCTCTGCTTTCTGGAGCCACCAAAATAACCTCTGGGCTACATGTACCACATCATTTATTCAGAGCTGGAAGCGGATACTGCAACACTAAGCTTCCACTGTAATCAGTGAACCTGGCTACGGAGAACAGCTGTTAATGGTTTAGCAACAAATTCTGAATAATAATAAGCCATGTTCTCAGAAGCACATGGCTGGTAATATTCAGAATGATGTCAACTGTGTGTTTTAGCACTGGGTAGGAAAGCGGTCACAAGCCACCATTATTTACAGTCAATCTATGTAGGCTCCTTTCTTTGCAGTGAGGGGTAAGGTAAGGGGAATAGGAGAATGACAGAAGTTAAATATTACACTTTAAACCCTGGCTGCAGCCTTTTCCTCCCTGTAATACATTTGATGGAGAGAGATCTGTCTTTGCATCAGCTGTTTAAGTGGTTCTCTCCATATACACTTATCTCTACACTTATCTTGTGGCCACAAGTTAAAACCTTCCTGGGCTCTGTAGTACAGTAGGTAAGATATATTGCAGTAGGAGTTGTATTTCCACAATATTATTTGGACTTGCAGAAATAAGTTTGTAACTACATGCAATAATTATTTCATTATCATATGTGGCATTTTAACTATTAAATTATGTATATATTTAGATATATGTGTAACATCTAAGTTGCTATTTTATGTCCCCTTTGGGTAAGAGTAATTTTAGTTCCTACCTGGCATAGCCATAGGGACAGGACAGAGTGTAACAGTGGTAGAGTTACAGTAACACGTTCAACAGGAGAGAGGGGCATGTGTGTTGGTGTTAAATTAAATTAAGAAGGCTACCAATGCAGAAACCCAGGTCACAGTTATAGAGTAGCTAGTTAAGAAGCTTTGTAGGTTAAGACTACAAATATATTATATAGTTATAAGGTAACCCAGCTTGTTTAATTTAATAGCTTGTTGGATAGTAACCCACTAACACAAGCCAATGTGTGTAAGGCTTCTGTGTACACATATGAAGTTACACAGGTACCATGTTGGCTGTATTATTTGTGTCCCCTTGAAAAATTGCTCTGGATACATTTTATTTTGATTTCCCCCCACAACCGTTAGATGAAATGCACACCCATGTTTGTCACTTATTTCTGGAGTTTTCCTTTAAAACGTGTGCTGTATAAGTCTTCAAATAATATTGCGTCCGCACTTCAGCCAGAATGGAGCATTTTACGAAGAATGAGTCACTTGGAAAAACCTCTGATATATTCTGCTCTGTGTCCCCGTGTCTCTTTTAAGGCTCAGCGCCCTTCCTGCGCACTTTCTCTGGTCACTTTGTAATGGTCACCGATGAGCCTGTGGACTACGTGGACCTGTCAGTCTTAGACAGTTTGAGGGATGACGGGGGGTCTGGCTCAGGGTCGGAGCAGGAGCCGGTTAAAAGACACGGCCCACACCGCTTTCCCCAGAAGCGCTATTTTGTTTCAGAGGACGCTAAAGGTTTTCTCCAGGGTCGCCTGTCAACAAGCTTTGTCCCGACCGTTTACACCCTCGTCTTCATCATCAGCGTGCCCCTCAACCTTGTTGCCATGGCGATGTTTCTGCATCACCCTGGTCCCAGAAAACCGGCGGTGATCTACATGCTGAACCTGGCCTGTGCCGACCTGCTGTTCGGCCTCCTCCTCCCCTTCAAGATCGCCTACCATTACCATGGCAACAACTGGATCTATGGCTCCTTCATGTGCAGAGTTGTCACAGCAGCTTTCTACTGCAACATGTATTGCTCTGTGCTGCTCATGACATGTATCAGCATTGACCGTTTCCTGGCTGTGGTTTACCCCATGAACTCTCTGACGTGGCGCAGCCCTCAGACGGCTTCAGCCGTGTGTGCTGCCATGTGGCTGTTAGCCCTTGGAGGAGTATCCCCTCTCCTGATCTCAGGGCAGACCATCCATTTGTCAGACCTGGGCATCACCACCTGCCATGATGTGCAGGATGTGGAAAATCTACAAGCTTACTATCTTTACTTCTTCCCCATCTACTCCTCTGTCTTCTTCTTCATCCCTCTTGTCTTCACTGTTGTCTGTTACGTGCGTATTATTCAGGCCCTGGCAGCAGCCAATGTGGAGAACCGCTCCAGGAAGACTCGGGCCGTGGTGATGGCCGTAGTGGTGCTGGTGGTGTTTGTGGTCTGCTTCACCCCCACCAACATCATCATGATGGTTCACTATGTTCAGCTGTCCCACAAGTCCAGTGACAGTTCCTACCAGGCCTACCTGCTCTCCATGTGTGTAGGCAGCCTCAGCTGCTGTCTGGATCCAGTCCTCTATTACTTTGGCTCCTCTCAGTGCCAGAAGCAGGTGGCAGCACTGCTCAGATGTAGGCGACTGGCACAAGCAGAGAGCAGCTCAGGTACACAAAGTACAAGAACCAGCGGGCGGACAGACAGCAGCAGGTCATGCAAGATGGAAAGCATTCAAACTGGCGTGGGAAGCCATTACAGCAGGCTGGTGGCTTAACTATATGGATTTAAGGAGCCTGCCTCTGAGAGACTTTTCAAACTTGCACACACACAGTATGATACAGCAGAGTCAGTGTGTATTTAAATCCTTACTAAGGAAATGCTTGGGTTGGATCAAAAGAATGTGTCCAGTGCCTGGTAGTGCGGGATTTCATTTGCGCTTATATTAGCTTATTGGATGAATCATTGTGAACATTAAAAAAACAAATACATTTTTGTGATTTTGTTATCATGAAATATATCCACCAGTATGACAATGTGTGATATGTTGAATTCATTTGACAGCCAGCATAGCAGAATATTTTCTGCCATTCTTTTCAAAATGTTGTTTCATATCCATGTTTTCAGTGACTCATAGGAATTAAACAGTTAGTGTATAGTAATAATAACACAGTTTTAATCTGAAAAACATTACATGTCATGTAATAACTGCATGAATGTACAAAAACGGTGGTTTTGACACCGCGATTTTCATAATGCAATTCCGTATGTCATCATCTGTTATAGGTTTTTAAAAGTAAATGTGTAAATCATTAATCACTTGATTCACTGGCAGTCCTGAAGCCAACAATATGTGTGTGTAAATAGCAAAGTCTCTGCTAAAGCATAGATAATTCAGTCAAAACAAAACTACTGCTTAATACAAATGTTGCTGTATCTCTCTATCTTTTTTCATTGCTGCTCACTCTGTACTCTCTTTGTCGTCGGGGCAGAGCTCTGAAACACAGGAAAACATAAAACAGATAAACTGTCAGAGAACAGAAGAGAGCAAATATGACAGTTTCCCTGAGCATCATGGAAAATGTTGGCTCCATTTCCATTTCCTGACCATGTGCATTTGTACTTCATGAAATGACTCCAATAATAATGAAGTTTCCTTTTGTACAGTTAAATCATATTTAAATGTTGCATTTCACAATACAACATCTCCACCTTGTGGCAACTTGTGCAAGTTGCAGTATCTAGTAAAGCCCTGGACTCACAAGTCCAGCTTTGTTTTTAGCTACTGTCATTACAGGTTACTTACTAAAGAGTTACTCACCTGTTTTGCCATCGTAGCTATAGAAATTCTCTGGGAGGTTCAGACACCCAACTTGTTTCTTGAAAATCTCAGCATCTTTGGGATCCATTTTTCCTGTCCTTGCTGAAAGAGAAGGGAGATTTTACATTTACATCATTTACATTTAGTCATTCAGCAGACGCATTTATCCAAAGCCACTTACATATGTGGGAGACAATGGAAGCAATTATAACAACACAGGGTAACAAAAAGCATAAGTGCACCAGAAACTAAAGCCCAGCACAGTTAACAAAGCTAAGGATAGGATTTTGTTTTACTTAAAGAGATAGAAAGGAAGAAGAAGTTAGTGATTGTCAGTTAGGTGTTTACAGAAGACATGCGCTTAAAAAGGGTTAGGGTTAAAAAGGAAGTTACCACATTTGAAACTCTGACCAGCTGTGTTAAAAGTGATGAGGACAGAACTTACTGAACTGCAGGATGTATCTACCGGTGACGTCCCCATTACGAAAGGTGTCTGTCCACAGCAGGCAGTCAGAACAAGTCTGTAGAATATGACCTTTGTGGTCTGACAGATTTTCTTTAAAAGCGGACAGCAGAGTGACTGATTATTATGTATATGGAGATCTGTTGTTGTGTATATCTTATGCTCTTATTCATTCTCATAATATCATGCTAAAGACATAAGCTGCTTCACCTCTCCTCGTGTTCATCTTTACGTCTCTTGTCTGATGTTCACTTACTGCGAAATGTGGTGGCAAGTCCTGACACCGTTGCATTTACCTCCCCAGAGATACAACGATTACTGAGAAACAAGAATATGTCGTGGAAGAATTTTGTTTTCACAAGCTTAAAATTGAAGATGCTGTCTGAAAAGGTAGACCTTTTTTTCTAATATAGGGCTACAGACTCTTATTTAAGAATACTTCTGCCCAACATATTTAATTAACTAAAACCTCAAACTTACAAGCAGTGATCTCCCCAACGTAACGTCACAATTTGACTGTCAGAAGTGGGAGACAAGTCTATCCAGGAGCTTTTCAGAGACTCCAGTGCCTTGTGGTACGGCTTGGGGTCACCAGCTCCCATCACGTACACCCATTTTCCAAAAACCTTCACATAAAAAGTTTAGATTCATGTAACTATATTAAAAATATCTGAGTGTGATTATATAATATGCTTTTGAAATAAAACAAACCATCATTGGGATGAATAATAATAATGAATAAGCACAACTTACCAGTTTGGGGTCCTCTGGCATAAAAGGTTTGACCAGATCCTTACAGTCAGGTGCAGATGCAGCACCGAGGGAAGTGAGAGCCAACAGAAATACAACAACAGGCAGAGCCATGGAGAGACAGAGCAGTGAGATGGAAGAGGGAGAGACAGCAGCACTGCAGAGGGTGTTGCTGAAGCTGCAACATAAAGCGTCTATCACTGATTCATTGTCCTTCTGGGGTTTCAAGCAAAAAAAAAATTGTTGTGCAAGTGCTAATATGGGGGAGGGGGTGGGGGTGGGGTGGTTCTACATGCTCAGATGCACCCGTGAAGGTTATCCAGTGACCATGCAGATTCCTTTTGCTCAGCATTGAATGGTCAGCTCAGTCCTCTGTTGCCAATACAGCTACCCCTGAATGAACTCAGGCAAAGTGCCACGACTCGTCTGGGACTGTTGAGACATTTAAAAAGGACCTAAAGCAGCTTTTCTTCAGCAGAACGAAGGTTGATTCCCTTACGGTCCGAGTGGACTCCTTGAGGCGACAGTTTAAAAGTTTGATGTCTTCTTTCAGTGACGTTACCCAGCAACGGTCTTTCGTGAAGTTTCTGGGAACAGCGGTGCACTTCAGAAGAGCCGTAGTAGTGTATAATCTGAAGTGTATAATCTTCACATATGGGTCAGCAGAGTCTGGCATCTTCTAATGTATTTGAAAAAAGATAAATAAATGTTGGAGCTCAGAAGCCAAACACTTATTCCAAATAAGGGTAGAAATAAATTACTAGAACACAGTACAGAGGGAGGCTGAAAGCTGTTTTATTTACCTCACACGACCAGTTGAAAACAGCTACATACTCAATAAACAGTCTGTTAAATTGATTTAAAGGAAGCATTTCAGTGGATTTTACAGCCTTTACTGTACCGGCCAGAATATGCCATGAGCTATTCAGATTTCACATTGCCTAAACTAAATCATGAAAGGTCAAACAGCTTAGCAGGCAGAGACACAGTAATAAGACTATACATGACTGACCACAGACATGGCACCAGCAGGCCTTGAACTTGTAGCTGCTGCTGCTGAAACCAACTGGACGACGACCAATGAAAAGTCATTTCACACCACAATATTATTTCATAGCACATGCAGATCACATTACAACACTGTTTAGTACATTTTCAGCTGGATGTGTTTGGGTGTGTGCAGGCTGTTCGCAGGGCTATGACACATCTGTGCTCTGCTTTACTTTGCAGTGGGCTGAACATCAGGTTGTTCAGTCTCTGTGTTCTCAGCAGCAGGTGAAGTCTCCCTGTCATCTGGACACAGATCTGAAATATGAGAAAGTGACTGATTAGTGGACAAAGTAGCATGTAGAAAATTCACTTAATTCGATTGGGTGCCAGGAAGAGGCAGAGCTGAAAAGATATGATGGCTGACCTGCTCCTAAAAAGTGGTACTCTGGGAGGAATTTAAGACACTCTGCCTGCTTCTTGAAGGTCTCTAACTCAGATGGCTCCAGAGTGCCGGTCCGTGCTTTAAAAGAAGGGCCACAGGAATAAGTGAAGATAAATGTCTTCAGGGGGGATTTAATATGTCAAAATACTGAACAGAAACTGTGTATTTTACTCAAATCAGTGATGGAGGGGCAAAAAAGCCTTACTAAAGAGGAAAAGGTATCGTCCCTTTGACTTGCCGTCAGGGAGGAAGGTGGTGTCTTCGGACAAGAGGCAGTCAGAGCAGGTCTCGTAGTACTTCCCATCATGATATGAAGTGTGACCTTTGATATTAACTGTGAATCATCCGGTAAACAAGGCTTTCACAAGAATGCACACATAATACAAGATATTAAAACAAGTGCAGAGTGACCTACCTCTTTTTTATTTGCATACATCTATTCGAAACAGTGCACAATAAAATAAATAGAACATATTCATATTTAGATACTGTATGTGGAGCCTTGTGTTTTCTTGTGAAATCCACCTACACCGTGGTAATGTGGGATGTATGGGTGTAAAAAGAAAAATGCTGTGAATATTTCACGATACATACAATTGGTGTGACTGGTCATTCCTGAGATGGTGGCGTTGGCAAGACCCTGAAGACATTTATCGTCACTTGTAATCAGAAAAAACAAGAGTACCAATTCGCATCAACCATTCAATGTACACTCTTAATTGTAAACTGTGGCAGACAATTTTTGAGAGAAAATGGAACATAACAATATAGTGATGTGACTGATGATTTGCAGTCAGCAGTGTACTCACAGGCGGTCGGCCCAGTAGATGGTGATGGCTCCACTGTCTGAGGAAGCCGACAGTTCCACCCAGGAGCTGTTCACTGACACCAGGTCGCTCTTCAAGCCAGGCTGGTCCCACGACCCCACATGGAGCACCCACTTCCCATAGATCTGCCACCCACACAGGGGCAAAACGTCCAGACAGCTCACTTACTTATTTTCCAATATAATAGAATAGTCTAGGATGTAGGTAAAAAAAATGTTTTTGACCTTGTGGATTTTTTTTGACTTGTGGACTTAATTTTGGTTTTTTATCTGCTAAGATTTTCAAATGAAATAATATTGGTATTTCTCAGAATAATCTAATCTTCTTTGCTAAAGGCACATAATATCAGAGTTATTTTTCTCTTAAGAGGGTACAGTAGCCTTCATTTACAAGATGCATTCATGCATGGGAAATTGGATATGCTTAAGCTTTACTAATGTGAAATGATAAACCAGGGTGAGAAAAATATAAGACTGTAATGGCTAATGTAAGTTATTCTTAAGACTGATACAATTAATGACCAAAATTGACCAAAAGACTAAACTTTTGACAAGGTGTGATGTTTCATTTGTTAACAGCCTTAGTTATTTTTATTCACAATGTAGCACATTTTAACAGGTAGGTAAAGATAACACCAAAGCAAAACTCAGCTATTCAAGTTATATTAACACACAGCACTGGGCTTCAGAGCCTCCTCACATATGACCAGCTCATAACAAATGATTACTGATACTCACGGGGCTGTGGCTGTCCAGTACCAGAGGCTTAACCAGCTCTTTACAGTCCGGTTCAGATGCAGCACTGAGGGAGGTGAGAGCCAGCAGAGCAACAACCAGCTGTGCAGCCATAGCTCGAGACAGCAGGCAGCCAGAGAGCAACACTAATGTCAGGGATCCTGCCAGCTAGAGCCTCCTCAAAGGAACCAGGGGAAGTGTTGTGCAACAGTGGGCTGGGCCCCACACACACACACACCCACATGCACGCACACGCATGTGCGCGCGCACACACACGCATACATGTTGTTTCCATCACTTCAGAGGACATTACGTTGACTTACATTATTTTCCCGGAGACTTACACTAATCTTAACCCTAACCCTAACCTTAAACCATGTCTTCAGTTTAACAATTTAAGATATGGAGACGTGCATTTTCTCCCCAAAATGTGACTGTGAAAACAGATTTATGTCCCCACAACATGAATAATACATGTCCACACACACACACACACACACACACACACACACACACACAGACACAGGTTTGCGGCACTATCTTTGTGGGGAACCGTCATTGACATAATGCATTCCCTAGCCCCTTACCCTAAACCTAACCATCACAACTTAATGCCTAAATCTAACCCTTACCCTTACCCTAACCCTAACCTTAACCTAATTGTAACATTTACCCTAAAACCAAGTCTTAACCCTCAAAAAGCCCTTTAAACTTATAGGGTCCAGCATTTTGGCCCCACAAAGGAGGTCGGGCCCCACAAGTATAGTGGGCTCTTGGTTTTTGGGCCCCACAAATGTAGTAAAACAAGAGCACACACACACAGACTCTCTCTCTCTCTCTCACAGACTCCTCTTCTCCTGAAGGGAAGGAGCGGTTCACTTTTCACATCCAGTCGGTGAGGACTTGTGTCCTATTTATCCTGTTACATAACAGCCAGCTGGCAGAGTCTGAATAGCAAGACCCCTGCATCTTTCAATATGTGAACACCCCCCTGCACAGAGTCTCACACACACACACAAAGGCAGAAAAAATAAAGAGACAGACAACACACACAGACACAAACACAGAAATGTTTTCTCTCTCTGTCCTCATCTCTTATTTCACCAATGACAACGGCCTCAAAACATTACAAATATTTCCTTCAACTACTTTTATTTGCTAATTAATTGAACTCACACAAGATGGACATTGGCGTCTTTGACAGCAAGTAAGAGTTGAAAGAGTTTCCCCTCGGGGATTAATAAAGTATTTCTGATTCTTATTCTGAAGTAGTTTTTTGTTTCCTCAGGTGAAGTACAAGCTTATGTAACATGTTCTGGCCCATTTTTCCCAAGGAGACAGAGCTTGTTTGCTTTTATAGAGGGGATAAATCATTACTCAGTAATGGAAATATATCACATATGATGTGTTAGTCACAGTATGAAAACGTATTTCATGTGCCTCCTGTGAAAATCTAGGGCCAATCAGGGACTACTCAATGATCTAATATTGTGCTGGGCCAACACACTCTGTTCAGCTGATGTGCTCCATCTGAAAAGAGCTTGTTTGTATAATTCCATTTGTCAATATTGGGTAAAAAAAGCACCAACTGTGTTTCAATTGCTTGTAAAAGAGGTGCAGTTTTGGTAAGCAAAGATTCAAAGCAAATTGTGTTGTGGAATGTGTTTCATGGTTTCTTAGTTTGTGTTTTTGCTCAGTTGTTGACTGATACAACAGATGATAAATCAAGATCTGTATTCAATATTAAAAGATATTATAAGAGGAGGTTATGTAAATCACACATTGTATGCCATCATATAAATGGCGTGTGAGTGTGACAGTAGCTTGAAACTGTTGTATGTAAGATACAAAAACCTCATTCAGTGTTTGACTTTGTTTCATTTTACAGTAAATGGTTTTGGATATGTGATAGTTAAAAGTGAGCCTGGTGAAATTTAGAGAGAGGACGTTGCAAAAAAAGGTAAAAAGCCACCATCTTTGTCTTCTTTCAGGGAAATCACCACACAGTGCGAGACAGCTTCTGAAAGGGCTGCACTGTTTGTCAGAGCTGTGTAAAAGATGTTGCTCGCCATCCTTCAATGGGCCCTCCAACAAGTAGACAACGTGAAAGGACTAGTGTTGAGGCAGAACAAGAATGAATGAAACAGTCAGCCAGTCCCCAGCCCTGCTTATTATTTCCATATTTGGCTCCCTTAACACATTTTAGTCACAGTCCATAACAGTTGCTTTGAGTCATAAAAAACTCTCACTTTATTGTGGCCTGTGTTGGACAATGTTTTGCAGAAATCCCTGGAGGCTCACTGGAAGTTACTTAGTAGTGTCAGCTATAAATGTCAAGAGGCAGAAAGTACAAGTACATTGTATTTATGAAAAATAGAAGCATGCAAACATACAGTGTTTCCCTTTGTTAAGCTTTATGTATAAAAGAGAAAAAGCATTTAAGTGGCATCCATCATGATTTATGAATCTGACAGTAATGTGAAATAAGTCTGTTCGGTTCTCTTTAATACAGCAATCTACTGAAAATATCAAGTCTGGCGTGATGGATAACTTCAACAACTAAGTAGCTCTTTCCTGACTCATGGAGTAACTTCAGTTCTCAGGATAGATTTGAGGTGACAACAGTCTTCAACATTCGTTTTCTCTATTGTTCTTCCTCCTTTGCATCTGTGGAAGCCGCCTTGTCATCAGGACACAGGTCTGAAACAAAGGCCGGAAATCAAGTTACACATACTTGCTTTTGCTGTGTGTGTAGTAGTGAAGGCAGAGAGAGACGGCAGCATCTTACCTGTGGTTTCTCCAAAGTGGAATTCTGGTGGGAAGTTGAGGCATGCAGCCTGTTTTTTGAACACTTCCAGATGAGCATCTTCCAATTTCCCTGACTTAGCTGCAAAGCAGGAAGGGGCAGGGGAAAGTTAATGTTATCTCAATTCATTGGGCAAAACATCTACAAAATAAATATTTCAGTTTTGAGTTTTGAGGAAAGGAAAAGAAGAAGACACATTGGTGTACAGAAAAGCTGCTAACGACGGTTACAGACAACTGTGAGCTCACTGAAGATGTAGAGGCTTCTGCCTTCTCGGGTTTCCCCGTTGCCCTCCGTCACGGAGGTGTCTTTCCAGAGGATGCAGTCAGGGCAAGTCACAATGTGCTTCCTAACATGCTCATGATTGGAGGAGTTTAAGTAAACTATTAGATATAAACAGAATATTAACATATTGTTATGCAATTGGAGCATTCCTAGCAATTGTAGGATAAAGCACGATATGTATGATAATTTACTTACATGTCACCTTGGTGGAGTTTTCTGAGAAGGTGGAATTAACGCCTCCAAGAAGACACTTTCCATCCCTTGTAAGGAGAGGTTAACATAATAAGCATATAACAAATGGAGTAAGTCTCACCGGTTACACTATGCACTGGTTTCCTTAAAGGTATCACTGTTAATTTTCAAAAGATCAACAGTTACATTCTGTCTCCCCAGCGAAGGGTCATGTCATCACTGTCGGGTATGGGCGAGAATTCAATCCAGGAGCTGTTGAGCATTTTAAGTTCCTTCAGGAGCTCTTTATTGTCTGATGTTAGAGCATGGAATATCCATTTTCCAGAAACCTAGACACAGATGTGCAAAATTAAAACTCATCGTGGTGGAGAGATTTTAGAGCACAAATCTAACAACCCTTTTATTTTTGCAGAGTGCCTTTAAGATCTAATTAGGGCAAGGTATAGTACATTTAAACAATTATTATTTAACATAATTGATAACTGTTTATTAAAGCAACATGTGTTGTTTTTATTGTAGACACAAGTGAGTGAGAAAATCAACTTTCTTTTGGGAGGAAATCAGTCCCGGTGAACTTTTAGTCACCTGAATTTTCCCTTGTTGGTGTATTAAGGTGCTTGTGGGAAACTCCAACATTTAAGATGTCAAAGCTGATTGCTAAACAGTGACCTCTTCAATGCAACTACACTCCCAAATTCTCATTATCATTCTTATTGCATCCATGTTTACCTATTGTTTTTTCCTCAGCAGCTTGATTTTTTTTTAAAACACAGCTTGTGGATTCTCGCGGCTCTCAAACCCTAGATGTGGGGCTTCATCAACACATCATCAAGAAAAGAAACAGCGTTTGCTTTTCAGGTATATTACCAAACAATAATAAAGTAAGTTATAGTTACGTTAGGTTAAATAATGCAAAACCAAAAGTGTGGCCTTGATTCTGCTTTGTCCTTAATGTTAATGCTGAGGACAACGTACCCGGCTTCGATCCTCCAGAGGTTTAAGCAGCTCTTCACAGTCTTTATCAGATGCAGCAGTCAGAGAGGAGAGAGTCAGCAAAGCTAAACAAAAATGAACAGACATGATTAGAAGTCAAATGACTGCCACCTGGATACCGCAGCAAGAACAGGACTGTACTCCTCCAGGAAGGCCACCGTGAGGACAAGCAGAGGGGAAGTTACATAAATATGAGGGAAAGAGAGAGAGAGGAGGGGTTGAGAGAAAGCGTGTGTTTGGTGGGGTGAATATGGACGTGGGAGGTGGGCGGACTACAGCCTGTTGGTGTGTTTGTGAAATGGTGGGATTGTGTGATAAATAGTTCAAATGCATCTCTGCAGAGACCAAAGAGCATATGTACAGAGGAATTGTGGCACTGCTGCAAGAGATATTATTACCATATTTGCAGATTACTCCTCTATTTGGTTTTCTGGTGCAGAAGAGCGGGATAAATATTTCATATATGATAAATGTTTATTGCATGAGTCTATGTGTAAGAAAGACAAGAGAAATACTGTGGTCTTCTTTGTGGTTCTTCTAAAGGTTCCCTCCTACAGTTTTCTGTTGTGCAGGATGAATTATTCCTTCAGTAGGTGATCGTAGTCTCACTCTTTCTGTGTGTTGTGTTAGTGCAGAAAGAGAGCGAGTGACTGAGAGAGAGAAATTCACTCATGCAATATGCAAAGATCCCAGTCTCTGGTATACATAGGTAAAATAATCTACATGCAGTGTTGACATAAATGGGGTTGCACATGGAGTAAATGCATGCGTAAGAATTGCAGTGATGACTATGCTATTTACTAAAGCAGTCTCATTAAAACTTTTTGAAATTATTTCTTTTGAACTCTCTTACTTGCAAGAGTCTCCTGCTGGGTATAATAATGTGGCAACTACAGAACAGCGGGCTCTTATTTCACTGAGTGCACCTCTAAAGCTGGTAAAAGTTTAATCTTTCACCATCTTACGCCAGCCAAACTGTAAATCAATTTGTGAAAAGGCTGTTACCAATTCCCTCAGCTACAGTGATTTGTGCTCCATCAATGAAAATGAGCCAGTAAAACATGGGCCAACTGGTGCTGGGCTCCAGAAGGGTGGTATTATACTTAAAGGAATAGTTCAACATTCTGGTAAATACACTCGATTTCTCGAGAGTTAGATTAGAAGATTGATACCACTCTCATTTCTGTACGCTAAATAAAATATCTAGCAGCCAGTTAGCTTAGCTTAGCATAAAGACTGAATATTAAAACAGCCAAAGGTAACAAAATGTACACATTGTATCTCGTTTGTTTATTCCATACAAAAAGTCTAAAAACAACAATTCCCCATTTATGGGGTTATGTGCCGGCTAAGCTAAGCTAACCAGCCGCTGGCCTCTAACTTTATATTATCAATCTTCTCATCTAACACTCAGCCCGGAAAGCGAATAAAGACATTTCTCAAAATGTCAAACTATTCCTTTAATACTTGTTCACTTTTATGCCTCTCCTGTTTTCAGTTCTTTTAGAAAAACATTTAACCAGGTAGACTTGTTGAGAGCCAGGCCCTCTTTTGCAGGAATCACGATCACGCAGTCTAGCTTCCTTACTCAGGGGCAATGGCTAAAGGGCATCTCATTGGTGGTAATGAGGTGCCCTTTCTCTTACCAGATTTATCAGGCGGTAGTAGGATAAACTTGGATAGATCACTTTCACTTTACCTACCCATTTATTTCCCAGGACTATCCTGGTGACCTTCTGTTCACAAGCCCACCTCTCTACACCACTGCACCCAAAGTTCTGTCACAAAGTGGGTGGCAGCCACGACTGCCAGTAATCCTGAAATTAAGCTCAGTTGCAAAAACCGGCTGTGATCTACATGCCAAAGCCAGCCTTTGTTCTTAAATGTTGTCACACTGGAGACACTGCTGTGCTGTACAATACAGGGAACAGACTGAACCACAGCACACAATTGAGAGAGACATAACACATGATAACATTAAATTGTCTACAAACACACTCAAATACACCCTGAAGTGAGTTCATGTCCATACAAACACAGTCCTCACAAATGAAAAGAGCTGACACTTAGGGAAGAGAAGCTTTATAGTAGCATATTCAAAACCCATGAAATACTTCTCTGTATTTACAAAAACATAATACAAGAATAAAAAAGAGAAAATGAACACATCACAAATGGAATCACACGTACTGCCACAAAACAGAAAACATGATCCAATTTACAAATGCATCTTCTTGTACTCCGACTTATGGCTTCAATCTAACACAAAAACAAAATAAAATATCTCTGTTCAGTTGTGATGGTGCATCATCAGTCCATCCCTCCCTTTTGCAATTAATTCTCTCCAGATTTTTCTTTAAATAATAATAATAATAATATCAAATACACATACAAGACAGAGGAGCTACATTTGTGAGCTGTACACTTTGCAGTAAGGGAGGGGAGAGGAGACAGGAATATTGACCTTTTGTACACGATGATAACATCTTGGGCAGTGAAAAAAGTTTACAACATTGATTAAAACCAAGCTTATTTTAGCTTTCTGTACCAGCCAACCTTTCACATCACACTGAGATCACAGTTTATCCGGATGACAATAAAGTATGAGTGACCAAAGTGACTTTATAAACTTGTGTCTTACAGTTTACCCTCTATACTGATCATCTATATTTGATTTCTCTCTCTCATTTTAACATTTTACCTCCAGAGAATGTGGGTCATTGTAAAAATGTTACAGCTGTGGCTCCAGGAATCAATAATTTTAATAAAGGATTAAAGAACTAGAGATGAGAGTAGGCCTCAGCCAACAAAAGCAACAATGACTACATGTAGAGGTTCAGTGTCCCCTCTTGTTAAATAGCACAGTCAAAAATCAACTATGTTTTGCTCTCCCCATTTTTAACTTTGTCCTGTGCTTGTGCAGTCAACAGAATGTAAAATCCTCCAAAGGGAAACTCGGTATACCACTCACACTGGGGAGTCTTAAGGTTTGAATCACAAAAAAGGTTTATAACTGAATATAGAAAGTTGCATCACTTAAATATGATAACCTTCAGTCTGTACTATTGGCCAAAGCTTCTTCCCCAGTGTTATCCTTACTGCTCTCTCCAGTTAAATTACAGTTAGCATAGGGACTGATCTGAAATAATTTAAAGAGAGACTATGCAACTTTTGAAAGAAGAAATAACAGATTCTTCCTTTTACACATAGAAAGTTAAATGCATAAGCAATAAAACAAATTGCTCAATTCAGTACACTTAGGGGTTTTGCATCTACAGCCTTACTTGGTCTGGTCTGACCAGTAGCTTTTGGTTGCTAAATGTTAACTAATGTTTCAAACTGTAGCAAGATATATTACTCTATAATGGAGCCCTTTCACTGACTGCATGACTATTCTCTGCTTTTGCTGCTGTAGCAGTATGTTTGGCACTGTTTATCATATCATGTAATTGTCACTAGTGGAAACAGTGGCTACTGTTCAACAAAAGTTCGATAGTCTCGCTTTAAGGATTGAACAAAGCTCTTTTTTTCTCAATAACCATTTAATGTGACTTCAAATTCAAAATGCAGGCAAATATTTCAGGTTGTGCTGAAGCCTTTCTGCAAATCATGATTAAAGTCTGAACAAAGAGCGGACTTTGATTTGCAATTAATTTGCCTCATATGATGAGTTTGGGGACAAAAATGAGAAAACCTCTTAGACCGTTAGTATAAAACATAAAACACAATATTAGTGGTCTTAAAGATTTAGACAATCACTAAAGCTGAAGACTGACTAGACTACAAATATCTTCACAAGCCTAAAATAAACCTCACTGTAATATGATTGTGATGTCCCTCCAATTCCCTTCTAGAGATGGGCAATGTCATTTGTCAAGAAAAGACAAACGATTTACCACGTGACAACCAATTTCACCGTCAATCAAAAAGTGTCTATATCTCTTTAAATCCTTGAAAATTTAAACTTTAGGATAAATAGGATACTGGCCTTTTGTTTTTGGGCATGAACTCTGTGATATGATGCAAAAGGCTGAGACATCTGTTAGTGACTGGAGTGCCTGCACAGTCTCATACACACACTTTTCAAATATACAAAGAGTTCTCCTCCCGGTTGTTTCAATTTGGTTCCTTTGTACAGTCTCATAGTTGCAGAGGAAGAACTGATAAACGTAGCAGAGTCACCACTTAGAACGGGAGAAGAAACAGGAGAGAAGAGACGTGGACAGAAATAATGGGTTTGGGTGTGGGTGGGGGGTAGTAGAAGGACGGAGCCTCGAGCAACTGTCCTGACTAGGCAGGTGGTGGTGAAGGAAGAGTCACTGGCCTAGATGACATCACTTCCTGTCCCTCTGCTTTTCACCGATCCACACCAGCTTACTGACCGACTGACCGAACCTGCTTCCAGAGGCTTCACACACTCATCGTCATGTTTGGAGAATACTGCAGAGATAAGATGAGGAAAAATAAGTATGTGTGAGCTTGTGTGTATGAGAGAGGGAAAAGCATTTTTCACTGTTATACTCCAGTATCCTGAATTAGAAATCCCTCCAAAATGCTATGGATTGGGCACTAGAAACCATCTTAAACCTAAATGGAATAGTTCCACATCATGGGAAATATGCTTTATTAATTTCTTCCAAGAGTTAGACGAGAAGATTGATACTATCTGTATATTAAATATGAAGCTACAGCTAGCAGCTGCTCAGCTTAGCTTAGCTTAGCATAGCATAAAGACTGGAAATAGGGGGAAACAGCTAGCCTGGCTCTGACAGACTGAACAAAATCCTTCTACCAGCAACTTTTAAAGTTCATCAATTAGCACGTTTATAAGTTGTTCATTTAATCCTAAGTGACTTCCTGGAGTATTGTTGTCACAGTGAGGATGCCAGGCAACCAGTGGAAACTTCAGGAAGTCACTGCTCCCAGCCAAGAAATAGGCACATAAACCCCCATAAAGCTACAGTTTGGTTGTTTATGCACTTTTCGCATGCATGTATTAAACAAAGAGATATAATGTGTTATTTAGTAAACTTAAGGAGGTGCTAGTAATGGGCTCTTATTTTGTTTGGACAGAGCCAGGCTACCTGGTTCCCCTGGCTTCCAGTCTTTATGCTTAGCTACTGTAAGTGAATTGGCTGCTGGCTGTAGCTTCATATTTACCGCACAGATTTGAGAGTTTTATCGATCTCCTCATCTAGCTCTCTGCAAGGCGGCAAATACATGTATTTGCCAAAATATCAAACGCCTTTAAAAGCTTTAACATTTTGTGAACCCATTTTAAACTTAATTTTATGGTTAATCTAATAGTTGGTATGGAGTTTTGAACACCAAATCCCTCTAATCATCCTATATGACAAGTGACTTACACTTTCATTCTGAAAAGGGTTAAGGAAGCTTCCTCCCATCTCTCCATCCTCCCTGGGGGTCCCGGGCTGGTTACTCATACTTAGGTTACCCGGAGAGTTCTGTAAAAACGTATGTAAAACACAGCTTAATGGTAATTGTATGCTACTGAAGCTACACAAATCAGACGTGCAGTGCAATTGCCAATTGGAGTTTCAAAGTAGATAAATATCTTCTCTTACCTTGGGGAGACTGTCCATATCACCTGACCCTGAGAGAGGGAACACAAGTATAAAAAAATGACATAATTATCAAATGAATGCTTGTTTTGCTTAAATTATTTGACAGATAAGACAAAAACATAACCAGAGATTTAGTGCCAATGCAGCACATGCTGTACAAGCTACTCGTTCCTGTACCTAATGATCCATTCATGTGATGGGGCTCCATTCCAGCCATTCCCCCTAATGGGCCGTCGCCACCTGCACCCATAGGGAACTGAGGAGAACATAAAGACATAGGTTTTATTTACACTGGGGACATGTCCCCACCACTGAAATGACCAGTTTTGTTCTTATCTCTTTTCAAAAGTATAATTTGTTAAAAATGTTGCTTGCACCAAGAAGTGTTAACTAACAAATGGGAACGCTTTGAGAAAGGTTTATTTGCACAATAAAAAAAAAAACATACAATCGAATGTAAATATAGAAGAAACAAATGTGCATTGTCCAAAAAAAGTATTGTAAGCTAAAAACATAGCCCTTTTGCCTGTGACTGGAATAAAGGTTATAGACTTTCACAAACTGAACCTATCCTTTCATGGTTGCCTCTTAATGTTAGCATTAGCTTCCAGACTAACATCAGGTAGCGTGGAAGCTAACAATGAAAAGACTGCTCAGCAAGATCTAAAACAATTAAAAAAAGACTTAACTTGTCCTGCTGTCCTTCATGACAATGTTTAAGTTTAGAAAACTTTGTGAAACATGACAACATGTTGCTGAAGTATTGTCTGTTTTGTAAAATGTCTTAAATTGTATAATATAGCCTTAAAGGTCCTTAAATAGTCTACATTTGAATTGATGGGGTCTTGATTACAACATTTTTTTTTCCCTCTTTCCTTTTCCCCTTCAAATAAGACTTAAGAATTTCTGATATAAAACAAAAACTAAAACTTCCTTTATACTGACCTGCTACACTTACTTGGTGGGACAATTCCTATAATAGATGAACCCAACACACATTTTATTTACCTGCCATACTGATCTGTAGAGAGAATATCAAGAACATCCTTAATTGTCCCACTTTCTATGGAATAAAGTCCTGGGTACATTTATTTTTCCCCCCACCCACTGTAATTACTCTGACCTCCTACCAATCCCCCATTACACTGCCTAAAATTGCAAGTTGAAGACTGCCCTTATGTCCCCACCACTTTTAAACACAAAATGTATAATGCATAATGCATAAACAGGACACAATGATATACCTGTAACAAAATGTAACATTAATAAAACAACTAAAAGTAAAAACAATATGCATTTTTGACACCAAAGAGCTATTACACCCACACACGAACTCTATTACATTTACATTTAGCAAACTCTATAAGCATCTGCACTGCACACTCAGACACAGTGATATACAGAGAGAAAAATGTCTCACATTTGGTCGGCTTCCACCTGGAGGGACTGTGTTTATCATAGTGTACATGTTGTCGCCAGAGTTGGTTGAATCTGACATAACAAATGGATAGAAAAAAAAGGAGAAAAGTGCATAAAAATATGTACACACACACACACACACACACACACACAGACACACATGTATGTAGAGCTTACCTGCTGGACTTGGCATTATTGGGGTCCCAGGTGGCCCCCCTCCTCCTGGAGGTCCCTAAAATTACAGTTTTGGTTTCCATAAGATTCATTCATGAACTAATGAATTACAGCCTGTACAGCTATTGGACAGCAACAGTTTAAACTCAAACATACATACCACATAACTTCCTGGAGATGCAGAAGAATAAGGGGTCTGCAAAAATACAGAAGGAAATCATGACAGAAATGAAATAACGGTTAAACTTTCTGTTCAGTGTCTTTGTTAGAACCCTTACCGAGTTGGAGTTTGGAGGATTTGGCCAGGGTCTACCCCCACCAGGTCCCCTGGAACGCACACACACACAAACACATACTTTAGTTTTCTGCTTTTGGCAAGCTTCTTTGTTTCCAATTTATTTGGGAAGAGTTGGCAACAACAAGCTCTTCTTTTGCCCGAGAGAGGTGAAGGGAAAAAAAAAAAAAAAAAAAAAAAAAAAAGACAAAAGAGCTGGTTCCTAGCTCTGCTTCCAGACCTCTAAAAATCAAGAACATATAGTAAAGTTGTAATTAAAAGCTACATAAAAGAAATTGCTGACTGCCTCTACTGTAGTGAGAGATTAAGGATGTTTGCAGTTTAATGTTGTCCCTCTGAGTGAGACAAATGTGGTGAAGTCATTTACATTTACATTGTGTGTGTGTGCATATTACATTATATCGATATCACTCACATGTTCATGCCAGGCATCCCAGGACCAACCAGGGCATTCAGTGGTGGTCTCATCCCACCTCCATAGCTCTAAAAAAGAGACACCAAAATGACCTCGGTTATGTCTACAAGAGAGTAACTATCAGAACCAATGCTTTGTAAATATTCCAACAAATCATCTGTTCCCCTACCTGAGGCCCTAGTGGTACCATGCCTCTGGGTGGAGTCATCCGCTGCATTGGTCCCATATTTGGATGTCCTGAATCACAAAAAATTGTTGAACTACAACCAGCCATCATTTTGTTCCAGAGCAGTGTATTCAGGATTTGACAGACTGGGGTAATTTCTTCAGTTGGCCATTTTTGGTATACCTTTATTGCCTCACTTCATGTACATTTGTATTTTCCACCCTTATCTGGACACTGTAGTGTTTCAAAACCCCGGGAAGACATACATTTCTTAGATGATGAGATCATTAGATCTTAGTTCATTCAACATTTACAGTTGCTTGTAAATTGAGTTGAACAGTAACTGAATGTCTTTTAATCTACACAGTATGCATAATTTATGTGTTGTCTGGTGGAGTGAGTAGTTTGTGTAAGTGGGGGTGTAATTAGAGGAGAGGAAGAGATATTTTTATTATCATCAACAAATCCCATGAAGAGACTAAACTAACAAACAGTCAGTTCATCCGACTAACAAGTATTGCCTGTGTAGCCACAGACTGATATAGCTTATGTCTCCGTGCCGTAGACATAAAGACACATAAAGATGCCAGACTGTTGCATTGGGTGACATATTCCTTAATTACGACAAACAAGGAAAGTGTATTTTATTCCTCACATCTCATCAAAAATAGCAAAAGCATATAAAAGCTCTTTCCAGAGAGTGGTCCGTGTGATCTCCATTGTGACTCTCCAGAGATAGAAAAAGTAGTTGTTCCAGAAAAAAACTAAATTCATCATAATTAAGAAATACATCAGTCAGTGCAATAGTGTGGCTCTTCAATGTGTCCTAGTGGTGTGGCTCTACAGATGGCAATGTCAGCCAGTCCACAACTTTGGTCCTGACGGAAATATTTCAACAATAATTGATGGATTACCATGAAATTTTGGTTTCGTGGTCCCCCAAGGATGAATCTTACTGACTTTTGTGATCCCCTGACTGTTGCTCTAGTGCCACAATTAGGTTGACATCTACAAGATGGAATGGCACTAATTTTGGTACAGACATTCATGTTCCCCACATGATGAACTGAAATAACCGTTCTGATTCATTAACTTTTCATTTGGCGCCATCATCAGGTCAAAATTATAATTTGTCCAATTCTTTGCTTTGTGACCAAATATCTGCAAAATTAAAGACATTCCCATTATGGTAAGCGTAACTTTGAGTTTAGTGCTAATTAACAAATGTTTGCATGCTAAGGAGCTAAACTAAGATGAAGAAGAAGATACCACAGCGGCTAGGGTTTTAATCTAACCTGGGGCCCTTTGCTGCTTGTCACCCCCCCTCTCTCGCCCACATTTCCTGTCCCTATCAAATTAAAGGCAAAAAGCCCCCAAAAATAATCATAAAAAATTAACAAACAAAAAAGCAATGCTGTGCCTAGAGGCAGCTTTACGTGACTGTAGACTCTTACTCTTGTTAATAGTTTTGGGATGTCAATTCCATTAGGCTGGGACTCCACAGAAAATACTTAAAGATAAAATATAAATATAAATAAAAAGATAAAATAATGGTAATAAACTGGGTGCTGACTGAGCACATGTGCCGTGATATCTCATGTTTGTGTTAGTGCATACCAGTGTGTCTATGTGTACCTTGCTGTCTTGTAGGGTCCATTCCACTGGGTAACATAGGCTGACCACCTGGGACTCCTCCAAGTCCCTACAGAGGGAAGAGGATCCATTAACAGCATTATCATCACTCTCACATAGATAGTCATTTCTACTAGCCACAGTTCTGTCTGCTGCCTGCAGGTGTCAGTGTGGCTCTTACCTGATTGGGTAATCTGAGGGGTGGTCTGGGTCCTCCGGGGTATCGAGGTGACATAAATGGCTGAAATGAAACCCCCAGTATAAATGCAGGTTGAATCACTCAGGGTTATAAATACTGTCGCAAACAATCGATCACATCTATCTCAACCGATGCTGTGTCACGTGGCTGCATGCCCATGTCAAGACCCTGTAACAAAACACTACAAACTTAAGACAGGAGATGGGACATGTATTAAAACTTAGCATCTACATACTTTAAAAAAATATTAAATTCAAAGAAAAATCTTCAAGACAATCAAAAAACATGACAAAATGTCCTGTCCTGGGTTGCTAAGCCAGGCGACAAATTGTCTTTCTTCTTTTATAACCCCTTTCACAGAAACAAAGGTGGTGTACAAACTGTATGGAGCAGATGGGAAGTTTTTTAACTCTCCAAAACAGGAAACCAACCAGAACTACTGCGTATGTCTTCTGCTGAATTTTGGGCTCATTTTCCTTTAACAACACTTCCATGACAGCAGAGTCGGGAAGCTGACTGCATTTTCATTGGTTTGGATTTATGGAAAAAGAATGAGAGGATAAAGGATGAGGCCTGTTAATAATGATGTAAGTGTATGTGTGACTGTGTGCAGTTTGGCAGCATCTGTGAGAAGCTATTTTGCAGCTATGAGTGGGTTTTCACTTGTCTTCACCACAGACAGTAGCAATGCTGTTGCTATGTCTGCTGAACTGATGCCACTGTGGTCAGAAAAGCCAGTCTTCGGTGCTGAAGAAGCAATACAATGCCTTGCCACTAGATAGCAATGGTCCACTTATTTTGATCAGGGTCTCTTCTTTAATCACCCCTCTTCTTTCATCTCCCAGCTGTGCTGAAGATCCATCAAAACTACAGTATTTTAGTAAAGTCTATGTAAGTACTATAATGATTTGAAATCTTGTTTTCATACATACATGAACAAATAAATGCAAACAATTGGACATGGAGAGTTATTAAATTAAATAAATGAAAAATGAATGATGTTGAAAGCTAGATATGAGGATATATCTTTGCGGTATGGGTGTTCATTTTATGTGATCTGCATTTATTTTGCCAATAAAATTCAGTAAATCACAAAATATAGCTGTGTATTCTGTGACGTTTTCTGATCTAGTCTGTATGCAAATGATTTTATGGAACCTGAATGAAGAACTGGCAATCTAGTAATTGTTGAGTTTCTTTAAATCGATTGGTCTTGACAAGACCTTGTCTTCAAAGACCAATTGATTTTGAGAAGGAGATGGAAAAGGCTGTTTGGACTCATAGTTTGAGTTTTTTGAAAGCGGAGCTGAGAAATGCCTATGAAGGCTATTGATCTGTGTGTCATATGCAAGCGGCTGAGTTTGACTGATAATGACAGTTAATCAATGTACAACTGGCAAAGTCCTTCTGATGGAGAACAGAGATGATCTTGGGCGAAGCTGAATGTGTGAGTTTTTGTTTGCGAGAGACTTATTTCTCCTGTCAGACTCTTTTCTCTCCGTTTTGAGGAACACACTGTGGTGCCCCCACACACAGATTATACACATACGCATAGGTACTGTGCTTTAATACAAACAGTTAAGTTGAGTGAGTTCTTTGAGGAACAACTTTCATTAATTAAATACTAAATAGAAAAATGTATTTAATAATATTATTTACTACTGTAGGCTATATGCAAGTGGTATGCACAATATACCTGAAAGAATCCTGGAGGGACTGGCCCCACTGGCATGCCCTCTCCTGGGGGAAGGTTCCCAAGGACGGGGCTGGGAGCTGCTGCAGCACTCTGAAAGATGCCAACACGCACATACACACACATGCAAACACACACAAAGAAACAGACAAGTCAAAACTAGTCTGCAGATACTCAACACTTCTTTGCTCAGCAGTGGTGGAAAGTAACTAAGTACATTTAGTCAAGAACTTAAGTATCTATTGTGCATTTTACTCCAATACATTTACTTATTTACTTTGAAGATTAAAATTTCAGGTACAATGTATATGTTGAGATTTTTTAAAATATGATGCACTGTCAAGGATTAAACTACCCAACAGAATATAAAATAGTGAAAATCAGCTGCAACTTGACCAACAGTAAAATGCTTAAACATCAATGCATCAGTAAAAATGAAAGGTATAATAATAATAATATAATTTATAAGAGTAAAACACTTACAGGGGCATTTTTGTCTGCATTATGAGTACTGTACTTTGATGCTTTAGGTGAATTTTCCTAGTACTATTTTTAATGCAGGACTTTTACTTGTAATGGAGTATTTTCATGTAGCATTATTGCTATTTCTACTTTAATTAAACTACTTAAACAAAACAAAAAAAAATATGGTCTTCCCCCATGTCTCACTTGCTATCTCTCACTCAGTGGAACATTTCCTGTTTCTGCAGATTCCCTGCCATGCTGGCTCAGGTTTATTTTTATATCTTGTGTTTTTTTGTTTTGCTTGTCCCAGACGGGTGGCGCTGGCACATTTCAGCACAGTCTCTGTTTGCTTCCTGTGGCATTGTAGTACTTACTAACCCGGAGTTACCACCCAACACTGGCCTCTTCCTCATCCTCATTAGGTATACAGACCAGACAACATGCAGAGTGGGAGTGTGTACATCCATATATATGATAATGTGTGAACAGTGCACACATAAAGCCAGCATGCCTGTGCCTGTGCGTATTTTATTTTCAGTATCTGCCCACTCTCTGTTCTATTTCTCTGATCTCCTCTCTCTTCCTCTCTGAAGGCATCGGCTGGGTGTAAAGAGCTCCAGTGAAATTCACCCACAGTCTCTGAAGTTTCCGCCAGCTGACTTTTTAGGTCAGACAGGAACAAGATTTAATCAGAGCTGAGATAAAAGCGGACTGACGACACTCCTGAATCCTCCTCTACTCCACCCCACCACCCTCGCTATCCCCTCATCCTCCCTCATTCTCCGTTTGGCAAAAGGGAACAGGATGCCATGCAGCTTTTTGGTTCCATATTCTGCTGCAAACAGAGCCTGTATTTGTCTCAGCAGATGAATGTACAGATGGACACAGATGGATATTGTATCTCCGTGGTTGAGTGGCGAGAGACTGGATTTGTTTTGTTTGTGTGTGTTTGTCTGACAACATCATGCACAGCATCAAGTGTGTGTTGGAATTTTATGAGTCCCCCCCCCTTTTTTTCCCCTCTTTCTTCTCACACCCTGGATTACCCAGAATGCCTTTACTCCCTGGCAGCCTGGAGGTCTGCTGAGTTTGCCTTCACACACAGATAGAGAGAGAGAGGGAGGGAAAGAGGAGAAAAGAGGACAAAGCAGAGATTATGTGTGTGCATGTGCTTGTGTGTGTGTGTGTGTGTGTGCACGGGCGCGTGTGTGTGTACGTGGCAGTGAGTGTGAGTACATTTACTGTTTGTTTGTGTGGAAAAAGAAAAACTGGGGAAGGAAAAAAAAAATCTACCTGACCTGCTGACAAAGCAGCATTTTCCAAATACAGCAACAATAAAATAAATAAATACAACCCGCCAGGATATATCCCGGCCCCAAAACCAGCAACCCCCCCCCCCAACTACCAAAAACAACACTGGCAACAAAACTAACTCCTGACAGTCTCTCTTATGACAAATCAGATGGACGCAAATGACATTAGAAAATCTGAATGAATCACACTCAAAAGGATTCACAAAGCCTATTTAGAGGCTGTGAATCTCTTTTCTACTTTGTTCTTCAGACACCACTAAGCTGGAGGAGTCACATGGTTTGCATAGTGCTGCTTGTGTAAAATTGATACTACTCACATGTCTGTAGGTTTAATATGAAGCTACTGCCAGCAGTCAGTTAGCTTAGCACAAAGACGGGAAACATGGGGAAACAGCTAGCCTGACTCTTTTCAACGGTAACAAAATCTGCCTACCAGCAACTCTAAAGCTCACTATTACACACGTTATATCTCATATGTTTAATATGTGCAAAAAACGAGGTGTAAGAATGACACATTATGCCGTTACAGGAGTTTAATTGCCTGATTATTTCTTGGCCTGGCACAATAACTTGGAGAGAAATGTTGTTACTTTACAGGCAGAGCCTGGTTAGCTGTTTCAGTGTTCTCATCTAACTCTGTGCAAGAAAGACAATAAGCATATTTCCCAAAATGAAAAACAATTTCTTTAAATCTGCATTGTTTCAATTATCAACAGTCAATTTTGGCATTAACGTTCATAGTTGCTATCTACATGTAATAGTAGTAATACTATATGTAATACTAATATCTAAAAGGTAATATGTAATGCAAATTACAAATCAGTAATATGTAATGCTACAAATGCCCATTTTGCATTTTTTCCAGTTAATCCACAGTCATTGTCTCTGCAAAATGAACAAATAAATGGATTGAAAATTAAAACATATTACAAGGCTAGTATAAGTGCAACAATAGTCCATTGGGTAAAAGCGAGAGCGATAAATCTGCCGGGCTAATTATTAATTAGCTTATTGCAGACATATCAGTATCTGCCTGTTGGTCGATTTTTTTTTTGCAGTGCAGAAATGCCAAAAATCAGTTAGAGGTCATTTAGAAACATTATTGCAGTTACATAGTTTGTCTACCAGAAAGAACCGGCAAATGTATTCTTCAACTGTTAAGTGCCGTGTGGTAACTTCACACCGAGATCACAATTCTACAAAAAACTAATTTCAGGTATTCTGAATAAAGTTTGTCCATGTTATATGTTTATGTAGAAAATGACAATCAGCCCATATATTATTATATCATTTTTTACATCTAAAATATAATACTGATATCGCCCCAAAAAATGCAATATCAGTTTGGATATAACAAAAATTCTTGTGCAAGCTGAACTACACACAACACATAGGGCCTGAAAACTGAGTGATACAGTACTCAAGCACCGGAAAAAATTATCTATTAAGTTAGTTCAATTCAACTGAAGGGTATGATAACAATATCATCGCTCATTCAAAGTGTCGGTGTTAAACAGTCGATAAAGCTTAAGGATTTGTAGACTCATGAGACCTGGTATCTGTACAGACTGGGAAGAGTTGGTGTTTATTTCAACATATAAAAACAAATGCTCACTGTGTTGACAGTGATATTGCAGGACTTCACCTGATGTAATGTGACCACATCAGTGTGGTGCAATTAGCTCAAAATACCTACAACAGCATAGTGACCAGGACGTTAATGTTTACTGTTGGCTGTCATTCTTACACTGCTGGAAATTGCTCTGAATCAGACTCAATGAATTCTTCTAAGCCAGTTCTGTTTGAACACTGATTCACAGCCAAGCTCAACATATTCCAGCACTTAACCTTTGTAAACATCAAAAGCACACAGTTTGTTACACATTGTTAATGAATCCTTCATTTACACTTCTCACACATCAGTGTTTACTAGGCTGAGAGAGAGGAACAATGAGATATTGAGCTGATTGTATCATAGTATACTTTAATGTGGGGAACGGACCTGTAAACAACGTCTTATGAAGTGAGTCTGTACATTTTTGACAGAGCTTAAACACAGCAAGTACCGCTGATAATATTCATTGCACCTAATGGAGTTGATTGTTGATTCAATTTGTGAATGAATTGCAAGACCCATTTTAAGACCCAGATTTTCTCAAATGATTCACAAATTCTCAACTGGTAAATTAAACTTCAACTTGCTGGTATACTGTATTACTTTTAATAAAATAAGTCATTTTCAAGCAGGTTAAGGAACAAGAACTCTTAACAACCCTAACAAATAATTAAATCTCTTCGGCTTGTCTGTTCCAGAGTTTTACTCCCTCTCCCTTCACAGTCTCTGCTGTCATATATATATATATATATGTATATGTATTTATTTATTTATTTTTTACAGAGATTCCAGAGAGACTTCATTCAGTCTTAAGAATCTGACAAGAGTGTCTGTCCATTCAGCAAGTCACATTACATAAAGCTTTTTGATTTCATAAGTCATCAGATTGTTCAATGATTTGCTCTTTGTGGCTTGTTGTATCCTATGATCTCTACATTTGCAGTTACTGGCATTGTAACCAAAAGGTGTTTGTGATGAAACATGAGGCAGTGGAATGAATGTCCCCAGATGAACACCTGCATCTCCTGGCAAACTCATTTGTTGCTTAAATTACTCAAACCAGCACCCTCCAGGAGAAGGCTACAGTATACCAGGCATACACAACAAGACATACAGTACAGTGCACTACAACATCACTGAACGTGCATTAACGTACACTGCTCTCCACAAAGACAAAATGTCCAAAAAGTGGGTAAAATGAGATCAGTGTCTGAAAAAGGTATGTGCACAAATAGATTCTGATGTTCAGGATTTAAAAATGGTAAAGTCTCTTGTTTTCCATGTAGACTGCACAGTCACGGTTTTGTGTATGTGAGATTTCTTGTGTAACTTTTTCCTCAGGTGGTAAAGAATCATCACTATAACATACACCAACAGAAAACATACAAAGAAAAGCCGACAAAATGTGCGATATATGTCTCCAACGTCAACGTCAAAAGAACTTTGCTTGAGTTTGAGGTCAAGTTGTCCAAGCACAGGTTCAGATGTGTGAAGACTGAAAAAAAACAACAACAAGAGTAGAAAGACCTCAGCCACCTCTCTGCCATCACAGTGCCACACACATTGTGGCGATGTGTACAATTTCGCCATCTGAAAATGTCCCACTTAACTGATACACGACCGCATTGCTTTACCTTATCAAGCATCCTTTCCTTTACAGGACATTATGGACAAAACAAAAATCAACAACATGTAGACTGCAGATTGAAAACATTTTATGTAAAGTGATTGAAACATGCGGCGCTGCCCTGTAGAAAATACACAAACTGTTGCTGGAACTGTAGACACTGAAATGTAGTGGAGTTACAGTTGACTAATTTACAAGCTAATCAGACTTTTTACGTACTACATTCACAGTACACTAATCCCATCAGAATAAAGGCCTCAGTAATGCTTAATAAGATAACTCTTTTATCCCTATATGTTTTCCGATTGTGTTCCTCACTAATGTGTGTGCATAATGCATGCATACTTTATGTGTGTGTGTGAGTGCGTTTGTGAAGGTGGGGTGTCATTTTCATTCAATACTTCAGAGACTGAGAGATTCGTGAGTGGAATCTCAAAAGGCCGTCTCTGTCTCTTTTCTCTCTCTCACTGTCTCAACCAGCGCCGACCGCTGTCTGCTTTCTCCACTTCTCTTCTTTTTTTGTATTCATATACCACCCCATGACAATACATTTTTATCACACATCTGGAAAGAGACTTAAAGGACAGGTGGTGCTACTGTATATTTTTCTTATTGTCAACAAATCCCAGTCTTGCAAGTGCAGCCAAAGCGTCCTTCCTCCATTGTTTTCCAAAAACTATTAGATACACAGAAATGAGCCACATTGTCGCACAGGGTCACATGTTCCTTCATTATGGGCACTGTAGTGTATTTTGAATCACTGCTACATAAACGGTCCTGATGCAGTAAATAATCACATGTAGATTTATATAGATATAGATATATACAGTAGGTATATAATAGTCTCCAACAAATGCACTACATACTCTACCACTACTACTATAGTGGCGTTTGTGAAACACTATAGCTGTTTTCTAAAATTACTTAGCCTTTAAAAAAAATAAAACTATACAATTGTGAACACTTTTCAAAGATTTTTAGTAGGAATGAATGGGCTTGGGATTGAGAACCATAGACAGTATAGCAAAGTCTAAAAGTATTGGAAGGCATTATTTGTTTTGGTTATTTAATGGGATTTGCTATGAAAAATATACAGCAGACTAACACCATCCTAATCCTTTAAAATACTTCTGAAAATATTTAATAGAGCTGCAACTAAGGATTATTTCCACTGTCGATAATTGTCTATATTTTCTCTATTAATTGATTAATTGTTTGCTCTATAAAATGTAAAAAAATATAGTAAAAAATCCTTGTCAGAATTTCCTAAAGCCCAAGGGGATGCCTTCAAATGCCGTGTTTTGTACGATCAACAGTCTAAAACCAAGATAAACCAAAGATATTCTGTTTACTATGATACAAAACACAGAGGAGCTGGAGCCTAAGAATGTTTGGAATTTTTGCTTTAAAGAATGACTGTCGATCAACTAACCGTTTAAAGATTCCGTTCTAATTTCTAACACTAAGTTAACGTTGGAGCTATTACCAGTGACTGGGATGAACATATTTTCTTTGGGGATTCGATTACACTGAAAAATGACACAGAGAGAAAGCAATGAGAGTGTAAGAAGCCAGAAAAGTCCCTCGTTTTGTATGCTGGCTGTGTTTGGGAAGCACTTGGGTGGGGTGGGGGCGTGGGGGGTGTAAGGGTTACCACTGAGTCTCAAGGCCGCACGCAGCACAACAGGATCTACAAATGACACACCACACAGGAAGGAACTCCATCCCTCCTCCCTCTTTCCCGCTCCCTCCATCCTCTCAAATGCCATTAGTCCACTTCCTGAATAAGGGAGGGGGGGGAAATGGAAAGAAGAGATGTTACTAGTCTGCATGACACACAAACACATACACACAATCACAAACAAAACACACATTCACATATGCACATTAAAGTGTGAGAGCGGAAGCACAATAAGAAGATTGATTTCTGCATTAGTGTAAATGCACAGAATATAACTGTCAGCCCCTATCAAAAGCATATTACACAATATCTATAACTAAGAATTTTAACTCTGAAAACACAATCAGGCAGCACAGAAGTAAGAAAGACAGAGGGAGAGAAGTGTGTTTAGCAGCGTAGAGATGAGAATGCGGGTGCTCTGCTTTTAACCATGTATTATTCACAGTCTCCCATGGCGACAAGAGACAGATCAACACGCTTCACCGTCCGATCCTGAGCCAAACTCACTTTTCAATTCCAAGGCAGATAGGCTTAAAATCACTCTCTGGCATTCAGAGCTCCCTTTCTTAACCAAAACATGCCATATGTGAAAGAGTAAAACACAGCAGCGAGTGGAAACAATTGTTCTCTCTCTGTACTTCAGCCCAGATCTCTGCTGTTTAGCAACAATATCTGGCTGAGTTTAATCGGTCAAGAAAAAGGAAAAAAAAACTATTATGTGAGTGTATGTGTGTCAGGGTTTTGGGAATATCTTCCCTCTACTTCCTCATGTTTCCCAGTGTTTTTCCCTGCCTTGTGTTTCCTGTCTGTCTTATTTTGTTCGTCTGGAGCCTTCCACGGAGCAGACCAGTCTCTCTCTCCTCCACACCTGCAATCACTCACCTGCGCCCCGCCTACCTGCACACCTGCAACTCATCCCGGTTCATCACCATCTCCTGCAGTATTTAAACACCGGTTCAACCACCCAGTCTTCGCCAGATCGTACTATCCCTACCGTGGTATTTACGTCGGGCTCTTCCC
This sequence comes from Coreoperca whiteheadi, assembly GCA_011952105.1. Lineage (NCBI taxonomy): Eukaryota > Metazoa > Chordata > Actinopteri > Centrarchiformes > Sinipercidae > Coreoperca > Coreoperca whiteheadi. The sequence continues at coordinate 17,876,494 of CM022476.1, forward strand.
TCTACAACTTCCTATGAAGATTGTTCGAGTGTTTTGGTCACAGCAATTTATTGTTTCCCTCTGTCTCCACATCCAGAGATCCTCCCGTCTGCCTGCCTCGCTCCGTGGATCCTCCAACCACCTCTTGCCTGCCTGCCTCGTTCCTCCCCGCTCCTGCAACTCCTCCAGGAACTCTCAGCCTACCAGCCAACACCCTTCATCCCCTGGTTATGCGGACACGCTACCTCCACCTACCTGTCTATCTGGCTTCCAGCCGTTCCCGCTCTCACCTCTCTGGAAAAATAACAAATAAACCTTATTTGTTCCCCTACCGCCGACGTTGTGTCCTGCCTTGTATTCTGGGTCCAACCAAACAAACTACCTTAACCGTAACAATGTGTTATGTTAACATGGGACAAATCCAGGTTGCTTTGGCTGATATTTCTATTTCATACAACCTGGGTCTTCTTTTTGTAGTTTTGGCAATCATTCCTTTTGGTCATTTTAACATTGTACTCATCAAGTTACAGGATTCGCTTGGTGAATATTTGTCTTATTGTCAACAAATCCCACGTAAAGCCCAAAACCAATAATGCATTGATCTTTCTAACAAGAAGTGTCTGTATAGCAGCTAAGCCTAAACATAAAGGAACTTTCTTTCTACTGAGAGTTGAAACTGCTCATAACAAGGTCAGCGGATTATCTTGAGTAACCGGGTCATGATTTCTGGAAAGAGACAATGCTGTTGAGTTTCTCAGATGTGTATTTTGGCGCTTTTTGAGCACCACAAGCCGAGTGCCATAGAGTCTCATCATATCAAAAAAAGGCAGACATCTCTACGGCCGATATCTCCAAAACTCGGCAACTCATACAAAAACAATCTAGATGAATAAATAGCACTACAGGTAAGAGGTCAAATTTGGGGTGAACTGTCCCTTTAAAGCCAGAGGCTACTACTAACGGATGTGTCCACAAGAGCGTACTGTGTGTACAAACCTTCCATCTTCTGGCTTCATGTGGTATATCTATCGCTCAACACAAAACGATCTTTAATTGCTCAATGAAGAATCCATAACAACAGTCCATATGTTTCAACATAAAGCCAATATTTTCACCAGTACCTCACAATTGCATTTTCTGGCCGTGTTTCCTTTATCACTGATGTCATTATCGACCCCCGTAAACATGTCTGAGGCTGCGAGGAGCTGTATAATATGTGAGGTGGAGCCACGGACTGATACACTGTCAGATACACATACGGAGCTGAAAATGATAGTCACTTTGGTGCTGGGGAGCCACACTTCTCCGACCACTATCTCGCTTGGTTCAGTGACACTGGGGCAGATAAGGGAGATGGACTGAACACAGAGGAGTGGAAAAAGTAGAGGGACACAGAGGAAGATTTAAAAGCCACGGCTTGAGATGAAGAGGAGACTATGTCACGGTGTTTTCTATCTGGCAGATCGATGCAAAGACAGAATATTGATTTTGTGACCTTTAATACTGAATCGATCCAGTTCTGTTAAAATCATAGTGTAATTGCAGAGACCACAGAGTGGATTAGAATTTGAAAATTTGCAGAATTGTTGATTTAAAACTCATCAGAGGAAGACCTAGTGAGAAGTCACTTTCTGTGTGTCATCTTGCAGTCCTTCCAGTGCTAGAAGTCCAGACACAAGAGGAGCACGAGATAAGGATATGGGTGTCTACAACAGCAAAAAAATACTGGGGTTAGTTGGGGTCAAAGAGATAACGTGCTGGTCTGATCATGTCAGTATTCTATCTTTGCCCTCCTGCTCTCCCTCCGTAGTCCTGCCGCAACTTCTACAGTTCAGTCTCTGGATAATTCACTATAATCCCTTTCACACACACAACCTGTTAGGTTGCTGCTGTGTAAACCTTTGCAGCACTTACTCCCAGATGGGTCAGGGAAGACTGGATGTTAAACTACAAAGTGTCCAATGTGCAAAAAATGTGCTCAATTTGATTTCAAACAGAAATATTTCCTCCCAGTCTCTTGTGATCAAAGATTTTTAGAAAATATCAATTTAGACTCCAGTTAGAATTAAACAGAAACACCTTGCTGTGTGAAGCTGCATGTGTGAAAGCTCAGATAGCACTGGATCACCTCTCCTTAGACTGTTGCAGACACACGATATATGCCTCCTGACTAAGCCTCTTATTTTCATAATCAATACTAATAACTGCAGTCAAACTTGAAACTAATCTTCCATTTCCCACTGCTCTGTTAGAGCTGGTTCTCATTCTTAAACCTTCTTGTCTTCCCCTGCCCTCAGTTAACCTTTCCCCTCCACTCTGCGCCCTGCCCTCGTCTTTTCCCCTGCCCACTGCAGAGCAGCAAGGCGTGCATATGTCAACATCACATTAACACTCCACCTCGGCATGTCCAAACACGCATGTGACATGACTCAGCGCAACAGTGGAAAACACACGCCTCTGAGACCGCAGGGCTACGCGCAACAGGCCAGCGAAAAAGGAAGGAAGATGATAAGAGACATAAAGAGGCATGCAGAAGGACAGAGAACAGGGGCAGAGATAGGCAGAGGGCATGAAAAAGAGAAACAAAACTGCTGATGTGAAAGAGAGAGGATGAAGCGCAGTGTAGAGAGTGAGGGGGAACAAGCAGGGGATGGAGAAATGGGAGAAAGAGAGCGAGTGATTGTAACGTTTTCCTAAAGAAAATCCAGAGAAGTAGCATATAAGCAGCCCAGCATACAGCAAGTGTTCAACATTTCCCTTGTTTTTGTGACAACCATTTCTCTGCTCAACCTATGGATATTCCCGTTCTTTTTCTCCCTCTACACTCCCTCTTCATTGCCATGGCAATAATATTACAGTGAGTCACCTCCACATCTCCCTCCTCCTCAACACCACCAAGAAGGAACATGGGAGCATCTGAGAGAGAGAGACATAGAGAGAGAGAGGAGGAGAAAGGGCTCTGTTTCCCTGGAAACAGACTGGGGGTCTCCCCAACCCCCATTGGTTGTCAACTGGTTGGAATCAGCTTGTTACCCACAATGCTTGGAGCCAACAGAGTCTCTGTTTCTAGGTTGTCTCTGTCCTCTCTGTTTTGCTCCGTTTCTTCATATGCATGCTCACACACACACACACACACACACACACACACACACACACACAAGTTGTGGTCAAAATTCAAGTTTGCATTTCATCCCACTGAATCAAGACGTTCATTCTCAGGTTTGTTTAATCCATGATCAGATAAAACATCAGTTCAACAGGATATTACCTTGTTTTTTTTGTAAATAGTGCAGTCAGGAATGACTGTTTTCTGAACAAACATGATGCAGTTTGCAGCACTTTTTGTATTATTTCCTAATAAATGAATGTTGTAATTAGTAATGTTCAATAAATTGCAAGCCCACAGGGAAAAAAACTGACATAGTTTAAGGAACTAACTAATAATAATCACTTCATAATTTGTTCCAGTAACAGGGTTAAAGAGAGCAAAATTATCATCAAACGGTTTAATGCAGCTGGTGGAAATTGAAACAATCTGTAACAAAGGCTTGGAAAAACAAGTTATAGATGGTTTAGTTTAGAATGAAGGCTGGAAAGGTTTTGCTGAGATTCGAATTGGTGGAGCTTGTTGGGAGGCAGCGCTGCCTGAGAAGACGAATAACATAGCTGCATCGAAGTTGGATTGTTGAGGTGGAATATTGATTTTATTTGATCTTGGCTCTTAAGAGTGGCTCTGAACTGAATTATTTTATGTAGAAAAGAGCAGGGATGTGAACATTTTTTCAAGCATTCTTTCAATTTGACCATTTCCTGTGAAAACGTTTGGAGACAGAAAACAAGTTGATTAGACCCGTTAGATTATTAGATAATTATAACATAATCGTGTGTCCATATTGGCCTGTTGTTGGCACAACAGAAAAGCACCTGGTGTCCAAAATGAAGAGGGTTGATCCTCTGGGGAGCAAGAACGTGAATTTCATGGCAATTGGACGATTATGTTTTGATCTTTCCTGGGTATCAGAAAAGGTTGACTCATATTGCCATTCTTGCAGAACATCAGTATTTACAAAAAAAGTGAATCAGGGGTAAAGACCCATTTTATGAGTGAAGCAAAGCTTATATCAAGACGACCACAGAAACCAGAAAACATGTCCATGGTCAAGGGTGTGTATGACTGTCCTTCTGTTTAGTGTAGCAGCGCACATTCGTTGCAGACAGGAGCTGTTTTCAGTTAAACCCCAGGGTCACTGCACCTTCCTGTCCTTCAGCCACACACAGACAGCACAGCACAGTAAGTATGCACTGGTTTTTGCAGAGATATCAAACACTGAGAGTGCATCAGAAAATAAATGAACAAAGCAGCCCTGTGTGTTATTACATATTTACAAATGTGTGTATCCTTTCGCTGTACAATAAAGACAGTGTGCTGCTGTTAAATTGAGCGGTGTGAATACATTTCCATGCATGAGTGAGAGAGTATGAATGTAAGATCTAGCAGCATGAGCTGGAGCATTTTTATCAAAGGCGGCTGCTCTTGGCACTGCCTCTTGATCTCTTCTACCCCTCTAACTGCCGTGTGCCTGCTATCTCCCACAGTGATGCCACACAATGATACCAGGCTTTCCTTGCTTTAAATACTTGTAACAGTGCTGGCTGTCTACTGCACATTTTGTGTCCACTGCTTGCTCTGTAGTTCATCCATCTGTCACCCTCTTTGTTCATTTTATGTCATTTAGTTTTGTACAGGCAGCCAGCGGGGTGCAATGACACCAGCTTTTATTGCACTTTTACCAATTTACACATTTTTACCAAGTAGCAACATCTTAAATCAGTGGTTCCCAACATGGGATTGGGCCCCTGAGGGCTCTTGAGAGCATTAAAGGGATAAAGCAAAAAACTATACTACTGCAACACAACACAACTTTGTTCTAATTCTTTTGCTTTTTTCTTGTTATATTTCGGACACTTACACCTCGTCATCCTTCCAAAAATATAACAACCTGAGAAGGAAAAATCCCCCTTTGCTTGAACCTCTCACAACTTACAGTATGTCCACACATTGAATCACAAGTAGAGGTGAAGCGATTTGTTGACCAATCGATTAGTAGATTGACAGACAATCAATCACTAACTATTTTGATAAATCGATTATTGACTTTTCCCCTGCAAAGATTCCCAACATTCCTAAGGTTCAGCTTCTCAATTGTGGGGATTTGCTCCTTTTCGTTATCGTATTTCAGAGTAAATTCAATATTCAGGGAATTTGGACCGTTGGTCAGACAAAACAAGACATTTGAAGACGTCAGTTTGTGATAGTCATTTTTCTACCGTGGCCGAGACAGCTTAATGCACTGCAACTTAAGAAAACCCATACATGTTCATTGCTTTTTGCTTTGTCAGATTAATGAAAATACTTGTAAATTGGAGCCCTAATACATTGTTTTCTTTTAAGGGGTCACCAGCCAAAAAGGTTGGGAACCACAGTTAAAATATGGTATAAAATGAAATAATAAAACCTATATTACACTGATATCAAGACCCTTCTTTTGGCTTAAAGTACTAAAATGAACATTAAAAAATGTATTTTCATTGGACTAAATGAAATTGCCTGATCCCACTGGCATATTCTAATTTGTTAGAAAAAAAACCCATAAAAAAACCAACAACATAAAGTGAAATAATTGGACGAAGTGGATTTATTTTGCATTTCTCTGTCACCATGTGAATCTGCATGTGTGGCCTGGTTCCCTAATATTAGTCTATTTGTCTTATGCTTGACTGAATAACATCTTTTGGGCTTTCCTCTGTGAGGATCCATCAAACATTCACAAACATGATGACACAGACATTAAAACTATAACCCCCAAAAAAAGGCTTGCACAACAATCTGTAAATGTCAGTTCACAGCATATTTTCATTCACAATAATCAATTTTTATACAAAAACATGAGTCATCCAGGAGGACTAATTTTTCAAGTAACGACTTGCTTCAGTTAATAAGCACATTCTTATCTGGAGGCTGCACAGCACGACCAGTACAACTGTCGGACACTGATAATCTCCTAAAATCAGGAGTGAGAGATAATTTCTGAGGGGAGTTTTTTTTCAAAATAAGACAGTAAAGAAACCACTCTATTGTTCCTGCAGTATTACAAATTAATTAATGTTAGTGTTTATGCTGTAAGATGTTACAGCTATGTGACAGCTGTCATTTTTCAACTTTCAAACCCACAACACTATCAGGAAAAGCCTGAAATGACCTGCATGGATTGATGTCTTATTCTTCAAAGACGGAAAAGCAACAGCAGCTGACTTTTGTCTCTAATAAGGCCATTTCCGGGCCAAGCACAAGAATTTAAAAATAACTTGTTTTTATGACTTCATGGCCCCTCGCAAATGGAAACCACTCATTTAGTATCACGAACACAATTTACAAAGCACTTAACAGAACTGTAAACGGCCTTTCTGATGCCTGAAAAGCCTCGGCTGAGCATGGAAATCAATAAGGTTGCATCTCTCTTCACTTTGTTCATCAGTCTTTTCTTTCTTTCCCTTTTAACATTAGATTACGGTCCTAGAAGACCATCCTCACACACTCAAATCTGGTGATATGATCGACATACACAACCACATGCAAAACAGACATTGTTAAGACTGTTTCTTTAAATTACATTCTTTAAAATTTACTCAAAGCCAATTGTATCTATAGTAGGTAGTTCAAACTGGGATAATAGGGCAAATCAAGTCAAAAGCCTTGTGACAATCCCATCAATTATCAAAGGAAAGGCATCAGAAGATGATGCGAATGAGCTCCCAGCATTAATTAGGACTTCACTCAGTAATTAGCTCTCTGGAAATAATTACCATCAAAATGTCTGATTAAAATCTCCATCAGTCTCAAAGTCAGGAAACTGAAAGAGAGACACCAGCATCGCATTAAGGCGTTCTGCTTTTTCCAAACCTGGCCACCGCAGTTGTCCCCTCATTTTGTTTTAATTGAGCGACAGATATGTGGGTAGTACCTCTGATTGGATCGGAAAAGCAGCGCAGCATTGGAACAGTTGATTGAAAGTGACCTTGGTCTAATTACAATTGGTCTAATTATAATTCTCTGATTACATCCCTGCAGGAAATGTAAGAATAAGATGTTTCTGGTGGCCTCTGCTAATGACATTAAGATAGGTTCTGAATGATACCTGAATTGAATTGATTCTGATCAGATAAGAAGAAGAAACAAGATACTGTTTTGAAATCTTGAGAAAATTGATTTAATTACTGTACATGCATTTAGTTGGTTTAGAGAAGTGTTAGTGGTTAATAAATGAATCCAAGAATGAAGTGTATGTATTTTTCTAACTGTTTGTCCCTCTTTTTGACTCATTCTCTCTGTTTATCTATTTCATTGTTCCCCTGTTTTTCGCCACCTCTCCCCTCACTCCTGTCTGTCTGTCTCCCAGGGCTGAGGTCGTGTTGCCCTCCAGCTCCCTTCCTCGGAGCCAGGATGACATCACCACATAGCTGCCTCGTCCTTGGGAGTGCCTACTCATCACCCTGATCATCATCGCCAGCATCAGCAGCATCACCTGCGTATGCACACACGTATACACAAGCACATACACCTACTGCAAGAAGATAAAAAAGAAGAGAGCCCCCACCGGTTCTGCAGGATTGCAAGCCTGGAGGAAAGAGGGAGAGAACCACAGAGAGGGGGAGAGAGAGAGAGAGAGAAGAGGAGGGACGATGCTGCTGTGGTAGGCAGAAACCCCTGACCTGTGCACTTCCAACAATACATCTCAATAAACCACAGTACAGACAAATCTGATGAGTCAGACTTCAGCCTACAGAGGGAAAACAACAACATCAAAAGCAGGAGAGAGAAGACCCCTCCACACTCCCCCTCCTCTACCTCGCAACTTCCCGAGAGGAGAGCCACACTTCCTCTCTCTTAGTCACCAGCTAATCTAAAACTTCAAGAACTCTGGCACTGCTCACTGTATTCCAGTTACTGGATGGTGCATGACTAAATCAACCCATGCTTTGATGTGCGAGAATTACAGAAGTGAAGTGGAGCCACGCTGAGAAAACACAGCAATAAACAATGTTTCCACCACATGGGCCACTGTCTGCCTGCCCATTCTCCTCTTCAGCGTAATGTGCTCACAATACGGAATACAAGTACAGGGTACTACAAACCTTAAGCAGCGTATTCTCTACACTTCTTTATCAGACACTTTGAACCTCACAACAAGCATTCATTTAAACACCACTTCAGATCATGGATTAACAGCAAAACCATTTTACAAGGCTGTAAAGACGAGTTACCATATGATAATTTACCAGTGTTAAGTATATTGTGAGATGTGAGAAACTGATGAAGGTCGGTGAACCCCCAATCTCATCTTTATGTCTTAAATGTGCACCTGTTCTTTTGATATCAGCTCTAAATCGCCTGTAGACATATTATCATAATCAAAAAACAGCAGCAGCAGACCACTCTTAGACATTGCCATCATCCAAATAGCTCTTTGCATGATCTAGTAAGCCGTACTATTTCAAACTGTGTAATCTAAAATCTCAAAAACAATCAAGTAGGAAGTAGGAAATGGAGACACCGAAGTTAGGTGCTGCTATGTTAGGCGTTTCTATTATTCAAATTCTCATTTTGTCTTGTTTATCTACAAAAAATTTTACAATTTGGGTTTTCATATAATATGGCATCTCCAAGCATAGATTCCTGTGCTAATTGGAGAGTGTGATTGAGCCAGAAAGAGCACGGAAAGCTACATCAGTGCAGACTCACGTAGTCATGGAAGGCCTTGGCCTCACTGGAGTGTTCACATGTGTCTCTTCTCTCTGGAGCCGCACAGTACAGGTCCCAGAAAACACTACAACAAGAGAGGCAGTCAGAGAGAAGAATGGTGACGAAAGAGAAACATTAAAGCTTGACAGATAAAAATAATAGTCCATTTCAGAGGCCGAGTAATCCAGCATCGAAGCAATAAGTATGATTCTATTATCATCATTGGAATAGACGACTTTAGGTGGGTGCATTACAATTTGCAAACAGCAACCAGAAGAAGATCTTTTGGGGACAATTAATGAGATGCAGATAAATAAAAGCAAGAGCAGAAGGAGGGAGAATGATCATTTTATTTAATATTGTCAATGATGGAATAAAGAAAAAAACAGCATGAAGAGGAAATGTAACTTGAATCATTAGACACAAAAACACTCACCACCACCATGAGTGGAGGAACCCTGGAGGTTCTCCTAATGTGATGTTCTTCTCCCATCGGATCTGGTCAGCCGGAGAAACAGAGTGAAAGAGACTGAGAGAAGCATATTAAGTATAAAAACATGCCCAACATCTGAATTACCTGCTTTACAAGATTGGAAAAGGGTACAAGGGAATTCTTATAACACATGCCATTATGTAATTATATTATAATTCTCGTACCATGGATTCATAAGTGGATAAGTGAGAATATGTGTGCCTGAAAGCCTGTCTATTCATAAGTACGTGAAAGAGTGTGTGTGCAAATGTTGTATGTGTGTGTTTACTGAGTCAGGGGATGTGCAGAGGCTGAGGTTGGAGACATGTACCAGCCTGATGATCCCAATAAAACCTTTGTACAACCCACACACCCTTCAGTCTGTTCTTCTCCCACATTATCTGTCCTTCTGCTTCCAGTGTTTCATTCACTCTTAGCTTCTTTCTGCTTTCCTTAGAAGTGCTTTCTATCCTGTAATCATTCTTTCCTTAATTTTTTCTTTACAACATTTCTTCCTTTGTTTTCTTTTTTTTTCTTCCCCCACTCCCTTATTCCTTCCTTCCTTTCTTCTTAATAGACAGAATCAAGTCTGGGTTATGCGCCAAACTAACTATATTGTAAGTGTTTAGGAGTAGTTCTGAGCCGCCACACTATACGGCCGGGCAAAAGCAGAGAGTAATCGAGAGGGACGAGATGAGATTATCGTTTAAATGGGCGTAACGATGCAATCATTGCTTAAAGGCGTTCATGGTGTTGCACTTGTTTTTGTACATATGAACTAATTGGGTGGAGAGTAAAAAAAGAGAACTTGAGTGAGAAGTTCAAATTACACCTACTTTCTCACCTGTAAACCCAGCGTTACTTCCCAATTCAAACATTATTTTGTGGGGTTACAGTTCAAATTTTAAAAAAAGCCCTGTTTACACACATCCACTGTGTAGTCTTGAGTTGGTCCTGGATGCTATCAAAGTTTGGGGTAACATTATCTGCAGTCTTCTTTGACTACTACAGTTAAATAAGTAAGCCATAGTTCTAAACTAAGGTCGGAGATGGGGAAGAAATCTGGTTACTGACCAGCTGCATGTATATGCAGATTTACAATAACCAGGTTACTACAGTGCATGTAAACGCACTCTCCGATTAACCGCGTTAACATGCACTTAAGAAACCAGGTTACTCAGAGAAACCTGGTTACTTAATTGCATTTTAATGCACTGATTGTCTGAAATCAAGGACCCATTGAATTTCAAGTGGTAAATCTGCCACCGTTATCATTGTAAACTGCGTAACGTGCTGTGCCAGAGAACAGAAAGATTGACAGATTTAGCAACAGTAACTATGAGTGACGGGGCTTAGCAAATAGTCAATTCCAACTTTGAGTTCCAACAAAAGATGTGAGGAGAGGATTTCAGACACCATCTGACAAACACTTCAGTTGAAGTATTTTAATGCCTTAACACCTCAGTGAAGGTTAGTAACTAACATGAGTGCTGACATCACCCTCAGTAGGGGCGATTTATGTTACAGACACGCATCTAACAGTCTGAGCAGCAGCTGTGGGCAGCAGTCAGGCTTCTCCTATGAGACTATGACGCTATTGTTTAGTCTGCCTCTCCTCTCTATAAACAGGCTTACATCACTCTTTCTCTCTGACTTTTCAAGTGATCTCATGATCGTCTTTTTAATTTCCTTCCCTGAAATGTTTTGTATGGGTAAAAGAGTAAGACTATTGTATCACCTGCTCTACTAGCAGTGTGAACAAGAGCTAAAATAACAGCTGAATCGCTGCACGTTTAATCAGACCATCCTGATCTCAGCTGCAGATCAGACACAGTGACTTTCAGAAGGAATGCCTGGCTTTGAAGATTTTTTTGGGGGGTCAGGAACTGCCTCTGTGTTTATCCTACATGCTTTCAGTCTAAGTCAACAGTTCTAGTAAAGACGCAGGTTAACTTGAAACATTATAGGCAGCCAGCAATTTCCATATACACCATGACAAAGAAGGATTTACTCCTTCATAATTGCTCAAATAGTACAAAAGATGCAGAATGAGCATGACATCCCTCATTTCTCACATTTAATTGGCTGCAGCTCAGTCCAAAAACGACTGCAGAAAGTTCAGGTCAGGACACTTTTTAGCGTGTTCTTTTATCCCCCCCTTCATCTGGAAAGCGTCGAAGAAAACAGCATTGACTGTGCCCGCATATCCTGTCTTCTTGTGGTCTGCACTCCCGGGAGGTTCATTCATTTACCTTCACCATGCTAAAGTGAGATCCCTAGCATGATTACTGGCAGATGTACTGTGTACTGTGTTTCCTTTCTACCCATATGAATGAACTTCAAACTAATTATATTCTAACCTTTTTATTCTTGCTGTTTATTCCCGCTCATGTATTCTGTTAAGGTTTAAGTGTATTTTTGTTATTATTGTTTCAGCCATCAATTTAGTTTGACAGGGTTGCAGGGTTTCTTGTTGCCTGTTCTTATAAGCTGTCTGTGATTTGGTATTTACGTTTAGGTATTCGGGTCTGATTCGTGACTCGTCTTTTGGGGCTCTTGTTTCTTGAGCCTGAGGATATACCGTAAACAGATGTAGAGGATAGAAAGTGGATAACAGGCCTTTAAATCCATGTTTTACTCCAGCTCACTATTCCAGCAAAAGTTACATTATGTCGTAATGTTTACCCTGTGTGTGTGTGTGTGAGTGTGCGCGCTCATTAATGCACGCCATGTGTATTGTATACAAATGGCGGTGTTTATACTTGTTGCACTCTTAGCTAAAGCGTTCCCACACTTGAATATGACACCGCCTATCTTTTTAATCTCCCACATCTGCGGAAGAGAGAGCAAGTGATATGGCAGAGAGGAAAGGGTGTCAGAGAGACAGAGAGGTGTGTGTATGCACAAGTGCACGCACACACACTAAGTCGGAGCAATGAGAATTGGTGCCAGCTGATGATGTAACCTTTTCCATCCCCCTCTCTTTGTTCTCCTCTTCCTCTGGCCGATGTACAACAAGCCTCCAGCCACTGTCTTCCACATTATAATTTACCATTATTTACAGTGAAGCACCAGAATCAACTGACCTCATTTTCACCCCGTCACCTTTTTACCTCTGCAGAATTTAAGTGAGGAGTAGTGGAGTAGTGGAGAGATAGATCAATAAGAGAGCAGAAAGATCACAAAGACAAAGGGGACTCAGAGAGGACAAGAATGAGATTGAAAGAGATGGACTGAGACAGAGCTGCCGAGCGGATCAGAGAATTATGTCTCGAAGACGTCAGCTCTAGGTTGAGCATCATAACTCTCCCTGTGCTCCGGCTCCAGTCCCACTAAATGCAACACTAATATTAAAAACCCCGTCTGTGGCTACCGACCTGTTGGCTCAGCACTGTAAGGCCAGGCTAATTCAATTAGCTGCTACACTTACTGGACACATTGTATGAGGGTCAGACCACCCTTCAGAGTGGACACGTAAAGTAAATGGGCTAGACTCCCTCACTCACACTTACACAAACACAAACAGCATGCTTGTGACTTACCTCCGAGAGAAAGGTCTGTGCTGACTTCTGTGCTCCTACATGCAGCAGGTACTCGTACACATATAGAGCTAACCTGCACGTAAAAATAAAGAACACAGTAGGAAGAAATGGGTCAGTTTGTTCATCAAGATCCAAACTGTAACCAATAGATGTGAGTAAAAAAATACGAGAAAATGGGACATTTTAGAGACTGGAGGCAGATGTAAGAGAGAGACAGTTAAGAGTCTTGGTTTTACAAGCACACAAAAATTCTAACGCAAAAACTAAGCATCTGAAATTCCCCAAAGATTCATCTTATGTAGCCCCAAGTCTGAACTTTTTTGAGTTTCAAGTGTTTCCCGACCATCTCTGTCCAACTTTGGGGCCAGAAAACAACTGCTTTGGGCAATTATACTTCCTACTCCATATTTAAGATAAATCCATATTTAACAGGGAGTTTCTTACAGGATCGCCTAAAAATAAAGATGAAGGAGCCTACGCATTGATAGGAATTGCCAAGCAGCTCCAAGATGCAATGTGCAGGGGATGTGTGAGGGTGTCACAGTCCGTTACAAATCTCATGAGAAACAGAAAGACACACACCAGCTTAGGAGCACTAATCATCTCCCAAACGCCAAACAGTCTGGGCAACCTTTTAAGATATTTGAAACTCACCCAACATTATGCTAAATCTAAAACCCACCTGTTTGAAGAACAAACAGCATGGTTATAAGAGCAGGCTTGGCGGGACCTCACTGTAATGCACCTCACCATCGTGCCTTGGGCTCTCCACAGACTTCCTCCCATGGCTTTGATCACAGTAAGAATTAATTACAGGCTTGATTTGTTAATCAATTCTCCTCCCAGTGTGTCTGTGCTGGTACTAACAGCAACTTGGGGGGGGGGGGGTGTGATGATCTACTGGGTCTATAAATACAAGATAAACATTGATCCACAAGAGATCAATAGCAGATCACTGACTCCTAACGGCACCCTGTAGATTTGGATGGGAGTCTGGTGAAACAACATATATTCAGTGTACATTAATAATGAACAATGAATTTGACAAAGGGGCCAATGAGCAGGTACATTTGTGCTTGATCCTCACATTTCAACTAAAATCAATATCAAGCAAGGCCATGCAGTGCTTTAAATGTAATCAACAGGATCATGTAGTTTATTCTGAATTTTACAGGAAGCCAATGGAGGGATGCAAGAACAGGCATAGCATAATGTGGGACCGGCATCTCGTTCTAGTTAGTAGCCTGGCAGCTGCGTTTTGAACCAACTGTAAACAATTCAGCAGCTCGACTGAGGCACGTGTAGAGGAATTTACAATAATCTAGATGGGAGAGAATGAGAGTGTTGATTAATGTATTTAGCAATATTAGAAAGTAGTTAGAAGTTGTTGTACAATTTGAGTAAAATCTTTCTATATACGGCTTCAACATACAAATAATTTCATTACTAACTAATCTGCCCTTTATTTTCTCAATTAATTTATCATTTTTTATAAAATGTCAGAAAACAAACATAGTGCTGGCATAGTGATATAGCATGACACAGCACAAGCTTTGACAAGGAGCTTGGTGTCTTTGCATATGTTTGTGTGTACAAGTGCATGATTGTGCATTGTCAGGTGTGCAAGATGGTCACACTGGGGCAGCAGCTGTCCTAGAACCCCCATTGAAAGGTGCTACCAGTCTGCTGAAGCCAATCCAGACGCCTCTGATATCGAGGTAAAAATAAACTCCCCAGACGGCCCTGTCTGCCTGTCTGAAGATGATGGACTGCACACCTTTCTGCTCTGCACATAGGTACTCTGTCTCCTCGACCCCAATCCTCCACTTCCATCTCTTGTCTTCATCACTCTCATCATCAGTCTCCCCTCTTCCTCCTCCTCCTCCTCTCTCTGTGCCTTTTCTGGCTTGGGTGGTACTGCTTTCTTCGTGCACTCCTTTTGGTAAGAGGCCATGTTTGTTTAATGATGAAAAGGATGAAGGGAAGCACCAGCAGAAACTCTTCCTCTCTATCATTCCCTCCCTCTTTCCATCCTTCCCTCTCTCCGTTTCCCCTGTGGCCTGGCAGTAATGTTTAACCAAAGAGATAGAGACAGAACGTTTCACGGGGACAAGGTTAACGGAACAGTGAGAGGCTTGACAAAACTCTTGACACCTCGACAACTGAACATGAATAAAAGATGCGCCCATTTTTTTCAAGACACTGTACAACTTTGAACATTTCTAGGAACAAACTCGTTCAGTTGCTCTATTCTGCATAATTTTCCTGTCAACCTGTCTAAATCTGTCACTCTCCCCTGTGAACCCTAACATCAGCTACAGCAGAATCAGTATCGAACTATTTATTAATCCTGAAAGATCTCATGTATCTGCGATGAATACATTCACAGCGACGATGACATGCCTGACGGACTGCATGAATGAATGAATTGTGTAAATTGAGAAGTAAAGCTTTTCCTCAGCATGCATTGGCCTGTATCCAGTCAGCTATCTATAACCACACAAAAGCACAGCCTCGCTCAGTATCTGGCTGTGAGTCAGACTGAAAGGTTTGACCTGTGATAGATTTCACAGGAGCTATAAGATGTGACCTTTGGCCCTGCTATAGAGAAAGGGTCGAGGAAAGTGAGGTTACACAGGAAAGTTTAAAGGTTTAGAGGGCAGCAGTGGGCAGAAAGGTTATTCAATGAAAGAAAGAGAAACATTAGCGGTATCAGAGGTAAGCGGGCTAATGCAAGTTTTGGAGTAATAATAAAAAGGAATGGAAAAACGAAGAAGGCTGAAATGCACTGACATTTGCAGAAATACACATTAATCAGATTTAAAACACTCCTCTCTCTCTCTCTCCCTTCTATTTCTTATTTATTTAACACACACCAACAGGCAGAGTTGAAACGGGACTGATAAGCAGACAGCAAAGCAGCACAAGAAGGCACTTTGTTAGCATTCAATATCTATTGAACTTTAACTCCAAACTACTAATTTCCTCAAAGACGAGTGATAGGCTTTGAAACACAAAACCCCCTCATGCCGCTCCCTCATTGTTCAGTTACCACTTGTTCAGCCGAGCCTCTCGCTGATTAAAAAAAAAAGCACACAACTATGTGGAACTCGACTGACTGACAGAGACAAAATACTGAGCGGAGATAAGGTTGAGGATTAGAGGACGGGGGACTGTTCAAGGTTAAGAATCCTCCAAATTTCACACAATAAAGTGAAAGCATTACAAAGACTCGCTTTTTGTTAAATAAACTGTCACTTTCAATAATCTCTGCATAGGATTTGAGGTAAAAGTGCTCAAACTGAGCCAGCCACTGCATTTATAATGGTTTTTGACTCCATATTAGTCCTTTCACATTAAAGTTCTTTTGATGTTTGCCCTTCCTGTCGGACACCAGAAAATTGAAGAAATTTTTTTATTTACTACTCTAGCAATTTGTGTTGTAAAGAACCATTTTACATTAATCACAACTGCAACCAGGATGATTGAAGAGATTAGGAGCCTCCCATTCTGCTTCTTCCTATATGCTAAACTGTGGGTGTGGGTGTACAAATGCATGTGTGTGTGTGTCATGTGAGGTAGTAGTGGTGAGTGGGTACAAGTGGAAAAGGTGGGGCA
The DNA here is from genome assembly GCA_011952105.1 of Coreoperca whiteheadi. Lineage (NCBI taxonomy): Eukaryota > Metazoa > Chordata > Actinopteri > Centrarchiformes > Sinipercidae > Coreoperca > Coreoperca whiteheadi. Next base: position 17,892,905 of record CM022476.1, read on the forward strand.
GAGGGGGAACTTTAGGATCCACACCTGACCCTTTTCTCCTTCAATTTAAAGTGGTTTTGTCTTCTGTGAGTCACTTTTAATTAAATTCATATTTGCAAGCGACCCCCACCCATCCTGACTGCTCCTGTAAATCTGCTGTAAGACCAGAGAGCCGGCGAGCTTGAACAGTCAGAGACAGAGTTTAGCTTAATGAAGGCAGCAGGCAGAACAGTGTCCAGCTTCTATGTTGCCTTGTTACTGAGCAATACAGAGAGGAGAGCAGGAAGAGAGTAGCTTGAAGCTCAACCACAGCCTCATCTTAAGGCAAAGACATGAACCGATATTCTAAGATCAGCATTTAGTGGAGACCAGTAGATCACTGCTAATCAATTTACTGCCATGGCAGTCTGGCAGAGCTTCAAATCACAACAGACAATGGCTTCAGTGATTGGATTTGCCTGTTATAGATTAGCTCCAGATTATTTCATCCTTGTTAAAGATGAAATGGAAAAGTGATTATACTTTTGATCTGAATCGGCATGTTAATTGACATATTTAAAAGACTTGCTACTATGCTGACATAGTCTAATAACACATATTTGATGAGGAAAATTGAATTAAATGTTAAGTATTTGAAGACCGATAAAATCCTAAATAAATTATTGCCTGTAAACATGCTATCCATAGCAGTGATGCACAAGTCACCTATTCAGTAGCTGTATAACAATTACAATAAACTGACAATTCTTCCCAAAGTATGTTAGTTGTATATAGCATTTCTTTATACTGCATTATTGGTAAAACTGCTTTGTGCAAGTTAAATTTTTTTCTTTGCTAGCTGCGCATATTTTTCTGTTAAAGCTGCACTTGGAGATATTTTTTCTGGAAAAATACACACGTCTCATCTGCCACAAAGTAGAACCACAGTAGTAGCATCTCATCCACTTTAAGTGAAATTAGAAAACATTTGCCCAAATTAAATTCTGGCGTTGGGTGTGGGCAGTGGCAGGAAATCCTCTCTACCCACAGGAAGTGATGAATACAAACTGTCTCCTAAGCAGCAGTTAGAGAGCATATGGTCAGAGAAAGATGTAGAAAAACATGTTCAATGCTGTTTAATGATGTCAAATTACATGACTGTATATTTCAACCTGCAATCATTTATTTTCTGGCCACTTAGGGGCAGCACAACTAGCTGTACACATTGACACCCTATAAAGTTGATATGGCGAATAAATTTACACAACCAGCAGACATAGACCAACACTGGCATTCACGCAGTCTTGTTTCTGACCACCTGATGAATGTAACTTCATTAAGCTCTCTTTACTCTCCACCAACTCCTGATCTGGCTCTTTAGCCAAATGCTCAACTTTCTTCACAGGGTACTCGCAAGTCGGTAGTGTATGTTGGGTTTTTAGAGCTTTTTCACACAAAAAAAAGCCTGAAATGATACTAATAAGAGTGGCAAAACAATCAAGTTTCTGGTCGAAAAAACAAAAGTTAAGATACGGTAAAACACTCTGTAGAGCTGAGGGAAACTGCTGAGTCGGATGATAATTCTCTGTGGGTTCATCACCTCGAGTGATCTCTTTCACATTCCACAGTCATTTTATCCATTACTAAAAATGTTCCCTATAGCAGCTTTAAGTCCAATTTTAGAAGTTATCTACTGCTGCTGCTGCTACTACCCAACCTGCAAAGCGAAGCTTATGATATGATTTGACTATACAGATATACTGTATATATATAGGTATGACTTTGTGACTTTACTTGATGAACACTCGATTCGATTTATCAAAATGTGGAAATTGATTGATTGAAATCAGACCAGTGCTGTCTGAAGCATGACAACTGAAATACGTTGTGATTATAGTGTAAAACTGCCAACACATCAGCAAGGCCATTCCTCCACATTTTAAAACTGGAGCAATATTACATTGTAAACTGTCGTTCTTAGGCCTGTATTATAGTCTTTCCGTGACAAGTGTTACACTGACATTGACAATCTGAATGGCATATCGTGTCATCAGCTTCACAACCTCAGTTGAATATGGGTCTCTCTGGCGAACTGGCATTTGCACTATAGGGACAGGAGTATTGTTAAATGTTATTGATAATGAAGTGAAATGTATGTAACGGACTACCTGAGTTGTCTAAAAAAAACACAGAGAGAGAAAAAGTGAGAAACAAAATTAAATTGTGTTCAGTGGTTTTTCAGTTATATCCATGAAACAAGACTAGACTTGCAGACTAGAGTCTCTGGATGGTGTCAACTGGGGATCAAACTGTAATGTCTCATATGAATGAGAAATAAACAGTTTGAACACATGTTCAGTAGAGTGAGTTAGACACAGATTTCCTGTATTAAACAATAGCATTAGATTTTTGTCTCCTATTCTTGGTAAAATTTGACAACTGATTTCTGGATAGACGAATGAACGAAGGAAAAATAAGAACAAACAGCCACAGAGTGAAACATACCCCCTTCTCCAATTCCACCACAGAGGGAAATTACACAGAGAGAGGGAAAATTAGAGAAAGAAAGTGATGGGGTGACAGAAGCGTAGTAGATTCTGTTGAAGAGAAGAGAGTGAAGATTAGAGAGACAGAAAAAAAAGGCAATGGGGAGGATGGAGGTGATGGGTGCGAGCGGATGAGCACCAAGATGAATACTCGTGAGATCTGTAAACTTTCATATTCTAATGTTGAGGATTCTCACTGCGCGTTGTCTCAGTTAGCCAAGCACCCTGCTGTGACCTCCTTCTGCAAATTAACACAAAACCCCATAACGAAAACAGCCAGGCTAAACTAGACCCGATTCCTACTACTCTCTACGAGAAAAAGCAAATGACATTATATACAGAAAGGACAGAATGAAAGATACATAGGCATACTATTCTGCAGAGTATGCACTGAATTACATTATATTTTTATAAATGAATTTCAATGGGCTCTGTGTGAAAGGTAATAACAATGGAGAAGTAATCCTAGATTGAACTAAGTCACAGTCAGGAAGTTGAAATATTGTAATTACTGTATCTCCTGGATATGCTTACCTAATACAAAAGACTAAATTGCTTCCTTAAATCTCTGCTGTGTGTGTTCAAAGCAAAGAATAATGATAGTAAAAGTGACACTGTGAAGTATCCACTGAGAGCTATAGTGTCTTAAAAGCACTTTGCATTCAAGAGAATGGAACACTTTAGAGAATAAGAAAGCAATAAAGTGACTCCTTCAAATTTCCCATGGACAAAATAGTAGCAACACCTTACAATAAATTAGACCTGCAGTAAACTCCAGTTTGGTAAAGCTCATAAAGTTTAGTTACAGTATAATTTTCAATCTTGTACCTGTATTTTGTGTTTGTTGTTAATCAAATATATCATAATGGATGGATGGATGTTAATCAAATATCTCATCATGTACCTTTCATTCAGTGTTGGTGAGGATCAACTTATACTTGCAGCATATATAACTGATGCAATACAGGCAGTTACAGCAGTAACCGCAGGTACATAGGCAGCTACCCAGTACAAAACTGAGCCATAATACCACCACCAACATGCATCAGCTTTATTAGAGGTCAGTCATCATTAAAACAAGTCCGTTGTAAAGGATTTAAATTTAGGTACAAAAAAGCCAGATGGTTCTATAGGCCAACCAATACAGGATTTTTGGGGCTGATATCAATATTTAGGAGTTTAAAAAAAATCTGATAACAATTCACGGCAGATAGTTTTTAACATGAATACATAACGCAAAAGAATCTTGATATCCCTAGATTTGTTTTTGTGACCAAGAACCACACTAAAATGGACATTTTACAGTTTAAAAATCTACTTTTTGGTACTCTTTGGTGGACAAACCTAGTTAGGCATTTCTGTACTGCAATTTCTTGTTAGTTATTGGCCGACACATACACCAATACCGACATATCTGCAATAAGCTAATATAGACAGATCTAGCTCTATTGCTTTCAGCTTTAACATATATGCATTTATACTGGTGGGATATGTAACTGTATGGTGTTTCTGTTATTCTGCCCATCCCCTTCATAGTAATCATACGATGAGACTGGCTCTCTTGCATGTTGTTCACAGTGGTTTACTCCTTTTTGTTTGTGTCCTTGCCCACTGACAGCACTGTCCTCTCACGATATCACACTGCAGGCCGCAAGAGCAACACAAATCACAGACACCTGTCTTTGACTCAGATGTAGGATTATCAACATTATCATCATCATCACACCCACGCCAAGCGGGCTCTCACTCTGCAATCAAGCCTCCAAAAGCCCAACATCAAACAGATGCCACCTGTGGATGAGGAGAACGTTGGCAGCTCGGCCTCCAGACAACTCTGGCGAGAATAGAGAGGGACCCCGCCATAAAAGAGAGCGCAGCGATCAAGCTGCTGCCCCTGCTGAGGACAGCCCTGTGTGTGACAGCCAAACACTTTCCCTGATTAATCAAGCCTAGCAGCGGGGCTTTACGTGCCATTAAGAGCCTTGCTAAATGACTTCACTTCATTCATTAAAGTGGAGTATCCTCTGTGGGTAGAGCGGGCTATGCTTGCCAGACAGACAGACAAGTGAAAGCTGGGAGAGAGATGGCGGTAGGGCAGCCATGAGGGTGGCGGGGGCACTGAGGCAAGATAAACAACGACAAATATAGACCCATTAAAATGCTGAATAATTCATCTTATAGGTCTTCAGGAAAACAAGAGAGAAAAAAAACAACAGCCCAAACAAACATGGGGATTATGGAGCCTTTATACAGTGAATAGCATCTTCGAAACAGGGCTATTTATGCACACACCTTGTCGGGGAAAGGTACAGTGACAGTATCATGGTCAAATCACTTTATGTGGAAAATCTGGTTCCAGTGGACTAATCCCTGATGCATTTTCATTACGCAAAAGTATAGTTTTATGAATCTGTGTAGGGGAGTTGGAAAGCTAGGTGAGAGTGGATTAATTGTTTGAAAGCGCTGTTAGCTGCGTACAGTAGATGCTTTGTTTGAGATATTGTTTCAACTCTTCTGCAGACACACAAATGAGGATACATACAGTAAAATGCACGTACATAGTTTGACAGAGGCAAAGAGAAAAAGCTAGAAAAGAGTAAGATTATGGAACGCAAAAGCAATGACACACACTGATAGTATCGAGGGAAGGACAAAGATAGGTAATTTACCAGTCAACAGAGAGATAAAGATGTAGTGATGGAAAGAAAGATAAAGAGATAAAGATTAGCGGCAACAAGAGGACTAGAGGGTAGAGAGGTAGAGAAAGAGCAAGAAGAGCGAAGAAGAGGGAGACAGAAAGAGAAGAGAGAGAGACAAAGAGGAGGGAGAGAGTAAATGATTAATGAAAGGAGCTGGGAAGCGCAGCGAGGGGAGGTCAGGTCGGAGCAGAATAGGAGTGATGCTGCAGCCTGTGAACAAAACTGAAAAGGACAATCTTAAAAACATGCCTACTGCTGTCACACACCTTTATCAGACAGGATCTCTGAGAGAGAGACTGAGCTGGTATTAGGCTGATGCATTGCTCTAACACTAGATTTACACAAGTGGAACTGACCCCCTTGTCCAAACCCTGCGAGAACAGGAGGCTGAATTGTGAATGAGACAATTTCTCCCCCTTTTAATTTGCAAAGACAAAAACCAGTTGGTCTCTATGCCTTTGAGAGGTTTTCTGTTGATATTTACCCAACTGAGTGTGATTATAGCATAATACAACTACTGCAAGTGCATCAAATAACATCAAAATCTGCATGCAGATAAAGTTTATATCATCATGTAGAAGAAAGCAACCATCATCATTGAGATTATTAATTATTTAACTGTGATAAGACTGTACACAGACTTCCATTAGACTCATTTAACTTCTGGCGATATCTCAGTCAAATACATGCCTTCAATTAATCCCCAACTGGCAGTGTGCTGTTGCTCTATCACTAGCTGCTTGCTGATGCATTTCTAATTGGTATTTTTGCTGATGGTCACAAGTTAAATCTATATTCTCCATTACCCTTCCACGGCATCCCCTGGGGTCTCTCTAATGGCTCCTGCAAAAGGCAGAGCACTTGTATTAAGATATTCATATAAAGTGTATTCTCTCTGACGCTGAATGGCCTCTGTGTAGACTCCAGCTACAGGTTCGCTGCAGAGTCGAGAGCTGGGAGGAACAGTGAAAAGATCACTCCAGCTTTGAAGATTAACAAAAAACGTGTCACAATCCCGCATGGAAACAGCCTGAGGAGAGACACTCATGCTCAAACAAACTGTGCTTTATCTGCTCATGTTCCCTGTTTTGTCTCCACTGAGATGGTCTCACGTGCTTCTTTGCTGAGCAAATGTTTGTCGTAGCCTTTATCCCTCTCACTTCCACAACACATAGTAAAGCCCTTAGTGGAGCATTGGCTGGGTGACAGGCCTGAATGCTTCAACACCGGCATGGCAAAAATCATTGTAGCTGCGCTGGCTGACAACGGTCAGGGTGAACGGAGCTGGCTGACTTCAGAACTGTGTGAGAGGTTGACCAGCCAAATAAAATCTCTATGACGTTACGCAGTTGGCTGATAAATGCGGTCACATTAGTTAACTGCCTTCAAGGGATAATGACGTTGACATGCAGCATTATATTGTATGTCCTACAATCAGCTGATAAATACATTAAGAGGAAATATTTTTCATAGTTCATCACATAATAAAGACGCAAAATCATTTGTTCATTCATGTGGCTGTGAACAATGAAGTAGCTATCAGGGAAATGTTCCTTCTGCAAAGTGAGGAATTTGCCAGTAGAAAGGTGAAACGTCATGCGCAGTATAAGTCACAAGAATGAAGCTCATATCCTGACTGAGAGGAAGACTTCTCCGTTCTTTGGCTTACCTTAGTGCAGACCTTGTGTTTACCTTTCATTAACTAGAGATCTCAGAATCCTCTCCTCCCCCTCCCCACCCTTGGGACAGTCCAATGCAAGGTGAAAATAAATGCTGTAAAAGAGCCACTTGAAAGACAAATATTAAAACAACAAAGATTAGAATGTTTGAGTTATAAATTGTTTAAAAGATGCACAGTAACTATGTGCAGTTTTTGTTTATTTATATTCACATAATTATTTGAGTTATATTTTTTGGGCCACTCAATGGCAAATACCCACCAGAGCCCAAATGTTCTTGATGTCTAATGACTCGATCATTGAACTACAATGCACAACAATGGACTACAATGTTGCAATAAACAGTGACCGATTCTGAATATGCTTTTTTGATCCTTTATGAGAGAGAGGAATAATGTACACAAGAAAAATAATGTGAGCTGATGTAGAAAACCAAGCTACATGGTAAACAGGACAGAGACTGATAACAGCCAACTTATCAAGATAGTTTGACCACTGTCCAACTGTAGTGGCAAACCTCCACCCGTGTTGTAAGGACTACACCCAAACCTGGTTATCACTGAATATGTTGGGCATGAAAAACAGAGAGACAACAGAAAGGAAACTAAATGTAAGCTAAATAATGTGTAAACCACATTCTCTAATTGAGTTAAACTGCTGAAATGTCTTTGCGGTGGCAGTTTAATTAAATAATATTTACATAACTTGAAATTAAAATTAGAATGTAAAGCACAACATAATATGTCGTATTGCTTGTTTTAGCCGACCCACACTCCCAAACTTAAAGATATTCAGTTTACAATTACATAAAACAAAGATAAGCAGGGCAGCCTCAAGATTTAGCTGGAACGAACATAATGTGTGGTATTTTTGATTGAAAAATGACAAAAGTAATCTTTTCCAACTTTTTTCATTCATTTTCCTCACAGTTCTAGTTGACAAGATCCATTAAAACAAGTATATATTTTTTGTTTAAGCTCCTGCTTCATGTCACTGGAATGGCTGCAGTCAAATAAAACTGAAGTGTACACCTTGATTATGGCATAAGAATATTGATAAATTCATCATTTTGTGTTTGCGTATCAGTGAAAACGCTGCCTGTGAGTTCAGCGGGTGGTGTGTACAAGACTACAGAGACAGCTCTGGCAGCCCTAGCAGGATACACTCCCCCACTTGCATTTCAAAAACAGCAAATTAGTGCAGCTGCAATTAAGACTTGAACAGACAATACAATAAAAAGGAAGCCTGATACAGGCACAATCAGACAAAGTGAAACAGTTCTTGTTCTGTCAGCAGTGCAGAGACTCTACTGTCTCACAGAGCAGACAACAATGCCTAAGGCTGAGATAACAGGAAATGCCAGCTTATCAGAGAGAGGGAGAAACAGAGAGAGACGGTGAGAGAGAGCGTGATGGGTAGCTCACTGTTTACCAACAGACTAATTGAGCAAAAATCCACTTGTACCGTAATATAACACATTTCAGCCAGTAAGGTTTTTCTACAAGTGAAATTTGTTTGCAGAACATGTAAAGTAGATAAATCAAATATAAGCAGAGGGAAATCCATCACTTTCTTAATTTGAGTTCCATTTCATTGGCTTTGATTTGTTTAGATTGAGTCACCTCACGTGGGGAGTTTGTTTAATTTCACAGCTCAAAGAACACCAATGATTTTTAGGAGTGTTTTCCTTGTTCAACTTTCTCTACAAGCTATTACAGTAAATCTTGAATGAAACACAGCCATAAAGCCCAGAATATTAAACTGCTGTTTACAGAGAGAACATAGAGTTTGATGACAACACTTAGTGATCATACGAGGTTAATTACTGTATTCTTTTAAAGTCTATTTTCAGAGTTTAACAGGAAGAGGGGAGTTTAATGGATTGTGAGTGTAGAGGCTACACTGAGCAGTTCCACATGTAACAAAAAATCCCCAGCTCTGTATGCATAAATATTAGAAACACCTCTCAGTATAACGCACAACAATACAACAGAACTAAGGCTGCAACTAATTCCTTAGTCTATAAAATGTCAAATACTGAATAACACCCCTCACAATTTCCAAGAACCCACAGTGATGTCCTCAAATTGCACCCTTAAAACACCCGAAGATATTCTCGTTCTGTATGACGTAGAGAAACGCAGCAAATCTTCACATTTAAGAGGCTTGAACAAGCAAAGGTTTGTCATTTTTGATCGATAAATAACTTAACCAATTAGCTGATTATCAAAATAGTTGCTGATGAATTGTATATTGACTAAATGATTAATCGACTGGTCATTTACATATAAAAAAAGGACATGTAATTGTAGAACAGAGCTAAAAAATGCCCAACACCTCTCTGAAACAACAAAGAGTGAACACTGTAACCTTCATCAAAGATACATTGCAGGGCTGTGGCTTGACTACGTTAGCTTTAGGTGGAACCAATGAATTGGCGACTGAGTGAACGAGCGCTATAAAAAAAACATAAAACACACAGAATTGACTGTTTACTAAGCCCAATTCCCCATTTAGTTGCTGTTGCTACGCCTGTTAAGCTTCCCATTCTAGCAGAATACATAAAGAGTTTACAACAACGGAAACAACATGTCCTCCTTGATTTCAGACAGAAATGGGTTTCTCATTTAGCATATAATTTTAGCCGCTAAAGCACCAACTGTCTCTGGCAGATTTGATCAGTTGCAGCTAGCTAATTAAGCTAACGATTGCTTCAAGAGTTAGTTGAAACGTCACTGCCTGACTTTACTTTAATGTTTCAATCTACTTGTATTAAAACCCTGTAAAAGAGGCCTTAAATATGCACTTGGTTTTTGCCGCGTATATGATATTGTGCTGGAAGCTGCATGTCCCAGGCAAAAAGTCAGCATCCTCACCAGTTGATGATTCATAAAACACAGAAATAAAAGAACAGCATTGTTCTTCTATTGCAGTGTAGTCATGGTACAGTACATAGTCAGTCATAGTATTTTAAGTATGAAAAGGAACAATACATCAGACTTTTATTTTGTTGGACAATCAGTGTTTGGGAGAGGGGATTAGCAAATGGACAATTGTGCTATACCTGATTCTCTTCCACTTACACACATTTTAACAATTTATTTATGTCCACATACACACACATACACACACACACACACACACACACACACAGTTGGGCTGAGGTGTTTCCTAGTTGCCGTCCTCTAACTGAGCCTGGCCGACGCTTCCCTGTCGTACAGTACTATGCAGGACCTGGAATGTCACTCTTCTCTCCCGCCTACTCTTCAGACTGTCCAGTCACACACCGTCATTGTTCAGCTCACACAATGCAACATTCCACAATCAGCAGTAACTGCAACAAAACCAGAGGGAGAAGGAGACGGCTGGGAGGACGGCACTGCTCTAATCTTATAGGATTAGAATTCCTTTCTATGGGATCTAATAGGCCTCTATTCTTTTGAACAACAAAGCTTCGAGATGAGATTAAAAAAAAACTGATACAGATGAAGGCAATCTAGAGCAATTTAGGGAAGAATGTGAGGCTATTAAGGCCTGCACAGAGGCTCTAGAGGAAGTATAAATAAATGACTAACCATTCAGAGAAATACATCTTGCTGCAACATGAGGTTGTATAAATTAGCAGTACAATGTATGCACCAATGCGTCTGTAAATGAATAGTACCATTTAAAAACAAGAAAAAACACACTTTGAAGAGACAAAAAAATGTACTAGTTATACTTAATCCTAGTAAGTTACTTTCCAATGCTGAAGCTATCCTGATGAACAGTCATTTACATTTAGTCATTTAGCAGACGCTTTTATCCAAAGCGACTTACATATGAGTCCCACTGATACCCTGCTCTGCACCTTGTGTCACTCACTTATCCTTCCTGCTTCTCTATGGTTGAGAAATTGCATTTAGTCGACCTTATAAAAGGCAAGAACTCAATGTCAGAGATTTAAAAGTGAGAGGATAGACTGTCTTGCATTCAGAGGGGAGAAAATGTCATCGAGGACTTTATAGGGATCAGTGGGCAGACATCCTGTATGTGGTCATGTAAGGACGGTACATTTATGGAGAATTAAATTGAAGAACTCTGTGGCTTAACTTCACAAAACAGACAGACAAGGGACAATTGAGGCCAAGGCATAGAAGAACTGAGGGCTATGCAGACAGAAGGCACAGTAAGAGAAGATGTGTTTTTGTGTGTGTCAAGGAGAGAGAGGGATACAGAGAGAGAGAGAGAGAGAGAGTCTGAAGCAGTTCCTAAGCCTGGCCGTCACGCATGCTTAACCTTGCGCTAGCGCCTGTGCGATGCAGCTTGCATATCAATGATGGAGGAATATCAGCAGAGAGGCCTCCAACCAACCTCCATTATACTCGGCAGGCAGGGGAGGCACAGCAGCATCCACACTTACACTATGGCACTTACAATAGAAATGCAAGATAAACCACACTGGTGAGCACAGGAGCAGTTGTCATGCAAGTAAAGGTGAGCGTGACACAGCTGACAGCTGGATGGGTGGGTGGTTGGGGGTAATATAAGTTGCTTTGGATAAAAGCGTCTGCTAAATGACTAAATGTAATGTAAATGTACATTACTGGTAAAGTAAATAAATGAAGATACTAAAATAATTTATGTTTCTGAACAGAAATGTTGGACAGCAAATCAGAAAAATAAAAGCAGGCGTTCGGCTTTTCTGAAGTGAGCCTATCACAAGTAAGTGTTGTTTCCACCAACAGCATTTACTTTTTGCTGGAACTCTCAGGTTACAGGAAGCGCTTGGAGGGAGCGTGCCTACCGTGCAAAGCTGTGCATATTTGGTGTCACCAGGGGCAACAAAAAACTTCCTGACAAAACCACAAGTGCTACCACTAACAACATGAACAAAGCCTGACAGCATGGATTGCTGATCCCAGTCATGGTCAACAAAGCATACTATGAAATGCCCCTGCTCTCTGCTTTATGTCGCACACTCATCCACGGTGCACTGATCTGAATCCTCCACTCCCCAAATGTCAGATATCTCAATCCCAAAAACGAACCTGATACACTAGCTATTGCAGAGAGGAGAAGCGGGTTCCTTGAAGAGAAGAGAAGAAGAGAGAGGAGATGGCAAAGCAAAGATATGATGTGATGGTGTGTTTCTAATTAAAACTGAAGCATTCAGGGACACCCATGGGGTCCTAAGGGACCATCACCAGGTGATAAACTCACTCATCCGTACCCTCCATTTTTTTTGAGGGGAGTGATAAAAGACTTTTAGGATGCCGTGCCCTCTCCTCCCCTTCTATCCCACATGCTATCTGATGCTGACGGAGGCCTTTTGTCAAGTCGATCCTTCCCAAGGACCCCAAGGCATCCTGTGAGGGTGCCTTCTACAGGGTCCTCTCTGTTGATTGACACGTCACCGCTTTTTTCCTCTGTGTCGATCAGAGGCTGTCTCCCCCCGCCTCACACAGCTCAATAAGAGGCCGCTGCTTTGATAACAGTTCTGTGGCAAGTTACATCTCTGGCAGCAAGGATAAGAGAGTGACTACGAGGGATGGCAGCAGATAAAAGAGGACTTTTAACAGCCTCTATGTGTTCAGCAGGTTAAAAAGTGTTTTCTATCAGGGCCTTGTCAAACTGTCATCATCACTTTAGTTTGAAGACAGCTCTGTATACCCAGAAAAAAAAGAAAACATATTAGAGCTCCATTTCTTCTCTGGTTATCGTGTAATCCCAGATTGATGCAAATCTAAAACGCTGTGAGAATTAAATACATTGGCAGCAGTTTTAAGACGATATCTTTCTCTGACCGACAGTGTTGGTGAAAGACAACAATAGAGAGCGGTGACAGTTCTCTGCGTTCGCACAGTTGTTCACAAGCATCCCATGAGAGCTGGAGAGGCTATTAGCTGCGTAATGATCACTGGATGTTGTAGTTCACATTCACACAGGCAGCGTGACAGACAGATGGAGGTTGATTTTGAGAGATGAAACATATGGGGAAAGTGCTGTAAGCAGGCAGCTCAGATGGGCTTACAGCCTTTACACACTTTTTATACTCTCTATTGACCAGCAAAGCAGCAAAGAGCGGATACCGATACGTACACACAAGTTATCAAACAACTTTAATATTGTCCTCCGTTGACAGGGAGGAGAAGAGCTTAGCTAAAGCCAAGGCCCACAGTGTGTCTAACGGGGTGAGGGGTTTCTCGCTGGTGCCTTTTACTCTGTCTTTGGACTTAAGCCAACAGAACCAGGTGTGGTTACTTACCAGTGTAAGTGATCCACAGAGAGAGTGAGATGCGTGTGGAGTGCAGAGGTCTGACACACAACCTTTATGGAGTATCAGACCATGGGGTCCTGCAGGATATCACTTGACCTGGTCTGACCAGGACACAAAAACTCTCTCTTTCCCTTTTGATCTTTCTTCCATTCAGTCCTTCTTTATCGATTTTTTTTTAACCTCTCGACTGTTGAACTTATATTGAATATTAAATTTGTTTTTTAACATTTAAGTTTGATGCTCATTTTCCAAACTCAGCTTCTCATTTTACCTGCCATGTTGACCAGCAACACGTGTTTATCCTCTGGCTTTATTCTTTTGTTTCGTTCTTAACAAATGAACTTCCTCTCTCTTTCCTCAACGAGTGCGCCTCTGTCATTTCTCAAGGACACTGAGATGTAGTAAACAAACTAAAAACTCATCAATTACATTCATCAGGTGCCAGCTGGTATGGACAAAATCAGATTCCCTGCACAGTCGATGCAAGACATTGTGATCATACAGTATGTATGTGTGTGTGTGTGTGTGTGTGTGTGTGTGAGGTGCTGCTCTATTTTTATTGTAGTTCTCCTGTAATGCGACTCACTGTCAGAGCCAGAGTGGCAGCCTGAATTGCTTCTGTCGGATAAACACTCCCAGCATGCACTGCTTTGCCTCAGTCTGCGCAATGCTGCATTGGCAGCCTCCTGGCAGGATTCTGAGGTGTCTCGGTTCAGAAGTAGCTGTGTGTGTGTACGTATGTGTGCAGAATGATGATCCACAGCTCCTGAAATGCTTAAGTCTGCACAAGATTTATGGTTGGCAGCTGAACCACAGACTGAACAACAATGGCACTTATGATAGTTGGATTGTGAGTTTACGGTTTGTGCTTATTAAACTGATGAGTAAAAAAATAAAATAAAATAAAATACAGCTTGTACTGTCTAGGAAAATGTCCACAAAACCGGAAAAGTGCTGTCTGTCTGTGAGACCAAGAATATGGAGAGAAGCGTGTGTGTTTTAATCAGTGTTTGTTCCATGATTCATTACACACAGAAAACGGGGAAAAAGGAATGTGTAGTATGTGCTGCAATGCAACTCACTCAGGACCGCAATCCCAGAACTATGTGGAATGTGTCCTCTAACTGCCAGTGACTGAAACCTACACTCGTTGAACAACTGCAGTACACAGCCAGTGGTCGTGTACTGTCACTCTGAATCAAAATCAAGTGCAGACCGTAACACAGGTACAGCCAGAGAGAGAGAAAAGAGAGCTGAACCGTGTTGTTGTCTGAGACCCAGAGTGTGTTCACTCCAGGCACACAGGTGTACAGACAGCTCCCTATTGCCTCCCACCCCAGCACACACACACACAAGGCAGAGATATTCAAAAATAATCCATAGATTATCTTTCTACTGACGAAAAGGTCCTAATCAAAACTATAAGGGCTAGGTCAGGGACACTGTTTCTGCACAGACATGTTTATGTTGAGTTTTCAAATGTGATTTCTTTTTTAGATCTTTGAACAACACAAACAAATTCACCATTATTGAACTGGTGCACTGCTGCACTACTTTCAGAAGCAGATATCTCACAACTGTGGCACATCTAACCTGAACTATCTGCGTGCATGGCATGATACCCTTAGGGTTATTTAAGACAATACGTTTTTTTTTATTTATGTATGTTTATGATTCAGGTACACTGATCCTTTAAAACACCCCCTTCTTACTTATCTGCATATCTTCCTCTGTAAAGTGGACAGATTAAATAAAGGAAATTAGTAAGTGATAACAGCTTTAGCCACATCTTCAGTGTATACTTCATGAAATGTGTGTCATTTTGTGTAATGTTTTTCATATTAAGAACAAAGAGGTTAACTGACATGCAAATCAATATGTGGAAATCAAGGTGTGGACAAGAGACTGTAAATGTCCACACAATTTCTTAAGAGAGAGGAAATCTACTAATCTCAGACAGATTCTGCATACTGTAAATATGCACCTTTATACAGTATTTAATGTAGAATCTGTATAGAAGTGTATGTAGAAGTGCTACATTTCTGTGATCCTCCCAAAGCAAGATTTGTATCACACTATATTACTTTTTATCTCCAAGTATGCAAACTGCAAAACCACCAGATAAACATTTGTAAATCTGCAATGTATTAACCTTGTGGGGCAAAAAAGTATATTCCCAGAAATGCATCTGTAGCAAGGACGCACCACACAAATCAGATGCTTATCGCTCACACACACACACACACACACACACACCAGTGAACACACCAGAGTTGCATAGAGGTCAGTTGCATTTAGAGCTCCTCTACATCTCCATGGGCAAGACTCCAGGGCCCTGTGTCTGCAGGGGTCCATTCTGAGGTCAATACTACAACACTGTAAACTAATGATCCAGCAAATTCCCTCAGTCCTGCTCTCTCCCCTCCTCCTTCTTCTTTCCCTCAATCCGTTGTTGCCCTCTGTCTCTCCCACTCTCTGATCCCCCGCTGCGCTGCAGAAATGAGAAACAACTGAAGACTCGGCAGCACTGGGCCTGCTCTGCCTCTCTGATAACACACACCACTGATAAACAAGACTGCTTGTTAAGAAACAAATGAAACTCTGCCTTGCCTGATTTTTGCCTTTCACTGCGTTTTCATCTGGTGTTTTCTTGTCACCCGGTCTTTTATTTTGTCGTGGCCTTGGCTTTAACGCCCTGTTAATGGAACAACACTCTTGCCTCAAAATGTAAACACAGATAACGACATGATCTGCAACAACATGGAAGTCTAAATTAAACGTGATAACAGTAAGATACAAATGAATGTTAAAGATCCCAAGCAGCTCCAAAAGTGTGGGTCTTTCCCCATGAAATGTCTGTCACATCTATGAAAAAAGTTTAGGTAGATGTTTCCTTTCGAAGGCAGCAGGTAATCCACTTACAGGCCACGTTAACACAGCATGTCTGAAAATGCGAACCGAAGTCTCTTCAGTGTAGGTGAAATCAGCTGCTCTGCAAACTGAATTACACTTCTACAGAATAAGTATCTGCTGTGTTTAACCAACGGGAAAGTTCATCACTTACATGCTTACATGCATGTGTTTCTGTCCCTGCACCTGTCAGCGCGTGCGATAAGGCAGCGATAGAGCCACGCTGTTTAGTCCTATCCTTTTCATATCGATTGGGGATAAAGAATGGGGCTCAAGGGATGAAGCTGAACACTCACTCACACTGTGGACAAACAGGAGTGAACTGGATTCAAAAGACACAATAAATAAGTAGCAGTAGGCGGGTGCAGAGGTGAGACGATTAATCTAGTCTTTTATGGACATACTTACAGGACAAATAACCTTAAAAAGGACTCTCATACGTGGTAACAACTGAAAAATACAAGTTAAATGCAATGGCTCTCTGTCCTAAACTCTCTCCTTCTCTGAATAGCTTATCAGTTGCGGAGGTCCTACCCAGAGAGGCAAACCAACCATAAATGTTTTTGTCTGTTCAGAGTCAAAGGCATATCATCAATAAATACATGCTCCTCCTTCCCAGTGGGTGCCCATCTATGATCCCTGCTCACTGACCATCTGACCTGCAGCAACCAAAACATACCGAGCTGCCATGCCTGGATGAATGCAACTGAACAGGGGGCTTCAACCTTAAAGCACCTTTACACAGCATCTAGTATTGAAACATCTGAATTTAGTGTTAGTTTTCACATCTCATTACAGCAGATAAGCCGTGGTGTTGAAAAGTAGCACAAACAGACGGTGTGCCAAATTGCATCTATATACTGAACATTTTTTAAAAGTTTAGGTATTTGGAACAACCTGAGTGGATGTGATAATTCTATTAAGACTATATTTCACTGTCACTGACCTGTCAACCTATCTAAACTGTCTTAACTCTAAAATGTAAAAGCTCTTGTCTGATAAGGAACAAGCCTAATTAGTTCCATACTTGGGTCAAACTCTGTTCTCTGTCTGTGAAGCCTTTTAATGGGCAGAAACCACAGCACAGCCATGACAAGCGTTTCCACTATTAAAATCCGCCTATCTTTGCTTGCTGATTTGCAAGCAGAAATTGATGTAGGCTACATCCTCTTCCATATGGGCAACTATTTTACAAAAAGCCGGATCGGCTGTCCCTGCCTCGCCAAAGGTGGAGAGAGATGACTGTCTGCTGTCACAAATCTCATCTGCTGTAGCGGTGACTGGACTCACGGAGCATTCAAGGCAAGACAGTCTCTTTTAAAAGCGAGACCCCAAAACACAGCGGCTTGTGAGCAGTCAAATGCGTGGACTTTATCGCCGCTTCTCACTGCCGACAGACGACCGTGAAGGTCTAGTTTCTCTCCGCATGTTTACAAAACTGCTACATTGTTACTTAGTCAGAAGGCTGAAATGCATAAACACGTAAAACAATGCAAAATTACAAGTTTGAAATCAAATAGCTCGGACTAAAATGAAATAGACAACAAGCGCAGAAATGCCAAGACATCACTGGAGAAGGATGTTGCTGGATTCAGAATAAAAACGTCTTGATCCTGAAATTAACCAGTGAAGCAGAAACTGCGTGTTAAATTCTAACCTACTTTGTCTAATTACAGTATAAACCCCGCCGACAAAATGTCTATCTTTCTTCAAATAAATGAAGCAGTCAACTTTCCAAGCCTTGCAGAGCGCTGAGCAGAGAGCCCCATGCCGCTGAGTGTAGCGCCGTGTGCCCTCCCATACCGCAGCTCCGTGTGTGACTGCCCCCGGCCGCTCATGAACTTCCCTCACAGCCGCGGTTTCCTCCCCCATAAATAAAACTTACTTTTCTCTGGCTTGGCTGTCGGACGGCACGTTGCTACTCTTGCCTTTGGCGTACATGCTTGCAGAGAGCTCCGATTGTCACGCACCTGTCAACCCATCACAACCTCCCTGGGCACAGCCCCGTCACCATGGTGACACAAGCAGCGTCGTCTCCCATTGGATGTCCCGCTGTTCAGGACCGCCCGCTCGCCATGGCAACGGCCAGTGAGTGACAGCTGCTTAACCACGCCCCTACCCGAATAGCTCCACCCCCCGTCTCTCTGTCTCTCTCTCTCTCTCTCTCTCTCTCTCTCTCTCTCTCTCTCTCTCTCTGTCTGTCTTTCCCAGTCTGTCTGTCTGAAGTCTGTCTGTCTGTCAGAGTCTCTCCCATCCCCAACCTGATTGGAGAAGGCTCTCCTGACATGCAGACAGACTGACATACACGCACACACACGTACACACACAGCCGCACTCCCTCTCTCTATTCTCCTCTCTCAGTGCAAGGGGGGGATTTGAAACCGTCCAACTAGGATTTTAAACAACTGGCTTTGGCTGTTCCTTTTATAGACAATCACACCCTCTACCGACGCACACACAGCACACTGCGCAAACAACTCTCGCAAATATGAACTGCATTTGCATTGGTGTTTATTTACAAAGGTGTTAAGATATCCAAACATGTGTAAAGCAGAGCATGCTGGGAACGGGCAAGCACTAGTGAGGGTCTGTAAACAACGAACCCAGCATGCACATAGGGTGTTCTGTGGGAAGATGTGGCCACATTAGAAGCCTTCTTGTACATACATGCTTGAAGCACTGCTGCTGTGCAGCTGCTCCACCACCAAGAGGAAATGTCCAGGATATCCAATGATACTTCAGTCTCAAATAAATGTAGTGTGGAAGATGTAAATGACGACCTGTTGGAGTAACCAACACATATGTGGGTTTGATCAACAGCTGAAGTCTTCTGAAGGCCTTATACTGTATGAAGTGCTGATGATCATGGAATGATGGAAGTTTGGTACATTTTCCAGTCCTGCTTTACAAAAATTAGAGGTCATGATGACTGGTGAAACACATTGGTTTCTTCACAGATTACTGTGTTTGTGTTTGTTTTGGATATGCAGCAGGGAAGAAGTGCTACGTCATGCTGCTGTCCAGTCTGGCAGCTAACAGAGGAGGGTTCACTCCACTGTCACGATGTACTTATTGCAAATCCACTGAGAGAGAGAGAGCACAAGAGAATAGAGATGGACCACAGCTTGGTGCTATTCAGGATCTGAAAAACATTACAGACTGTCATACAAAACGGCTGATTCCCAGACAGTAGTAAGCTCTGGAAAGACACAGTGTGTGTGTGTCTGTGTGTGTGTGCGCGCGCACTAAGGGCATAGCACAGGGGCAGCAGTGTTTACGCTTATGCAATGCTCCCGTGATGTGACCCAGTTGGAATGGATGCACACTGTCTCATTCTCTCCTGCCTTCTCTCTCTCTCTCCCCTATCCTCACTCTCACATCTCTCTCCTTGACTGAACCCCCCCCCCCCC
>CM022476.1:17912390-17922829 GCA_011952105.1 Coreoperca whiteheadi
GCGGGCACCCGGTTTCCTTTGCCCCCCCCCCCTCTCTCGCCCCCCCCCCCCCCCCCCCTCCCCTCCCCCTCCTTTTCCGCACCCCCCCCCCCCCCCCCCTTCTCTCTCTTCTCTCTCTTGCTCTCTCCCTGCCTCCCCATGTGCCAAATGAACCCCCTTCCCCCTGGAGAGAGGCGGAGGTTCTATTTCAGACAAGCAGAACTTTTGGTTTTGGGATGAGTCCCTCGGGGTCGATCACCATGACAACCACTAGCAGGCGATAACCATGTGTTCCAGAGGATGGCAGAGGAGGAGGAGGAGGAGGAGGAAGGAAACGAGAAAGAATGAAGAAGAGAGAGATAGAGAGAGAACACAGAAACAGTAAGGTCAACAGGTCATGTTATGTAAATAAGTCAAATCAGATCAAACAGGATCTGACTGGGTCACCTGCATATATGGTACAATATCATCATATTCACATGTGCATGGATTTAATGATCTTTTATGATCATTATTGCCACCACTGAAATTAAATGGCAGATCATAAAATAACAGAGGCTATGAGGGAGGCACTGATAAAGGGGAACAAATGTGAGATAGATAGATAGATAGATAGATAGATAGATAGATAGATAGATAGATGTAAGTGCTGGAGGCAATGATCATTGGCCAGCCCACTCTCTATGCTGAGTTGACCTCTGATAACGACACGGTGCACCGATCCTCACAGAGGTAATGATCAGTTAGCCTCTTCTGAGTTTATAGATTAACTCCCTCTTTGTTTCTACATCGTTTTTCCCCCTTTCCGTTTGCTCACTCTCTATTTTCTGGCTCCCTGCTTTTCTGCTTAGCCCCTGACTGCAAATCTGTAGTTAAAATCAAGTGTTATAATGCTGCCTTGACATGACAAGACAGATTATTTGTCTTTCTCCAATCTCATGTCTGGTTATTCAGATTAAATAACATTACAAGTTGGCAAGGAGCAATTCCAAAACATCCACAAATGTCACTAACGTTGAAATAATTAGTCGATTAATAGCTTAGTTAGACAGAAAATGTATCACCAACAAATGATATTGTAAATAATTTGATAATTTATTAGTTGTCATTCATTGTAAATTCAATTTTAAATTTGAATACGTCACCTTTGGCACTGGGAAATTGTGATGGGCAGTTTTTGAGCATTTTTTTCTGACATGTCATAAACCAAAAGATTAACTGATTAATTAAAAACAAACCAGCAACAACAATGTAAATAATCATTATTTGCTGACCTAAAGATAATTGGTTAACCAGCATTAATAAAAAATATTGAGTAACAATTCACTAAGCTGTTCCATTTAGCTAAATATATTGTATATAAAAAGATAATCTATAGAATACAATATATCTTATACTGCAGTATTTCTCCTTTATCAGATGTTTCTAGATACTCTCCTTTCTCCTCCTGTCCTTCAAAAGCCTGAGGAGGAAACATGGTGCGATGGCTTCTGTTATACTAAAGAGGGCCACACTCTGATCATAGTAGATCACCTCAACCCCCATTCATTCCCCCAAGGAAGGGAGCAGCACAGATGTAGAGTTAATGGCGTGAAACCTGTCTTACTGACTGATAAACTTGGCGACAGTTTGGCTGGCTCGTTGACCAACCGGCTGACTGACTGACTGATGGATTGACTGACTTTCCTAACTGACTGGATGCCCAGGAGGCAGGCTGGCTGAAGGCTGTAGATGTACTCCATCATAGGGGACTTAGCTCCTTTCCCATTGACTGTGGCCCCATGTAATCTGTGGGCCTGTGGTGACAATCAAAACTAAGCCCCAGCATGTTACACTCCATCACTGAAAAGCACAACTGTAGTCAGGAGAGCAAATTATCTTACCCAGAGAGAGAGAGACAGAGATAAGTGAGGATGAGACAAAAGAGACAAATCATCCCATTCATTTTTCAAAATCTTATTTCAGATTTGCCACCAAATGTTTTCTTCAGAAATAGTTCTGTGTATACTGTGTATGCTGTTTTTCTGTTAATCATGTTTGTCTTTCTCCAATCTCATGAGCCTTGATTCCTTGAAAGAACACATACTGGAGGACAGAGTGAAACAGCAGGAGGAGGAATGAGAGTGAAACAGATAGATGGAAAGCGTTCTAGTTATTGCAGCTGATACTGTTTATCAGTAAAAAAAAACAACTGCCATATCCAGTGATGGAAGAAGTACTGCAATTCTTCACCAAAGTAAAAGTACTACACATACGCCAAAAAGGATTGGGAACCACTGTATTTTAAAAGATAATCATATGTTATCTTTTATTTAAAATCAGTGGTATAACCATTATCTATACCTGACAAATACTGTAAATGTAATGGAGTAAAAAGTAAAATATTTCCCTCTGAAATGCAATGGAGTAGAAGAATAAAGTGGCATTAAAATAGAAATACTAAAGTACAGTAAAGTATAACTACTGCAAAATTATACGTGAATACAGTACTTGAGTAAATGTGCTTAGTTACTTTCCACCACTGGCCATAAAACAACATACCTACATCTGTCAGATAACATCACTCCTCTCCTCCATCTCCTTTTCTTCCTCTCTCCTTGCTCTCTCTGTCTGTCTCAGTACACCCACCAGGTCCTTTCTCTCAGTTTTGCAGCACCAAGCCATCTGTCTGAGGTCATCTCTTCCAGGCTGTCTCGACCATGGACTCTCAGCACTGTCATTTACAAACAAACCAACATGTTCACATCAATCTTTTTAACATGCAATCACTGGGAGGTACAGAGTGACATCAAAATGCACCCAACATTCACACTCTTCTTTGTTTTCCTCCCTTTCACTTTCTCTGTTTTCTTCTGTCACTCATTGACACATAAATACAAGCACACTCACATACAGTAGGCTGTGCAAACGCACACGCTCACGCACACGCACACACACACACACACACACACACACACACACACAATATATTTGCCCCTCTCCAGCTTTACAACAACTGCGTTGGCATTTTGGCAAACAGCCTTTGTTGACTGAGCCTGTCGATGGGCTATGTAATCGTATATTTCCACTGAGAGTGTTTGTTAGCAAGGACGCTAATTAGCAAATGATTAAGCTCTCACACAAAAGAGGTTCTTGAGATTAATTGGCGCTGAAGTTTACAAAAGCTTGTGACTCAGTAAATAATTTAGCATGAACAATAGTACACCTTGTCACACTGTGTTTTTGTTTTCAGATGAGTAATTGACTAAGGATATATCACTGTTCAACAATGGCTCTCATAAGTGGACAGTAGAGTACTATATATGATGACAGCATGTGTCCCCCTTTGTTTTATTCTATGTATTTCATTTTAAACCTTAAAACCTGATTAGACTGTAAACAGTTTTTGTCTTTGAGCTGCATGCAGGGTAAAATATGGTAAATACGCCTCGGTTATTCCAGTTCACCCAGACCATGTTGCTACAGCGTCCTCTGCACCTGTGAGATCTTTACACCACCTCACCATCCATACCACCTTTTCCTGCGGTGGAATGAACCATGTCTGTTCCCCCTGCGGAAAATGCTCTCCCTTGAAAAAACTGGAAGAAGCTGCTTTACAGTCTTGTCAGCCCTGGGAGTGCCGGACACAACTGTATGGACACACACACACACACACACACACACACACACACAGTACAGACACAGATACATCACATGCTCATGCAATACAAACACTAAAGGAGGAATCACATCTACAAATGTGTGCAATGCAGGCTCAAACATGGAAACACAAAAACATACATAGTACACAGGAGAAAAGAAATAAAACTCTTTGGTCGAAGTCTCCTCTAGTCCAGGGGCGTCTTGAAACCGCCTGCTCCAAACAACATTTGCTGTTCCCTCCCCCCCCTCCTCTCTGCTGATGAAGAGGGTGTCCCAACCAAGGGTTTTGTTAATGGTGGAAAAAGTTACAAATCCCACTCTACGACTGACTAAAAAAACTTCGAAATTGCTTTCATAAGCACAATGGCACTTCCAATATACAAACAACTTGCCTCTGGGCGTAATTTGATCAGTAGTGTACAGTAAACAGAGGCAACTTACAAAACTGGTTGCACAGTTTATCTGACAGGAATCAACATGGAAATACTGCAGCCTGAAGATCACCCAGGCTAGGCTGTGAAATAAACTTGGCATTCAAGGAAAAAATGTTTGCTTTTGACAGCTGATGCAACAGGAAAGCAAGCGATGAAAACATCCTAATAAACATGTCTAGAAACATTCTACGTCTCGCTGATTTAACAGACGTCTAAAGTTAAGCGGTCCTGAAAATATAGGCCCTGCTGTGCCTACTCTTCTGTCCTGAGTCTAGTTGACTCAAAGGATTAATGCCTGTTTGCAAAATAGCCTGTCAGTTCCTTGCAGGGAACCAACCAACCGATATGTGTTTAACTTGAACTGCGATTCAAGAACCCATTTATTATAGATGCAGTGATGTGTACTGTGTGTGTTTTTTCAGTATTTATCCAATGATAACTACTGATCACTTTTTAGAAGAGATTTTGACCACCAGCAAATATTTAATGACAAAAAATACTGACACAGCAGTAATGTCTATTGTGGTAAAGTTCAGGTTAAAAGAAGGAAGGGACGGACATTTTTGGCAAAAAAGAATATCCACTGAGCATCTGGCTCTGATGCAATCACATCTGCTTCTAATTTTGGCCAAAAGATGCAGCTTCTTGGACATATAAAAACTGTTCGCATACAGGCTTTCATTCACTCTAATAGACAGAGACATAAGAAATTAAAGAGGAGCATACCCTTTATTTGTTAGACCAATTTACAGGCTATGATTCTGATTCATGCAGCAATTAGACAGCTGTTTAATGCTTTATTACTGAGAGGGCCTCTGGCATTTCCACTCAACAGATGTTCAGAAATCATACAGATGATATCACTTTATTTTGATGACTGAGTTATATGCAGTGATGCCACTAAAAATAAAATGAGATATGGTGTTAATGGTTATGATGCATATGTAAATATAAACTCAAAAAACCCTGTAGCCATTTTAATCATCACTAAATAGGCACAATTTGTCATGATGATTGGAATATACCTAAGGGGGCAGAAAACCCAGCCATCCTGATTTGAACATGTAAAATAGACTTTTCTTATACTTGTAGATTTCATTTCTTCGGTTAATTACACTGGTGAGATGAAACAGCATTTCATCCTGGCAGAGAAAAAGAGCAGTTGAGCCGAGATGGAAAACTCCATCACAATTAGATATATGCACAGCCCTTTTCTGAATTCTGAGCAGGTTTTCCATCGGTGAAAGTCCTGATGATCTGAGCTGGGTTGAGCGTGCGCTGGGTGCTGATGTGACTAACAGAACACTCCAGCAGCGAAGCGCCGGTTGGGCTGCCGCAGAGGACTATGGGTAATAAGGCTGCAGATGAGTGCTACCCAAAAAACAAAATGAGAGAGTGGGGATTGGAGTGTGCGTGTGTGTGTGTGTGTGTGTGTGTGTGTGTGTGTGTGTGTGTGTGTGTGTGTGTGCATATGGGAAAAAGAAACAGCACTTCTTATGCCGCCAGCCAGAAGCACACTCTCTGATCTGCAATACTGAGATGACCCCAAGGCAGACTTCTCCAAAGAGTACAACATGCGTAAGTGAAAGAACAGACAGTACTGTACACACACACACACACACACACACATATAAAGAATCAGTGTGTGAAGTGTTGTGTTTATTGTATGAGTCTTTGGATGAAAATAAAGTGACAAAACATTCTGTACTTTCTATAGCATGTATTATTGTCAGCATTTACACTATAAAAGGTCAAAGCATTACTGGAAATGTACCAATTTACTGGATTTTTAATTATTTTTTTACATCATTGTAGATTTGCTTTTAACATGCACGATATTGTCTCTTTTCCTAATATCTTGGTAGTATTTTTGAGTAAATATTTCATAATAAATAGAGATTAAAACTGCTATAATCAATATTTTTATATTAACGGATCAAATTACTGCTTGAATGTAAAAGGGGTTGCTCATAGAGATGAACCCACAGAGAATTATCACCAACTCTGCAGTTCGCCCCAGCTCTACGGAGCTTTTCTACATGAAGTTGGCCCACAACTTCACTGTTTTAGTTCACTCTCTCCATTCTCATCAGTGTCCTTTCCAAATCAGGCAACTGTTATCACTGAAAAGGCTTTGAAAAACCTACTGTATACCAAATTCCGAGCTCCAAACAGAAGACGGACAAAGTTAACGAATAGCAGGTTAGCTAATAACAAGCCATTTAATTCCCTCGAGAGTCAAAAACAGAGCTAAAGAGAGCAAATATTGGACTTACATCCATCAGGTGTCCAGAAACACAGCTCCAAATAAATGCTAATGTTGCTCTATATCTGCTGAAACTTTGAGTAGGCAACTTTTTTGCTAACAAGTTTATAATTATCAGGTGATAATATGTCAAGGTGGCCTAAAAGTGTCCAAGAATCAATTAATATAGGTTTAAATCTTACAGTGTAATGCCAGTAAGGAGGAGCTAATTTGAACATTTCATTTTAGTTTATCTGTTGGGTTGATTGCATTGTGATGGACATGGGACACATTATCATGTCATCATAAAGAATACTATGCATTGGTTGAAATTAAAATTTTAAAGAGGACAACCAGAGAGGCAGATCGTGAAAGTAAGATACCCACATCTGTCCCATCCCATCTCTCAGTTGTCCATATGTGTAGAATTTTCATTTGATCATAAAATCTTTCAAAGTAATCTGATGATGTAGTTATTGTTTGAAGAAAACTTTTCAGGTATAAATTGATCTGTGTTGCTTTCAGCCTTTTATCATCAGTGCCAGATCAGTGGGGGGAGGGGTAGGTGTGCATCAGTGTGTGTTGCTGTCTGCCACAGTGTCTTTTCCTGTACTACCACCGGTCGTAACCTAAAGTCACAAATCTTCAAATCCTACACATTGGGTTTATAATATGAATCTGTGAGAGCAACATTTATAGCTTTAAGTGCATTGATAGTTTTGGTCTGATGCATTTTTGCTGACCATGTCTCAGCGTTTCAAGTTGTTATCAAATCTAATTCTGAGAGGTTTAAAAAAACTGATTAGAAAATACTGTATCTTTAATTTTGTCATATGCATGTAAATCTGTCGCCATTAACAGCATACAACTGAGAAAACCTCAAATTTTACCTGTGTTTTAAATGTGCTGATATATTTTACATTAATGTGTTAATATTTGTAATGTTATTATTAGGGCTGTCAATCCATCAAAAAATGTGCGAATTAATCGCAGAATTTGCTGTGATTAATCACGATTAATTGCTTTTTTTCTTCTTAACATTGATTCTTGTAATAATGTAAAATCACGGAATTAATGCAGAATCAACACCACAGAAGTATATTTAAATTCAAATATTATCGTTTAATAGCACCTTTTTAACTCAGAACACAGATTCTATCCTGTGATGTACACATTTTCAATAAAACCATCATGGCCATTGACTGTCAGCTTGAAAGGCATATTTCTTATATGCACTAACAGAAATAATAACAAAAACCCAGACCAATATGTTAGTGCCAGTTGAATTTCAAAACCATCAAGGCCATTAAAATTAGATATCAGCTTAGAGGGCAATACTCTTTTGTATGCACCAATATAGATGATAATTAACAACAATAAATATGTTCAATGTTCAAGTGCCAGTTGAATTTCAACAAGGTCCACAATAGTCCATGCAAATATGAAAAAAGAAAAAGGAAAGATTCGGACTGACACATGGAAGACACACACAGAGGGAAAGGGTTCCTAATCCTAACCTTGGAGCGTTCTGGAATGCCCTTCTCAAGATACCACGATATGGTTGCTACCAACGAATGCCTTGTGTCGTCTAGTTTCATATGATACCAGTATCTTTACTCGAGCTTCAAAACTGAGCTACAGCGTCTTAATCACAGTAATGCGTTAATCACGTACATTTTATTTATGTTAAATTTTTCCAATTAATCAAAAACGTAAACGCGTCAATTTTGACAGCCCTAGTTATTTTATGATAACAATCGTGTTCCAGTATAGCAGCCGTGTTCTGTCTTTTCTTGCACTCATTCTCCTCACACACTACAGAGGCTGTATACTGGCTAGGACGTAGAGGCTCTAACCTGGGTTAAAGTGTTCTCCATCTGGATACGCCTTTCAACCTTACCCCTTCTCTAAACCTAGATGATGGATGGTCCTGCATCAAGGTCAGAACAAAGGTTGTGTGCCCATATTAACCACCCTCTTCCATTGATAGACTGTCAGACCCTTTGCATCTGGAAGCCTCCCATTGGCCCTGATGTAAACAACCGCAGTAACGGTGGCTGTGTGGTGAGAGACAGGAGGGGAGAGTGGTCCCAAACATACATCATGTGGACAAAATACATATCACAGGCAGTTTCCTGGAAAAAGGGCATTTTCATTTTTTATTACATCCTGTCTTTTATGGTGTTTTAGTGCCTCATAATGCGATCACGTTGTATTGTGCTTGAACAGTAAATTAGTACAAGTTGAATAAGAGTCAGGCTCTACAGTGGCTTGAGTGATGGTGTCTTTCTTCACTAAGTCATAAAGTGGAGTGGGAGATCAACTGGATTTGATTTCAAGGATCTCTGTCATAGGCTGGACTATTTGTTTTGAAACAGCGAGACAGCTCAAGGCAAATATTTGACCCGGCTTTGACAGACAGCTCTCAGTCAATTCTGCAGCATCAATGCTTCAAGCCCTGATAAGGATGTGAGTTTAGAGGATGGTGGGCTTATTTTTTGCACCTGCAAAGATTCATGTAGCCATTCAGTGCAGTCTAGGACACTTTGCTGCCAAGGGTATGTCATGTTATTGAAAAAAATTAAATACATCTTTATTATACCTTTTCTAACATCTCACGTTGACTTTCATGGATGAATAATTGTGTATTATTCACAGAATTACACTTTCATACATTTATAGACTAAAATCGGCTCGAGAGAAGTTATGGTATCTGGTTTAAAGGCTCTATGAATTGCAATGTCGGTCTGTCATTTGGAACATCACTTTGGTCCAGAATGAAATATTTCAACAACTACTGGATGAATGACCATGATATTTTGTCAAGACATTCATGGTTCCCAGAGGATGAATCCTAATGGCTTTGGTGATCCCCTGCTGGTTCCTCCAGGGCCACCAACAAGTTGCCGTTTTTGATTTTAAGTTACATGTCTTTACAATTATTAAATGCATTGCCATACTTATGTTAAAGATCATAATGACTGTACCTCGAGTACCAGACGTTTGTGGTTTTGAGTGAAATGTTGGATGGATCACCATGACATTTGGTACACACATTCATGTTCCCCACAGGAAGAATTGTAATCACTTTGGTCCCAGAACTATGGGACCAGAGTGCCACCATCACTTGAAATTTTCAATTTGTCCTGTACTTTGGTTTATGACCAAATATCTGCAAAACTAGTGACAGTCCCCTTCAGCCTCAGTTGTACTTTGTGTCTAATGCTAGCAAATTTATCATATTAACAGGCTAAACTAAGATATTGAATCTGGTAAATATTACCCGCTAAACATCAGCATGCTAACTTTAGCATGTAGCTGTAGACTCTTATAGTCATATTGCATGGGCATCTTACATACACACAGATTCATGGTGCCACTCGGGAGCTAGTGCAGTCTAGAAAGGTTTGCTGAAAAAGAAGGGAAATTAATGTCATGTTAAAACAAAAAATAAAGACTCAAAACATATCTAGGTCTTCTTCAGTAACCTCAGCAAATTCATAAGGAGCATGAAAACTATTTTCATAAATGTCCTAATAGCTCACATGACATTGACTTGAAAGACCGAACCTTCATGGGTGAATTATTGAGAATCATACACAGAATCACACCTCTATACATCTAGGCTACAATAGGCTAAAATGGGCAATTATAATATCTGGGGGAAATCATGGGTTATTCAAAATGACAGTTACTGTTGTTACCTACATATACTATGGCAACGACTGCCCGTGTAGACTGCCCAGTGGCTGGTAGCTCATTCAAACTTGCAACAATTTATTTTTATTTTTTTTATTGCTGATACATCATTGAAGGATGTGTGATTGGATTTGATTTAAATGGCTAAGCCAAAATTGTTTAATCAACTAGAGATTTTTCAAGGGTTGCGCATGTTGATGAGCTAGCTCCTTCAAACTCTGCTACATTTTTGTTTTTATCTGTTATTTTGTTGCGGCTTCATTGCTGAAACGTGTATTACCTATGACAGAAATACATCATTGTCATCATCATAAAAGGAAGACAGGTTTTTTTTAATATATAAAAAATATATACTACTGCTCAAAAAAATAAAGGGAACACTTAAACAACACAATGTAACTCCAAGTGTTCCCTTTATTTTTTTGAGCAGTATATATATA
>CM022476.1:17923931-18014730 GCA_011952105.1 Coreoperca whiteheadi
CAGAGAAAGAGGTTAGCAAAGAAGAAGTGGGACACTGAGAGGACTGAAGAGAGTAGACAGGAGTACAGGGAGATGCAGCGTAAGGTGAAGGTAGAGGTGGCAAAGGCCAAACAAAGAGCATATGAGGACTTGTATGCTAAGTTGGACACTAAAGAGGGAGAGGTGAATTTGTACAGGTTGGCCAGACAAAGAGATAGAGATGGGAAGGATGTGCAGCAGGTTAGGGTGATTAAAGATAAGGATGGAAATGTATTGACAGGTGCCAGGAGTGTGATGGGAAGATGGAAGGAGTACTTTGAAGAGTTGATGAATGAGGAAAATGAAAGGGAATGAAGAGTAGAAGAGGTGACTGGTGTGGAGCAGGAAGTAGCAAAGATTAGCAAGAGTGAAGTGAGGAGGATGTTGAAGAGGATGAAGAGTGGAAAGGCAGTTGGTCCTGATGACATACCTGTGGAGGTATGGAAGTGTCTAGGAGAGGTGGCAGTAGAGTTTCTGACTAGTTTGTTTAACAAGATCTTGGAGAGTGAGAGGATGCCCGAGGAATGGAGGAGAAGTGTACTGGTGCCAATTTTCAAGAACAAGGGAGATGTGCAGAGCTGTGGCAACTACAGAGGAATAAAGCTGATGAGCCATACAATGAAGTTCTGGGAAAGAGTAGTGGAAGCTAGGCTAAGGGCAGAGGTGAGCATTTGTGAGCAGCAATATGGTTTCATGCCTAGAAAGAGCACAACAGATGCAGTATTTGCTTTGAGGATGCTGATGGAGAAGTACAGAGAAGGTCATAAGGAGTTGCATTGTGTCTTTGTAGATTTAGAGAAAGCGTATGACAGGGTGCCGAGAGAGGAGCTGTGGTATTGCATGAGGAAGTCTGGAGTGGCAGAGAAGTATGTTAGAATGGTGCAGGACATGTATGAGAGCTGTAAGACCGTGGTGAGGTGTGCTGTAGGTGTAACAGAGGAGTTCAAGGTGGAGGTGGGTCTGCATCAAGGATCGGCTCTGAGCCCCTTCTTGTTTGCTCTGGTGATGGACAGGCTGACGGATGAGGTTAGACAGGAATCTCCATGGACTATGATGTTTGCGGATGACATTGTGATTTGTAGTGAGAGCAGGGAGCAGGTGGAGGAGAATCTAGAGAGATGGAGGTCTGCTCTGGAAAACAGAGGAATGAAGCTTAGCCGCAGTAAGACAGAATACATGTGTGTCAATGAGAGGGACCCAGGGGGAACGGTGAGGTTACAGGGAGCAGAGGTGAAGAAGGTGCAGGACTTTAAGTACTTAGGGTCAACGGTTCAGGGCAATGGAGACTGTGGAAAAGAGGTGAAGAGGCGAGTGCAAGCAGGTTGGAACGGGTGGAGAAAAGTGTCAGGTGTGTTGTGTGATAAAAGAGTATCAGCAAGAATGAAAGGAAAGGTGTTCAAGACGGTGGTGAGACCAGCGATGTTGTACAGCTTAGAGACAGTGACACTGAAGAAAAGACAAGAGGCAGAGCTGGAGGTGGCAGAGCTTAAGATGTTGAGGTTCTCTTTGGGAGTGACGAGGATGGACAGGATCAGGAACGAGTACATCAGAGGGACAGCTCATGTTAGATGTTTCGGAGATAAAGCCAGAGAGGCCAGATTGAGGTGGTTTGGACACGTTCAGAGGAGAGACTGTGAATATATTGGTAGAAGGATGCTGAGGTTGGAGCTGCCAGGCAGGAGGTCTAGAGGAAGACCAAAGAGGAGATTTATGGATGTAGTGAGAGAGGACATGAAGTTAATTGGTGTGAGTGAAGAGGATGCAGAGGACAGGGTTAGATGGAGGCGCATGATTCGCTGTGGCGACCCCTGAAAGGGAACAGCCGAAAGGAAAAGAAGTACCTTGTACCTTAAGAGTTACACATAAAGCCTAAAGAATTTACTCATAAATAACCCTCAAATTATTCCAATATGTCCCTCTGTGCATCAATATCTCTCTGCTTTCATGTCATAACATGTATTACTTTTAGCTTTATTTTAAATGCTAAACAATCAACAGTTAAATACAGACTTGTTTCATAATATCAATTATTTTTCACAAAAATCCAAATCTGACAGCAACATATGCTCTACATGGACATAATACCTGCTGCAGACACTAACAGAGGAGCAGAATCATTACATTTGGTTCATAGCTTACAGCATAGCCTGCTGAAAAAGAAGAGTGATCGGGCTTTGCCTGTAGAGCGCCTGTGTCTTCATGCTCCACTGCCTGTTTTAAAAGAAAGAGTGTTGCTCTGTTCCTTGCCGAGGTCTTTGGAAGGTGAACGGTAATTGCTGAGGGAGGATTTAGCCTGACAATGGAACAAAGCACCTCTTTTGTTTTACTGAGGTAACTCTTATACTCAGAGATGGAGCACTACTTTAGACATGAACTTTAGACATGAATATTACATGTGGGTTGGTGGTTCTATAGTGTTAGTGTGTCAGGGTGCGTGCGTGTGTGCGTGTGTGTGTGTGTGTCAACCGCGGGGAGAGAGACAGACAGAGGCTGATTTATACATGTAGACTTCATTAGGAGACTCCATACTATTCCTGACTCATTAGCTGTAGTATTGGCCCTGTGGTAATGACATCATGGTGGCAGTATAGGCTTAAAGTCTGACCGCAGAGTGAGCGAACTGTGATGCTCTTTTAAAAAATAATTCTTTCACCCTGACTTCATCATGTGGTAAACTTTTCAGGAAACCCCAAACAGGTCCTCTCCTATTGTTTGACTCGTATATAACAGTTGTGTGAATGGACAGACTGTTACTGAATTAACGTACAGACATACAACAAATGATAGAGGAAATAAAGAGGAAAATTAGAGTTCTTATAAGATGCTGGACATCTGTACTCATGTGCTTTGGAAAGAGAAACACCGAAAACATTTTACATATAAGATACTATAAACAAAAAGGAAAGACGTGGAGAAAGAAAAGAAACAATTAAGGCACTGAAACATTGGGAGGCATGACTGTTTTGAAGTGGCTAAAAATGATCTTTTCCTGGTACTACATGAACATGTCTCAGTGTTGATCAGTCAGAAGGTGACAAAGAGCTTGGCTCTGCCTGGTTGTCGGGTCTTTCAACACCCCTCCAGAGCCTCCTCAGCTCTGTATTGTTTGTGGAGAAGAAAGCTATCAGAGGATCTGCACAAGACTAGGGTTGCCAAATTTTCCCTCTGCGCCTTCCTGTTTGGCCGCAGGAATTCTTTTAGCGGGTGCAAAAAAAAGCACATAACTACGCAAATCTGACATGGTTAACCCTTTCCTCTCAAGATACTCCTTATTTGAAGACTCAAATATAACAATATAACACATGAGTTATAGTATTTTAGTTTGGGTAGCACTCAAGAGATGCTTCATTCTAAAGCTCACATCATTGTAATGAGAAATCAAGGTTCCTGCATATCTTGGTTAAATGAATAGTTCAATATTTTTGGAAACACTCTTTAGCCTTATTTGTTTTCTTGCTGAGCATTAGATGAGAAAATTGATACCACTCTCATGTATGAGAATACCACCAGCAGCCAGTTAGACTAGCCTAGCAAAAATACTGGAAACATCTAGCCTGGTTCTGTGTGAAGGTAACAAAATCCACCTCTCAGCACCTCTAAAGCTCACTAATGAGCACGTTATTTCTCGTTTAGTGAAAAATCTGAAGTGTAGAAATGACAACTCGCCTTTTTGCAAAGGGTTATGTGCAAGTCTTGTCATCACCAAGTCACTGTTCCCAGCCAAGAAATAGTCTGGCACATAACCCCAATGAAACAGCGAATTGTTGTTTTTACACTTTGGCGTTTGTATGGATTAAACAAAAGATATAACTATTTCCCCCTGTTTCCAGTCATTGTTCCAAGCTAAGCTAACAGGCTACTGGTAGTAACTTCAAGCAAATAAGCATATATATATCCCAAAATGTCAAACTATTCCTTATTTGTATTAAACAAAAGTTGCCATATGTATTGAATATGAGCATTTATTGTGAGACATCACATAATCTCTCACTAAAATTAACATTTTCTGTCATTCAAATCCACCTAATCTTTTTTCTATCTCTCTCTGCCCATCCTCTTGCTGTCCCTCTTCCCTGTCTTTTCCTTTTATCCATCATCTCTTTTACCGCCTTTCCCTGTCACTTTTTTCAGCTCTCCTGTTTCCCTTCTCCTTCACTTTCCCTCCTAGTTTTCCCCCTCATTCACCTCCTCCTCCTCCTTTCTCTCTATCTAAATTGCAAATGGCAGCAGTGCCGACTGCCAGAGGAGCTCCTCAATGTCATTAGAGCTGACCCTGTGGATTAACTAGAGAGAGAGGCGGTGTGTAGAAAATACAGATCAATAACGCCGCTTATCCTCTGGGTTCTTTTACTTCAGTTTGCATTTAGATCTGATAAGCTGAAATGTCTACTCTATTCCTGTACAATAAACAATACAGTTATAACTGGGTGACAGTGAAAATATAAATGGTTTATGGAAAGATTGAAGAGTGATCAAGGGGTGAAATAATGACAGGAAAGCAGAGCAATTGAGCTCACGTGAAAAATGGAGAAGACACAAAGTGAAAACAACATAAGCTTGAAAAAGAATTGAACCAAGACAAACAAACATAAAGCTTTCAGTGGACACGGCTAGATCAAAATACCAGCCACTTTCGTCTGGATGATCCAATAAACAACGTGATATCTTTGAGATAAAGAGATGAATAGAGAGATAGATGTGTGCATATGTGTGTGTGTGTGCAGCCGTCATACTGTGTGTGGTTGGTTTACCAAGTTGGCAGGCAAAGTCAAGTCACCGTGAGCTCAACTAAACCTGATAGGTGCCCTTATCAGAGACAGCTAAAGCCAAGCCTATTATAAATGAGTGTGTGTGTGTTCACTCGAACATAGATACACACACACATCAATAATGTCCAGCATGTAGATCTGCATCGAAAGATCATGTTGCTAAGTGTCAAACACTCACCTACATCAGACTTATACATTGTACATTGTTCTCACAGCACAGAAACGATTCACTACAGGATTTGTTGAAATCATGTCACACTATAACACAAAGCGCAGGATTTTGAGTCAAAGATCTGTTATTTGACAGAAAATCAACTATTGAGGCAATAGGATTATTATCCCACAATGTATGATTTCAATTTGTTTGTTGTTTCTTATTGCCCTTACTCTTACTTATTTTGATGAATAAAAGTGAATAAAAGCTAGTGAAGTAGGGGGTGCCTGTGCTTTATGTGACAGATTATCAAGTAATCTAATGTCAAAGTGGCCCTGCTGCAGATGAGCTGCAATGTTGATTTCACGTGAACGCAGTTTTGCACAAGTCGCTTTCTGAGTCTCCCAGAACCAGTGCAACAATGAATTCTTTCCACTGTTTATAAACCTGAAAGTCTTTGAGAAGCTAATGGACATTGAATGACAGATGATGATAATTAAAGTTTGTTGATTGAAGCGGCATCTGTGTTTGAGCCCGTCCTGTTTCAAAACTTGATATCAAGATTCTGATCACAAACTTGTCTTGTCAAATATTTAACTTGATAAAGTCCCACATGTAAACACTTAGCAAAGAAACCATAAAATCAAGGGGTGGAGGTTTTACGAGCTTTGTAGTTTAAGTTTGGTGTAATGGAAATAGATCCAAAATAACTTCCTAAAATTCTTAAGCTGAATTCCTGCTAAAAACATGAATTACTGACAGGGCTGTTAATCTATTGGCAGTGGATATTGTAAGCAAAAGTCTGTGTGGTTTAGTGTCCCATCCTGTGACAGCTGTCTGTGAGGTAAATATGTTTCAACATACAGATACACACCGCCAAAGGGTGAGTCTTGTAAAGTAAGCAATATGAGGCCTCCATATATCTGTAACGGCCAAAACACAATCTCTGACAACTAATTTGTACACTACACTACAAAGAAAATCTCATACTTTAGAGGAAACAGGTGGCAGGTCTATTTCCTTCTCAAATAGAGCAAGACAGCAGGCATGAAAAGGTATGTGGGCAAGTTAACTTGTGCCAGGAGTTTTTATGTGCCTTGTGCTGTCAGTTTTAATGAGTCGTTATCTGCATTTTATGGCTGCATTGTGTACCATAAACCTATCAAAGGGCAGTTAAACCACTTGTTATTAAAGCATTACAAAACAAATATGTTTAAAATGCCGCTGTGGAGCATTCCCAAGACTACTTCTGAAAGAAATATGACATTTGGGTTTTAAATGACAAGTTATGTTTTCAGCAAGTTCTCTATAGTCATGGTTTATGCTGTCTGATGCATAGACAGAACAACAGAATAATGTCTTCAGTGCCATCTAGTGGTTAAACAATTACAGGGTCAGTTCACCCAAATATTTTTTCACTTACCCCTAGTGATGCCAGTGCATGCCAATAGCTTTTGTTTTATTTCATCCCTGTGATGCCAATACAATGTAAATGAATGAAATGTGTTTGTGGTACTCACAGCACTCACAGGAAAATGCTGAAACAATGTCCCCATTCCTCTGGGTAATTCTCAGAGCTCACTGGACACAGTTCAGGAGTCCCTATGGAAATGCCAGACGGGGTGATATGTGGATTATCCACAGTAACATGGACATTATTTTGGAAAAAGGCATTGCTGTTTTTAAATGTATTTTTCATTCCATTCACCTCTATTGTATTGGGGTGGTGGCACAAATCTCAGAGACGGATATTTCAAAACCTGGGTAAATAAAACCAAAACTACCATGCATTGATCCCTATAGAGGTAAGTGTAGAGGCAAGATAATATGTTGGGTTTTTTTCGTAATTCGTAAACCCTTTAAACAAACAAACAAACAAACACCGCATTCTTAAACCACAATAACACAGTTCAAGGAAGTTAAAGTCCACTGTACTGGTTCATTGCAGGGCACAAAAGGAAGAAATTTGGATGAAACCTCTTTAGTGTTGAATTCAGCAACACTGGATACACAGATTCCTTTTTCCTTTACAGCAGTAATAGCTTTTAAGTGGTTGTTTCAGTGAGCCTACAGCATGAGGTTCTTTGGGAGTTCACTGTCTCCACCAGCATCGAGACTTTCATTTCCAAGACATACATTTTGATCACGACCATTTACAGCCGTTCCATCCGAGTGGGTACTTCTGAAATATGAAAATGTGCTGCCAAAGTCAAACTTTGATGCTAATGTTATGTTTTACATATTTTCTGTTGCGGGATACAATCTGTTTTTTCATGAGAATGATTATCAACATATCATGTTTTAGAAATGTTTATTGGGTAAAAACATCCAATTCAAAAGAGCATAATATAGTTTGTGATATTCCGAATCTACCACAGAGTATTCGAAGAAAAATATATTAGCGTTGAGATAAAATGATTCAGAAATTTAGAAACACACTAGGCACTACCCTCAAGCCAGCAGAGCAGGATTCATTTTTTATCACAGATGGAGAAAGGAAGCATGAAACAAATCATGGTCATTCATGTCATCAGATAAATACCCTGCAGAGCACATCCCACATGTTATACAGCACAGTCCTTTAGCTGATTGCCTTCAATCTCTGCCACCAAGTTGTTACATACTCTCCTACAAAATACCAAAGTCACCAGTTTTTAGGGCAAGTTGCAATGAAGTGAAGGATCAATTTCAACGTCTTAAATAATAGGAATACTTTCTCCAGTGGTATGCCCTCAGTGAGGCCATGTGGAAGCATTGTAACATTGCAAACACTCAGTCATTGTTCAGTAGAGTCATTTAGTTTGTCTTTCCTTTGCAGCTACTGGTGGGACCGCAAAATTTCAGCCTGGCACGCCGATGTGTATCCATTTACATGTCAGCTCCCACAGGGGTGCGTGTGGGCAGTTTCCATATCGGGAGGGATTTTCTCTCTTTTCTTGTTGCTGTTATAGAGATTCCCGGAGGTCACATGGTACTACATTAGCTAAAGATATATTGATGTGCACGGATTACCATAAACTTTAAGGAGATAAAAAAACAATCTTTATTTAGAAGCAAGACTAAGGTACACCATATTGTTTTCTATCATGTCATCGTGGGGTGTTTGGATACTCAAACATAGTTTTCTCTTTGAGCTTGTTGAATCTTAATCTTAATTTTGTTTTTTACAAAAACTTGTGTCTTGTTTCCAGGTAGAATCAGCGTCTTATTATTACCATTTTTTCCCACATTATTTTTGATCAACGCAGAAACTTCCCATCTACCTTCCGTGGGGTTCATGGACAAATAGTGTACACCTTGACAGTGGGCATCAACAGACCCTGACGCATTGTCCAAGGGCTTTGTGACAGAGTTGAACTTTGTGAATAACATTGATGACAACCAGCCAGAGCTGCGGGTATGTGATCCGTGACCATGTTAACCTGCCAAGGGGCCAGAGAGCAACAACAACAACAAAAAAAAGAGCTGCTGGGCCCTTATTAACCCCCATGTTTTTCCCACTCTCTGTGTGGTGTGTGCAGTTTATCTATACTGGAGTACTACTTGGCCCCAGGTTTGCTGGGTAATCTGACTGAACACATTTATTCAGGGATATGAAACATGTAACCATAACACTGAAACACTAAAAGTTTTGGAAACTAGATTTTGAGACCAGGACCTTTTTCAAGACAAGGCCTCATTGGCTGACACTTTTGATGGGGATACTATTGTCCCACAATGCAATGCACAAAGGAAATTCGAGTGGTACTCACATCCATTTTGCTTTATTGTGTGAATTTTCTTGTCAGTGGTATTCTGAAGGTACAGTTTGATTGACCTCCATTGGTGCACATGTTGTATCATTTTCTGTTAGTGCAGTGGTTAGTATAGCGTGTTCATTTCTTGTATATAATATGTACTGCATACAGTTAGTAGGTAGTATGGATTTGGAACAAAGCAACATTAAGCCTGGAGCTCTCTGGGCTCCTGGAGATCTTGAGCCCTGAGGCAGTTACATGCATTGCTCAGGAAAGATTTCGTGCTTTAATGGCTATTTTATGAGATAAGAAATAAACTGATTAAATTTAAACTACTGCGCCACTGTCACAGTGTTGTTTTTCTGCAGGCTCCTTTCTCTGGCTCCAACAACATGACACTGTGCTGCCTGTGGTGTGCCTCGGGTTCCATCACAATGACAGTCAGTGTAGAGAAGAAAGCCTTCATCCCTGGTACTGTATCCATCCACCCACCCACCCATCTGTATAATGAAATAATCATCATAGTGAAGCTTGAAAATTTGTATTAAAATAACCACGTCCAAACATTGTGTCTGTGCTTCCTCCAGGTGAAACTGGGAAAGTGATTTGCGACTTCAGTAATGCTTCATCTCGAACAGCTGCTCCGAAACGTGAGACTGCAACAGAAACAGGTTTTCTACACCCACCTTCGTGGCCCACAAGAGGATGATTTTAAAAAACTTCATACGATGCCCGCACTCACACCTCTGACGTGCACACTAAGATCATGCTCACTATTCCCTCGTCCGCATCGCTCATGGCTTTACCTTTTTTCATATTTTTACTATGTTTATTGTTTCTGCACCAAAATACCATAGAAAATTGTTGAAAGTTGTCTATTCAGCTCTAAGTGAGCCAGAATATTAATATTCCCTAACTTCAGATGGCTGGCTGTTTTCATGGTTGATAATAGTTTACAGTATTGGAATTTAGTTCTTATGCTTACTATAGCCATAGTTGGTGAGCATACTGACTAGCTTTAGCTGTTGCTGGGCGTCAGCCTCAGTGCCTTTTTGTTTCTGGGAGTCTTTCTCAACACTGGGCCACTCTTCCTGTCACCAACTAAACTGGGTGTCGAAAATTTTATGCTACATCTAAGTACATCTAAAGTAAACGTATGTAGACCCTTCTCTGTCTTACAGTCATATTTGTACCACGTATTGTAGCCTAAACATTTGGTCCATCAGAGCTGAAGGTGATTTGACTGTATCAACTATTCACTGTCGGCTGTGTGCTAAAAAGGCTGGTTTATGTCAGTTTGAAATCCCACGATTTCCCACTGCAAAGCTCGCTTCCTCTTTTGCTGCCTTTTCTCTGATGTCATATCACTCAGGTCTTGAGGGGGGGCGTAATGCAAAGCGACTCATTGTCTTTCTGTAAGATGGACTTTGAAATATTCTTCACCTTTGTCTTAGCATTACAGTAGTATAAACACATGTAATGTTTAGATAAAGTGGAATTAAATTGTGCTTTGCATTTGCATTTGTGTCCAAATGTTAGCAGACTTTGAAAAAAAAGCTTTTTTTTGTCCTTTTTACAACTGTCTTGGTATCAAATATGGTGCAGTCCATCTGGTTTCCTGTAGGGGGCAGCAGGTTTACAGTGTGAGGTGCCACCTTAGTTTTGAGGCACCTTAGTTCATCTAAACCTTCCTTGATACCTCTCTGTACCCCCCCCACCCCCCCCCGTCCAATGAGAGTTGAAAGCTGACTACCACTATCAAACATATTTCGCAATTGATGATAAAAATCGTTATCACTTGTGCAAGGTGACTCTTGGACTGGTGACAGTATCTAGTTCAGTCACATACCCACAATTGTTTTCAAGCCAGCTTTAAGGACAGTCTGATGTCATGAAGCTATGGAAAAACACAATAAATGATTTACTGTACTGTACTCAACTGCAATATACCATCATGTTTTAGGGCAGTGACACAATAAATGGCAATAAAATGTGTGTTGTAATTATTTATAACTGTGAAGCACTTAGTAACCCTGGTTTTGAAAGTCCAAATATAAATAACCTATTACTTACTTACTCTTACTAAGAACTGCTTACCAGAATAACATTTAGGGATTCTTACACACATTTCTGTAAAAATCTATATTTTTGCTAACATTCCTTGTAACATTGTCCTCACACCTTTACACACACCACCAGGCGTACTGGTGAACTTTTTCTGAATTCCACATACTCATTGTTTCCAGCTCACATGTTAATCTCACATCATCCCTGCTTGTGATGTACGTCACAGGTGTTAGACACACCCACATAAGGGGAGCCAGCAGCAGCAGCATATGCTGCCAGCACTTGCACACAGAATGAGCTCATTCATTAAATGGTGTTGTTTAACCACAGCAGTGAAATGATTTTACAACTAAAGTGACATTTTATGTTCTTAGAGCCAATAATTCTTCGTTTAGCATATACCAGTCCACTTCTAACCAGTTAGCCAAATTTACAGAAGTATTGTGGTTTAATTATTACCAAAACCAAAGTGCTTATCTGCATGCAAAGACACACCTCACAACATAAAATATCTCTGTCCCCATTATCTCACCTGGCATTCTATTCACAGCTTTGCTTAGCAGTCACACAGTATATCCTGTGAAATAATGTGAAGAGCCTTTCAGTGGGATATAATCCCATAAACAGAAACAATGTTTCCACTAGTGGTGATTGTTTTACAGGAAAAATTAGATTAGAAATAGCAAAAGACTGCAACATAGATTCACTCTGTGTAAAGATGAAGGGAAAAGCAGAAGTCACATTATTAAAAGAACAATCATAACTTACCATAAGAAAGAAAAATACACACACCAATCCTTTTGTGGTTATTTTCAGAGGTTAAGTACATTTTATGATCTGCATTTAAATATGCACTACAAAAAAGTGGTGATGTCTCCAATCTCAACAACTATTGCCCAATATCCAAACTTCCCTTCTTAGAAAAAATCCTATAGAAGCCGTGGTAAATGTACAGCGACGTGCCTGTATTGACTCACTAAACTTACTACAGCCACCTCACACTGGTTTTTACCCGGGTCAGCACAATAACAGTGGCAGTCCTTGATAACACTGTCTCCTTCACAGATAAAAAACTATTTTGTGCTCCATCACAAAATCCTACTCCACAAACTACAGTCTATAGGTCTGGATGAAGCCACGCTTAATTGGTTCCCTCACAGAGACAACTCAGACTGTTGTTGCTGATGGTACTCAGTCAAGCCATCTTACATTCAGAAATGGGTTCTATCCTTGGGCCACTGCTGTTTACGTTATACATAAATAATATAATACTTCCAAATCAGTACTTCCTTCACTGTCCTTATTTTTTTGATGATGATTCAATTTTATATGCCCCTGGCTCCACCCCAGCCCAGGCCCTGATGTCTTCAGTCTACCTGTGATGCTTTCCAATAATCATTCCTTAATCACAGACTAGTTTTAAATGCAAAAAGACCAAGTTCAATGTATTCTCCAACTCCACTCAGACTATCCATTACAACTTTATGGCATCCATGTTACTCTTGCTGAGTCATCAAATATTTAGGAATTTGGCTTCTCAGCAGAGTATGATTCAAGATTCACATTCAACATTTTACTCAAAAATTCAAAGTCAAACTATGTTTCTTGTATAGAATTAAAGGATGTCTGTCTTCTTCCAACCGTAAACCTACTGTGCAGTCAACCTTCATATCTGTCCTTGACTATGGAGATATTCTTTATTGTCTTGCTGCCCCATCAACACTTCAGCAGTATAAACCCTGTGTATCAGAGTGCATTGCGTTTTATCACAAATGACACATTTCATACTCATCATTGTATCACACGGCTGGATGGACTTCGTTACAGTCAAGACGAAAGAGCCATCTCATGTTATTCATAAAGCCTACTGTTGAACCTTAAACTACCTCACATCTCTTCTCTCAATTAAATCTAGTATCTACAGTAACCAGTAACTACTTAACCTTAGATATCCCTCATGTAAGCACTAATGTTGGCAGAATTGGTTACAGGTATATGCACCTTTGCAATTGAATGAACTTCAAACTGCCCTCAAACTAAAGTCTTACATTCCCCTTGGAGATTTTCAAGCTTTATTATCTGATGTTCTCAATGATTCTTGTAACTGTTTTAGTAGTAGTTGTGCTGATTCTGTTTTTGTTTGTCTCCTTTTGAATGCTCTTGTCCTCAGGTCTCTCTTGGGAAATAAGTAGCGATGTGAACTGCTCCTTTAAAGGAACGACGGGAGGCTCCCGTCTCACGGAGCCGACTCGTTCGCGAGCGACCCATCAACCACTCAGCAGTGGGACAGCCCATAGACATACATACATGTTGATCTACGGCACAGAAGCCAGAGGTGGTCCACGTGATCTCTGCTCAGTTTCACTTTGCTTCACAGCACTTAGGGAAGTTTACACGCGCGTCATGTCGACCACCGTAAAGAGCTTCAAAGTCACCTATAACCCTGCTGCTAATGCGGAAAACACGTTTACCAACGGCGACTGCGTGTCTGGCCTGGTCACGCTGGAAGTGGCCAAAGACTGCCAAATTGACACTCTGTCAGTTAAATTCAAGGGGAAAGCCGATGTCATGTGGTCCGAGAGGTACGGTCAAACCACTGTCGTCTACCACTCCAAGGACAAGTACTTCAGCCTTACGCATTACTTTATCCGAGACAAAAATCTTAAAGGTAAGTGGGTAAATGAAATATATATTAAATATCAAAGTGATGAAGCATGTAACAGGGATTGGCTCCTTTGCGGAAGTTTCGAAATAAAGGCGATGTTCCGATGTCAGTTTGCCAAAGGTGTTTGGGATAGCGAAACAAGGTGGCGCACTGTTTTACACCAAATTAAATGAAAGTGAGAGTATTCTTTACATCTAAGAGATAATGAAACTGGAAATGTTGGGACGGGAAACAAATAATAGGGAGGGTGAGATGCAGACACAAGTAGGCTAATGGATGGTGATACCTATGTATGCAAAGTTCCATACAAAACAAATCCATTTTCCATAGCTGTATATTACAGGAGACAAACCATACAGTGTGAAACAAAAACCTTAATATCTAATTTTGTTAACCCTCTAACTCATACCGTTGGAGAGGGACGTCAACAGACTGTTCAGGAGACCACCAGCACTGCAGCTGGGTCTCTCTGTGCTGATCAGCTGTCTCAGGTGTTCATGACATCACTCATACCTCACTGGAGACATGACATATGCCACTCTGCTTCAAATCCTCCACCATCACCCCCATCCCCAAAAACCCAAGGACCACAGGACTTAATGACTAC
Source organism: Coreoperca whiteheadi (assembly GCA_011952105.1). Classification (NCBI taxonomy): domain Eukaryota; kingdom Metazoa; phylum Chordata; class Actinopteri; order Centrarchiformes; family Sinipercidae; genus Coreoperca; species Coreoperca whiteheadi. The sequence continues at coordinate 17,937,949 of CM022476.1, forward strand.
AGACCCATCGCAGCTGAAGAAATTCTACCTGCCAAAGACAATGATGGTGCTCTTCTACACCTCCATCATCGAGTCCATCCTCACCTCCTTCATCACCATCTGGTACGCTGCTGCCACCTGCCAAGGACCAGGGCAGACTGCAGCGTATCATTCGCTCTGCAGAGAAGGTGATTGGCTGCAATCTACGTTCCCTCCAGGACCTGTACGCCTCCGGGACCCTGAGGCGTACATGAAAGATCGTGGCTGACCCCTGTCCCCCCGGACACAAACAGTTTCAGACGCTCCGAAAACTTGACGCCACAAAAACAGTTTCTTTCCGTCTGCATCCAGCCTCATCAACCAGGCCCATGACCCCCACTGACACTCACTCTCATACCCCCCACCACCCCTTTTAGCACAGTAATACTATAAACTTATGTAAATATTTTGCACATTAAACACTGTAAAATCTGTGATTTAAATAAGTCATATTGTACATATTCTTGATTATTTTCTTTCTTATATCTTATTGCCAATTTTATTTTATATGTAGGATTCTTGTCCTGCAGTATTAGCTTTAACTTTTTTTATATTTCTGTTTTATTGTTTTGCACCAAAGCCACAGGCAACAGAAAACATTTTTGTTCCTCCCCCCACATGCCACATTATACAGCTACTCCAGCCACAGCCGCTGAATTCCAGTACAGCAGTAGGCCTGCAATAACTCCTACCATTATGTTCAGCCTTGTTGACACAATGTCAGAGAAATGTTGATTGTTGAATTATGGTCATTTTTTTTATATAGTTAGTTGGTGGTGTTCTGTTGGATTGCATTTAGTGAAAAAGTGACAATTTTTATAATTGATACATTAGCCGATATCTCCAAAACTCGGCAACTCACACCAAAACAATCTAGCTAGATAAATAGCACTACAGGTAAGAGGAAAAATATGTATTTTTGAATTTGGGGTGAACTGTCCCTTTTAAGTCAATTGTCAATAGACAGGAAATGAATCACTGTTTTGATTATTGATTAGTTGTTGGAATCATTTCTCATGCAAAAGTGCCAGAAGCTCCTCTTGTTCCAGCTTCTCAGTTGTGAGGATTTGTTGCTTTTGTTTGTCTGATGGGATAGTAAACTTCTTTGGGGTTTGGATGTCACCTTGGGTATATTGCTGTTAATTCGGTGTGGTGATTTTTCCCTCAGGAGATGACAACCAAACACTGCTGACAAACCAGAATGGAGAAACATGCAAGTATTTCACTATTCTGTCTCAGCCTATGGTGAGCCTTAGTTGTTTTTATACAGTTGAAGAAATTTGTTTTAAGTCAAGAATAGCGTGATATGGGTTTCTTATGCAATGACTGTATTGCTTTTGATTGCTTGTCTACTTATCATATTTGATCTGTTGTGTGAAATGGTATATATTGGTGGGTGGGCTAATTTAGTTTATTCTGAGAGAGCACTGTATGTTAGTGTGAATATAGGAGTTGTCTCGTCTTGAGTATTGTATTGTTACTGTTTCTGATGCCATAGATTTGTGTTAAAATATGGACCCCCTTGAAAACAAGATGGTTCATCTCAAGGGGTTATTCCTCTTGATAACGTAAATGTCAAATATTAACAGCTTCACAAACCATAAACACACGGCACCACGGCGCCCCAAGCCAAGCAAAGTGCTGCAAGTGTCTCTGCTGTGTACCAAGCTTGTGGAAAAGTCATTAGAAGCTTGACAGAGAAGTTTGTGTTCGTGCTTCCAGCTCCTGTCTCTTCACTCTCTCATTACAGCTGACTTAATGCTGCGGTTGTGGGCAGCGTGGTACTGTAGAAAAGCTGGGATTCAGATAAGAAACCACATCGTACCACCACATCAAACCCCCCTACTTCCACAGGGCTCGTTTAAACGTGAAAACATGAAAGGGTTGTAAAATAAACAGATGCTTGAACGCCGCTCTTTACCAATAGCTTTACAATTTATTGTTGCTTTTCAGACAGCAGCGTTGTTGCCCCGGGATGCCATGTTTACCCATTCACCTTTCAGATCCCCTTCCAGTAAGTAATCTTTCTTTTGAGCAGACAGACCCTTATCCTATCCAGACGTAGTTTTTTTTTTTTAAACAATGAAAATATAGTACTTGCATAGTATATTCTGAAAAACATCTTAATAGATCAACCTCTGGTTTTGCAACTGTAGTTTATTTTTGATAGAATGGGTTTAAGTTAAAGGTTGTATTAATTTATAGAACTACTGTATATTCTATATATTCATTTGATTGCTTGCTTTCTTGTATGTGCAATGCATAGAAAATAGAAACGTCAGTTTTTCACATTCTTCTGGCCTTTTGCTCTTGTGCTTTAGGAATATGCCCTCGTCCTTCAGTGGTTCAGTTGGTAAAATTGTGTACTCGCTGGAAGCCAAGCTGAGCCGATCAATGAGGATTGACAAGAAAGATTCAACTAAGCTCAACTTTGTAACAAATGCATACCTGAACAGTGACCCTGAGCTAATGGTATGTGTTGAGTTACATCCTCATTCCTGTCATTCCAACAGGGAAAACTATCTGCATGGGTTGGTGATACTAGTTGAATGACTAAATGCACTGCAAGAAGGGGTATTGGGCACTGTGCTTAAACCCCAATTGCTTAAACCCTGCAATCAATGTTACTGGCGAAACTAAAGTGGTTATTTAAGCAGTACACCTGTTGATTTGGTTCAATGAGCACAGCCTTTGTTGTGCTGGCAGGCACTGGACGTGGATATTTGAGATACCAGAATAAAAGTTAGTAGGGTTTTTTTTTTTTTCTCTCTGTTGTTGTTTAAGGGTATTGCATTAATTAATTTAATCTTTCAGACACCACAGCATGAGTCTAAGGATAAGAAAATGAAAGTTTTCACCTCAGGAACAGTAGCCATGGATGTGAATCTTGAAAAAAAAGGTTTCTTCCAAGGTGAGAGCCCTTGAAGTGATATTGACACTTGTTATACGCATACCAAGGTTTTTTTTTTTGTTGAAATTTCTGGTCTGTTTTGCAGGAGAGGGAATAAAAGTTGTGGCCTGCATTCAGAACAACTCGTCTCGTGAGGTCAAGCCCAAGTACTGTGTGTACAGAAAGCACAGCTTCTTTGCAAAAGGAAAGAGAAAAGTCGATACCAAGGACCTCTTTAAAGAAGTCGGAGAGACCATCCCACCTTCTGCTAGCGAGAAGGTCACAAGAGTCATCACAATCCCCCATGATGTGGGGCCCTCCATCCATAACTGCAGCATCATCAAAGTGGAGTACAGACTCAGGGTAAGCATCTTTATGACCAGGAGACAGAGATGTGCGCGCTTGTTCTAATGAGACTGTGCACAAACTGTTTTTTTTTTTGACAATTGATTTTTATTAATTTACGAAACATTTCAAGTCAAGCCAATTTTTGCTATATAGTCCAAAATCACACATTTGCCTGAAAGTGCTTTACAATATGTGCAGTTTAAAACACCGTCCAACACCTTCTAACCCCAATTCAGAAAATATCAAACTCTCAAAATGTCATCACTATTGAGAGAACTGGTAATCTAATTCATCACATCAATAGAAATTATACTTGGTAATAAATTATTGACCAAATGGACTCAGAAACATTTATGCTCTGAATTAATGAGCAGTGAAATTGAAAATATAAAGTGAACAAATATTGCTTATTGTCTTCTTATCTAGGTGAGTGTCTCTTAACTCTGTGCTTCTTGAACACAGGCTTACCAGCTAAGTACTTTTAAAGCTGTGTTGTGCCATTTACATGCATCATGACGTTTGGCTTTTGAACCGATCCTTCTCACATTGTTCATGGTGTTTGCCAAAGGAGTCGGTTATGCACACAGGATGTTAATAATTGTGACTGTATTTCATACTGCACAATCATTCTCTGTGATATTACGAAGAAAAAACAAAATCCAACAATATAACATCAACAACATTCTCCACAGGTCTACCTCGATGTCAAATATGCTTCCGACCCAGAGATCAAATTTCCCATAGTCATCCTGCCGGCCTCTCAGGTTGCCGTGGCACCACCACCTGCTGCTTCTGGCTTTGGATTCGAACCATTTGGGAACACAAACCCACCAGCATGGGTCATTGTACCACCACACCCACCAGCAGTATCACAACCTTTGGAACTCCCACCTCCCTATGGAGCACATGAAATGTACCCTCCATCAAATTGTCCACCTACAGTATATCACTTTCATTAATGTTAAGTTTTGTTACGATGTCCAATGACGATTAAGTGTTGTTACACCGTGCACATGTTGTAGAAAAACAAAGTGTGGTCTGCAGTGAAACAGGCTACCTGTGGTAATACTTTTTTTATGTATTTGGTTTTTGGTAACAGCTACAATATATTTACTGCTGTTACATCATTCAAAAACACAAATGTTCATAATCTTGTTTTCTTAAAGTAGGATTTTTATGTCATGTATTGAACACTAGTGGTAAAATCTGTCATGTCATTTCCGAATTAACCTGAAAAACAAATAGTGGCAAAGAAGACATCCTTGCAGAATTTCAGGAAATTTGTTTTCAGCGCGCACACAGAACAGACCATGAGGAGATTTTCGCGGAATATGACAAGAAGACGCGTATTGGATTAAAATTGCATACCCCACCTGTAAAGTATACCTCAAACCCTGCCCAACATGACTTTGAATACTTTGGAATACTTGCTTCTGTTTTGTCTTCTGACTGTGTGAAAAAACAGAATACGAACAACAGTGACTCTCTTAAACAATGCAGGTAAACCAGTTTATTGTAGTTCCTCATAAAGAAATGGTTGTTCATGTAAGTAAGTCTCTCTCACATTTTCTATTTAATCACCAGTTCACTAATGTGGTTATTAAGCAATACATGAATGGTAACAGAAAGCTTCTACTTTGATTGTTCTTTTCATTTGCTTTAACAATGATTTAAAAAAAATGAACAGGACACAAATTAAAAAAAAATCCCTTAAACCCCTGTCAGTGTGATAAACCTTCTTTAAACATGGTTTTGAAATTAACAACATTGCTTTTTCATTACAATACTAAACATCACCTGTGTACTGTATATAGAGGTTTGGCTCACATGACTAGACATCCATTCAAATATTTTGAAGGGCTAGCTATGACAGATTTAAAACTAGACTCAACAGACTCCAGAAACTTCATGTCTGTGTGAGATAATGAGCTCCATGGACCACCTTTTTAGAATTTTTTATTAACCTACACAAGATTTGTTTCCAATTGAATACGGTTCATAGTGAAGTCTGTGGATTATTCAGATTAACCGCAACACTTTTTATGTAGAGACGAGTCAACAGCTCTGGCTTATTGAAAGATTAAGCTTTTTCTACTCCAAGAGCTTGTTGAACAACTTTCTTTTAGTCATTTATATTATTTCCATTCCCCTACTGTGAATATTCCAGGTAATTCAACTGTAACATCCTTTGGAATAAAATCCCATTATGTCAAACAGCATGTGCAATACCTTTATGTAAAGTAAAAGGAAATTTGGATTGGGTAATATGTCCTGTGACACATTGAGACAGTCATCAACCAGTTACAGTCCTCAACCAAAATACAGGAATGGTCTCGGCCCACTGAGGTGGTTGTCAAGGGAGCATGCTCATTCTCGACAGCAGTGGGATGAATTGCTTTGACTATGACCATCCAGTTGAAATTTAAGCTATTGGTTTTAATTTTTTAGTAAACTGTGGTGAGTTTGCAGGGCTGAAAGCTTTTTTCAGTCACCGTGTGTGCATGCGTGCGTGTCTCTCACCTGTGGGCACAGGTAAGAAAAACAGGTCTAACAAGATTTACTGTACATGCCTGGGATAATATACAAACGATGCCGAGCAGCTATTCAGGGTTTACAAGGCTTTAGTTTCTTCTTGGTTTTACAGGAGATGTTGATTTTCCACTGTGTATTTGTCTGTGGAAAATGACCATCAAAAAATTCTCAATTGAATACGATGCCATCAACAGCAAAAACACCTTCACAAATGGGGATATTGTTAATGGAAGAATCATCGTAGAGGTTTCTAAAGAAACTAGAATCCAATCGCTTCTTTTTATAGCAAAAGGAAGAGCTCAGGTTTGCTGGACAGAACATTACGGTGAAGATCAACATCATGTGTACTGGGCTGATGAGAAATATTATGATGTCAAACATCATATCTTGAAAGAGGCAAGACAAGATGGTAATGTATTAAATTAATTATTGAAATGCGATACACTGTAGCTAATGCAATGACTTTTAGATAATGTCCCATTATGAATATACTGTTTAAAGACTTATAAGTCATTCTTTTCCAGCCAACGAAGTCATTGGTAAAGGAAGACATGTATTTCCTTTTTCCTTCAAGATTCCTGACAGGTGCCTATTTTTTACTTAATCTTTATTTTAGATTGATGGTATATGTCTTATAAATTAATTTCTATTATTACTTATTACTATTATTATTACTTCACAGACAAATCCCATCATCTTTCAAAGACTCCACAGGCAAAGTTGTTCATAAATTGAAGGCAGAGCTTAAACAAGCAATGAAGCTAACGAAAATTACCAAAACCCACTTCACGTTTGTGTCCAAACCAGACATGAATACTCCTGGACTTATGGTAAGAAATAGTTCATCTTTAACAATTTCAACCATTTATTAATAAATGTTGTCTAAGCAGAAGAGACAATTAACTAACTGTGTTAATCTAAGGTGGGGGTCTGCTCTTTTAGGAACCTCAGTATGGTTGCAAGGATAAATCTGTCAAATTTTTTGGCTCTGGAAAGGTTTCAGTGGATGTTCACACCGAGCGGATGGGATATAAGCAAGGTACAATCTAGTCAGGTCGATGTAATCCTGCAATTTTGATCCATTGCCTTTCCTTGTTCAGTAACTGGACACACCTCTTCTTGGGGAACATTTGCTCCTTCCTTACCTGTCACTGCTACTTAACCTATTTGAAAATAGAGAACCTGTGTAATCAATCCACTGAGTGCCATTTAGAAATGTTTTTGTTAGTTCTACCAGAGACCACCTAGACTGGGTCATGAGAATGACTTGGTGCTGGCAGAAGAGAACTTCGTGCCTTGTTGTGCAGCAGCTCAAAATGCAAGCAAATTTTTCCTGTGCCACTCTGTCCATCTTAACACTATTGATTAGTGTATGAGCTGTACATTATGATAGGAAGATGACATTGCACCTACAGCTGTTCCTCCTCCAACTGCTGTCTTTCTCTAGAAAGACAGCAAGATTACCAACCAGTGTGCGCTGAACTTGAAGGCAACAGGGTACACAACAATACACAGAGGTTGTAAGGTGTGGAGGAGGGGTCAAAACAGGTTCAGCAACAACTAGTTGCCTTGGTGCACTCAGACCAGTTAATCCAGTCATGGCCCAGCCATGGGAAGGAGGAGGTTGTATCTGCCACCTTAAATTACTGGAACATACCAATCGGCACCAGGGTGTTAGTCTCCATAAACAACCAAGTAGGCACATTGAAAAACTTGTAAATAAATCTACATCTCCTTATTATTTTTCCCCAGCAGAAACAGGGATAAAGAAGACAATCAATGCTAATCTTCAGTTAGTGGAATGTGTTCACTTAGGTTTCTTACATTAACCTGTCCACCCATGTGAAGCTGAAGTTGATGAGGCTGGACCTTAAGGACTCAAGCATATCTGTATGGAGCAGTGGGGAGGGATTGTGGCCATTTTCACTAGTTCCATTTTTCAGTTTGTGTCTGATCACTATTAAAGCCCCGCATTAGAGGGCAAAACCTGTGTGAAATAGGTCATTACAGATTGAGTGGTATCATACGAGACTGTATATTTTTGGTTTTAATGAATTTTTGGAGTATTCCAACAGGTTTAACCAGATTAATGAAGATTGTATTAGATTATAGTTTCATATTTACTATAGCCTGACTGATATTGGACTTTTGAGGCTGATATCTGAATATCCTTATTTGGGTGTCAGATAACGATATATTCGGCCAGCAGTAATTTAAAAAAATAAATAAATCAAACAATTTTAATACTGATCCCTATATATATTTTTTATTTTGACCAAAATACATCAGGAATTTACAATTGAAAAATCCACTCGTCAGACTCTAGTGGACAAGCTACAGTAATGGTGACTTTGTTTCTAAACTACCTCAAAGCTAGTTTGGCATTTCTGTACAGCAATTTCTTGTTACTTATTGGCTAATATCGTTATAGCCCGAATAAGCTAATATTGGCTGATATATTGGACTGGCCGATTTATCGGTCTGGCTAAAATGCTTACAACAGGATGATATTGATTTGCATAGTTGTATAATATTCAGGTTGAATTTGGACTGGGACTACATATTGGTGCTCACTTTAGAACATGACAGATAGTAACATATCTTGTCTATTGACTAGTAGTTTTACAATGAATCAATTGTAATTGATCTCGTTTTCATTGAAGAGACGATGCATGTTCATTAAGAATTTAAAGGCAGCTAAAAATCTTATTGCTGACCACCCGTAGTCAGCAGAGTTGTCGGGTGTGGTCAGAGGTGCTACAGACCTGAAAGGTTTAACTAGAGAGGGCACTGAAATACTGCTTTTTCAGCCTGGTATTAAGTTACTCTTTAATTCTTAATAATGTCTTTCTTTTGTGTCTTTGGTAACAAAATGGCACTTTTTTCTTTTACTTTAGCCACTGGTCACCCTAATGAGTATCATACAGAAACTCACTGCATACACATGATCCTATTACAGAACGGTAACTGCTATCAACAACTGATTGGGTTTAGAAACGCCTTTCTTTTCTCCATTTTACAGGTGAGGCTCTGAAAGTCACAGTTGAAATAAGCAACCACTCAACTCGATCAGTGAAGCCCAAATTCATACTGTACGAGAAGAGGAGTTTCTTCGCCCAGGGTCACAGGAGAGTTTCCACAAATAAGATCCTTAAGGAGAAAGTTGAGGCTGTTGCATCATCTATCAAAGAGTCTGTGACCAGGGTGATCACCATCCCTTGCGAACTACCTCCCTCCATCTTGAACTGCTCCATCATCAAGCTGGAGTACAGGCTGAAGGTAAACTGCACTATATTATGGTTAAAAGATATCTTGAGGAAGGCAATCCTGCATTTCCTCAGTCTGACCCTCTCTTTTGTTAAAATAGCTACTGATGGGAAGCTTTTGGGGCTTTTCTGTGTTCCTGTTTTCATTTTTTAAAATGTTTTATTTGTACTTTTAGTTGGTAAATGAGGTTTCATTTTTCTGTTACTGGTGACTTAAAAATCTAATTCTGATATTATAAATCAATCCTTTCTAGGGAAAGGCTTAGCAGTTCTGCTATGCCATGACATAAAATATACAAAATTGGTAAGGAAGCATTTTCTTCAGTGACTGTATAAAACAATATAACCAAACAAACACTAAAAGTAGCAAAAAATAGCCTAAAAAGGCAGAGTACACACAAACCTAATCAACACAGGAAACTCCAAACACTCAACTCAACAAACCCACGAGAGAGAAAACCTTTAGTAAACCAGAGGAGACCTCTAGTGACAACAGAGGAATAAGAGTGAAAACAAAGGAATAAGAATCGTAAGAAAGCCCAACTGCCTTGAACTAGATTGATACAAAGACTCTCCAATTATGAATATCAACATTTATCTGGAGACTTTGATCCCTCTTTCATTATTCATGGTGTTTTCCAAAGGATTTTTGGCCCAGGATGTAAATAATTGTGACTCTATATAATAATATACGATAACTTGGGTGATATAAAGAAAAAAAGAAGAAATACCGCAATGTAACATTAACTATTACTATTAACTATTTTTTCACAGATTCATCTGAATATCAAATGTGCTTCAAACGCAGAGGTCAAACTCCCTATAGTCATCCTACCTGCCTCTGAGGTTCCTGCTATGAAACAACCACCACCTTCTGCTGGCTTTGGAGTTGAAGCATATGAGACCCCAAACCAAACAGCTTGGAGAACGACACCACAACAACAAGCAGCACTCCAAGCTGTGGATCCCCCACCTCCCTATGCAGCATATGCAGCATACCCCTCCCTTTCTAGCAAATAAGGGGACTGCACTGTAAATACCTGTAAAAGAGTACACCACCAATTTAGCATTGCACTTCTATAATAGTGTCAGACTCATGATGGACAGTTAAAAAGAAGTATCAAAATCAATGCAGAAAGACCAGATATATTGTATTTTTTACAATAGAGTTTTGCTACACTCACTTTTTTCTAGTAGTACAAGTTGAAGGTAAACAGCGCTTTGTTATGGTCAACAAAAAGTTATCCTCGATGCTTCTTTGATCAAAACCCCTGAAGTAAAACTACCTGTTGTTATCCTTTTATGAATGCCGAACCATCTTCTAGGAAATATTCTCTAAATGCTCCTGTGCATTTCCTTAATGATTCTAAGGAATCATCAATATTGTAATCCTACCAATTGGAAGTTCTGTATTAATAATTTACATTAACGGTTTATTATGTAATCTGATTCATTAGCAATATTGACCTCTTGGTTGTTTCTACTCATAATTATAATGTATGTTGTATAACTGACATATAATTCTGTCAGGGAACAAAGAATCAGAAGGAACGCCATAATTTTGTAAACATAATGTTATTGATAAAGTATGTACATTAGACATTGCTGTACTGTGGTTTTGACATTGTTGTCAATAGTATTCACTAATGAATACCATTGAATTTGCACATATAGAAATCACTGTTATAATCATTTGTCTTTGTGCATCCATAATGTCAATCTTAATTTATTTGGCCTTATTTAGCCTGCAAGGCTGCAGGCTAGAGTTACCTATGTGAACAGGACACCTGCAGTTCTTGATCACGTGATCATGTGTGACACAGATACAGGTTCTGGAGAAGTCCACTGCAACAGTGCGTATGCCAGTCTGGGCTGATCATCGTTTATCAACATAAGGCCCTACTTCAAGACTGACGTGGATCAATCCAAACCTGCTTCCGGTAAACGTATAGGATTTATTTTGCACAAAAGGAGGCTCTCTTTTGTGCCTTCACTCATCAACCTTTGGGAAGGTTATTTAATGTAGTTTTATCATGACTGTAAAGCATTTCTCGGTGGAGTACAACAAGGTGAATGAACGAGGCACATTCTCTCCTGGGGACATCCTCTCAGGAAGGGTGACGGTGGTGACCAGCAAGGAAACCAAAGTGCAGTGTTTTTTGGTCAAAGCCAAAGGGAAAGCTAAGGTGAGATGGTATGAACAAGAAGGACAAGCCACAGTGGTTCACAGCGACAAGAAGAAATACTTTTATTTTGAACACATTATTCTTCAGGATAAAAACAAAGGAGATGGTTAGTATTGTCTCTCTCTCTTTTGTCAAAAAACAGAAAGAAAGAAATAGCTTTAAGCTTCTGAATTGATGAATGTTTATAGTCTGTAAAAAATTGATGAATGTAAATTTAACTTTTTTTTTTCTTTTTACAAGGTTCAGAAATCATCGGCTCTGGGAGAAATGTGTATCCATTCACCTTTGTGATTCCAAATATGTGTGTTTGTTACTCTTAAATTACATTTATATTTATCATAAACACTTCCTCATCAGCTGGTGAAATAAAATAAACTCCCTTATTTATTTGGATTACTTCTTTACAGAGATATGCCTTCATCTTATGAGGGGAAATGGGGCAAAATTACATATAGTTTGCGAGCACAGCTGACTCAGTCAATCTGGCTTGTCCACAAAACCAAGACTGAGTTCCCCTTTCTGACCAAGTCTGAGTTCCCCTTTGCCTCCAAATCAGAAATGATAATCATCGGACTCAAGGTATGGAAAGGATTTTCCTTTATACTTCAACCAGGTTTTCTTTTAGTTTCAAGGTGTGTGTCCTGTTAAGTTAATAGTTTAGCTCAGTCATTAAAGGAATCAACTCAAACTGGTATTTAGAGTTTTGGCTTCCTTACAGCTTATGTCTTTATTTGGTAGGAGCAACAATATGCGACCAGGATTTCATTTTATGGCTCTGAAAAGGTTACTATGAATGTTACCTCAGAAAAAACAGGTGTAATGCAAGGTAAACAGATTTCACTAAGAATATCTTTTTCTGAATGGCCTTAACTGCAACATTAATGATGCGTTTTTTTTCTCCTTAATATAAACAGGTGAGGCAATGGGAGTCTCTATAGAAGTACTCAATGACTCAGTACGCACAGTAACACCCAGGTTCTACCTGTGCGAAAAGCAGACCTTTGCTGCTCAGTCAAAGAGGATAGTACACACAGATGACATCCTGGTTGGGACAGGAGACTCTGTTCCACCTGAGACAAGTCGGACTATAACCAAAGTCCTGAGTATCCCTCCACAGCTCCCCCCTACCTTCTTCAACTGCTGCATGATGAAGCTCGAGTACAGACTCAAGGTATTTATGTTGTGTTCACAAATAAAGCCTAATGGGATTAATTAACTGGTAATATACTGTCACAAAACTACTCCATTATTGAATCATATCTTGATGTGAAGAGTCGATGCAAAGTGAGAAACTCCTTTTGACTTAAGAGTCAATTTCAGATGTCATTGAAGATTGACTTTCTGTATAAATACACTTAGCTTGGATATAGTGTGGCTGCAAAAACACATCAGTGTAAGACTTTTTTGTCAAACTGAAAAGGAGTAGGCTTATGCATGATGACAACAGCACCACACAGTGGCTGTATAATGGGGAGAGCCAAAGAGGGAAGGAGGGGTTAAAGGGGACAGCCCTCATGGCTTGTATACACACTAGTGAGGGTACATGTTGGAAAAAGTGTCACATTACAACCCAACCTGTTCTGTCCTGCCATCAGCTCGAAAAGGTTTAGGTCAGTATTTTCAGTAAACATCAGTGTAGTGGCAGAGAGCCAGAGTAAAGAAATCAAACTGTACAATGAAAAGTGGGGAAGATTTCAAGAAAGATGTCTTTCTTTTAAAAAATGTAGTATCAAATTTAGCATGATTTTTACAGAATTATTATGGAATTTATATAACTTAGTCATTAAAATGAGTGTATTTAGATTAGATTTTTTTCACCTGTATTTGGCATGCTCGAGCTAAAAAAATCATTAATATTTGCGTTTTGTTGGTTACAGGTCACTCTTGATGTCCCTCTGGCAAGAGAGCCAGAGATCAGACTCCCTCTGGTCATTCTGTTGGGTTCGCCAAAACCACATCAACAAAAGCCAAAGAGATCCATCTGGTTTAGAAAGCTTCCTGCTTAAAATGATGCATTAGATCAAGAGCCAGTGTTCATTGTAGCTACTTTTAAATAAGTGGATGTTTCTTGGAGAAGTTGAATGTCCTCTTGTCCACTAGATGGAGATGTGTGTCACTAAGGAGTCTACTAGTAACAGTGTTTTCATTTGAGTGTATGTACTTAAATCGAATTTTCAGATCCCTTACGTAAAAGTACCACAATGTAGAAATACTAAATTACAAGTAAAAGTCCTGCATATAAAATCTTACCTAAGGAAAAGTACAGAAGTATTATCAACTAAACAACCCCTGTGACTGACATATTATCATCTATTACATTAGATTGTTAATACTGATGCATCAATGCATATAGAATTTTGCTGCCATAGCTGGTTGAGGTGGAGCTAGTTGAAACTACTTTATACACAGTTAGGTAGTTTAGTCCTTTGGGTAAGGTTTACAAGATAAAGCTGGGGAGTCATGGATGATTAGTGGGGCAGGGAAGAAAAAACAAAGTTCTGCTACACCAATCTGTTTTCATTTTTGGGAATATTCTCTAATCTTTTCTTTTTTGTCAAATATTGGAGATTTTTAGATCTTTGAGCCTCAAACAGTTATATAAATGAATCCATGTTAGAGGTTTAGTGGGGAAATTTCTCTTTGGTGGAACTGCTAGCAACTCATAGACATGAAACATGACAAGCAGCCCCAACTAGGCATTGCTTTTTTGAAAAGGGTCACAAGCCAAAAGGGTTTGGGAAACACTGGTTTAATCTATTTTACACTGGTAAGATATCTATCTTATAAGGTTTTTATGTAAAATCATTTTCTGAAAAATAACTATTAACTACACATGTCAAATGTAGTGGAGTAAAAAGCACAGTATTTCCCTCAGAATTTTTGTGGAGTAGAAGTATAAAGTAGCATAAAATGGAAAATTATAGTGCAAGTACCTAAAAATTATACTTAATTAAGTACAGTACTTACTTTAAAGTTGCTCTTCATGACTGCACTGGGGTACATAAAATGCTAAATGTTGATCTTGGGGTGAACTAGTGCTTTAATAAGATAAAAGTGTCAAGGTGAAGATAGGCTTCATCTCTATGAGACACTAATTAATTTCACTTAAACAGATAAACAATTTACATTTAAGAAGTTATTCATCATCTCCTCACAATCGTTGGGAATTAACATTCATACATTTCATTGGAGAGACAAACAATGAATCAGTAAGAGTTGAGGATTAGATGTTTAGGGATTCTCACACTCATCCTTGTCCATGGACTCATTTTGCAACAGAGGAAAGAATTGGACAAAGGCACATTCATGATTCTAACAGTACATGTGTTACCCAACCAGCGGTTCTTAAGTGAAACCAGGCCCATGTTCTTGACAGAGACTCAGAGATCTCTCCCTGCCCGGGAGGGGAAACATGTTGGGAGCTGAGCATTTTATGGTTGGGATCCATCCTGGAAACATTAGATCTGGCTGTTGTGATACCACATACAGCACACCCACCCAGCCAGAGCGAGAGAGAGAGAGAGGAAGAGATAGAGATAGAGAGAGAGAGAGAGAGAGAGAGAGAGAGAGAGAGAGAGAGAGAACAGCATGTGGTTCTGACGCACAAATAGGGTCTCACGATTTCACGTTCAGGGTGAGGAAATGCAAGGGTGACCAACACAGGCTTCAGATTCTATTGTTTTGTTGTACATGTCCTTCGCGCTGCTATTGTGGGAATTGAAAAATGAAACTCATATTTCAGCTGCTGCAAATAACTTGTCATCATGTGTCACTTGAGGCTGTTAGAAAATGTATTAATATTTGAGTGGAAACACATACAATGTAATTCAAATAATGTGTAGAAAATTGCTGAAAACAGCTTTTAATGTATCAATTATTGTAAGTAACTGTAACAACTGTGATAGTATAATGAATATGTGGGTAGAGGAAGGATGACAGCCACTGACATAACTCAGCAAATGTTGCAGAAAATGCAGGGTCTATGACTGAATAGAACAGAATAGAATTTTGCAGTGTGGTTTTATGTAGCACTGTGCACACTGCATATTTAACTAATTCTGCCTCCTACACCTGCATGAAGATATCCGCAAAGAAGCAGTGTAGTTCATGGTCTTCAATAAAATAGAATGGAAACTTTCAGTATGGTTTGGTATGATGCAGAACACAGTGTGACACAGTCCTCTAATCCCTGTATCCTACACCTGCATGAAGACGTCTCCAGAGCGGCGATTTCATGTCATTCAGTTCATTTTTGGCAGTCGTGGTCTTGGTTGTGCTGTTGCAAAGCCTGCCTGGTAACCAGTCTGGCTCCGTGTACAGTGTGCAGGCTGTCAACCAGCCAGCTCTCTACACACACACATGCACAGACACCACAGCCTTGCCTGGTTTTGGAGAAGGGGTTGGGAGGTGTGGCCTCTGGCACCTCCCACCTCCATAGCCAGAGCGAGTACCATGACAACCATGCGGGCCTGCTGGCGACTCCCTGTCTTCATCGGCCACGGTTGCTATGGTAACTCCCCAAAGGGGCTCCCGCAGATCAGCGGGATGGCCATCCAGTTGACTAACCCCCTCCCAGCTGGGGAACGGCTGAGGGAGAGCAAGAGAGCAGAGTGAAGGGGAAGGGAGGGTGTGTGTGTGTATGTGTGTAATGTGTGTGTGTATGTGTGTGTGAATGTGTAGGATGGTACAGCAGAGCCTGAGGGAGAGAGAGAGAGATAGACAGTGTGCTAAACAGGGAGAGGGAGGAAGGAAAGAGACCTCAGGAGACACAGGAGACGGCTAGTCTGACCTGCTGAAGTGGCCTATCTCTGCCTTCATACAGCCTTGCGCTTGCTAGCAGAGTGGACAGAAAAGCTTTGACGAAAATACACATGTATGTTTAACACTAGTCCCAAATATTTCTTAATTCAATTGTCCTTCTCTCTTTGAATTGCATGAACAGCTTTGATCCAGCACACCATCATTTAGGCAATTGTGTACATGCTGATTTACATGATTCAAGTCAACGTCCTCACTCTTCCGTCTTACTCTAACCAAATGAGTAATGAAGATTCTTCTCTCGAAAAGTGTGTTTCTGCCATCTTTCTTCCGTTTTCCAATAATGTCAGTAACAAGTACCACTTTTTGGGTTTGGACCCAGCGTAATAGAGCCACAGATGGCTCTGTCTGTATTGCGGTTGGAGAAAGAAATGGCATCACTAGGTCCGTTGGCTGGAGAGCACTGAGGGGCTTTTTCTACTCTCTAATTGCTCCAAGCTGTGTCACAGAGACACGCAGATTTTCATGTGGGTGAAGAAACAGCAACAACCAAAGCTGAACCTATTTCAAACCAGTGTTGATATAATTCATGCTCAGATTTAATTTCTTTCCGTCTTTAATATTAACTATACCACACAAAGAAACAGGTGATTCGGATAAAGTACAACATAATGAAGTTTTTATTTTGGAAAAGGAGAGAGATAAACTTCCCATAGTAAACATTTTCTGATCTATTGCAAGTGCAGAAAAGTCTGATTTCTTCTTTTTCATATAAAATCCTTCTGATTATTTTAAACGTATAAAAAGGTGACACAAGGCAATTCTGTCAGTGTTACAGAAGGCAAGTTGCCAAAACATTCTATACTAATTAAAATAACCTACAGTTTCTCAGTTTATTTTCTCTATTATACGTGCAATAATACTTCTATCCTAAAACTAGCTCTACATAAAGTGTGTGACTATATTGTGCACTTGTAGTGGTAACCTTTGGAATTACAAATAGTTTTACTGTTTAAAAAAATCCCATGACAGAAGTTGTTTGATTACACAAAGGATATAAAAACAAAAATCAGTTAAATTTTATTTATGAAACTCAGAGAAGCAACCCCCCCTGCATAGGTGGACATTGCATATCTTGCAGCCGAACACACTTTCATGTCGCAGTCCCTTGTTGGTGCAGTTCCTGCAGCGACGAGAGCGCTCTGACATGCGTTCCAGGCGGTGTCCGTACTCTATGGGTGAATCTGCGTGTCTCTTGCGTGCTGCCCGCTCCATGCCCCTTGCCCCTTGGTAGTCTCCAATCAGCTGCTGCGCCAGGCGCACCCGGAAGTGGCGCTGGGTGAACTGCTTGCCGTTGAAGCCCGCCGGTGGCGTTCCCCCTCGGCTCTCCCTCAGGATGATGTAGGCGTTGACGATGCACAGATTGACGTAGAACCACAGGAAGTAGCGCCACCATTTCTTACATGGCCTGCCAACCTGATAGCATTCCCTCAGCTGGTCACACAGGTCAACACCCCTCATGTTCTCCTGGTACAACAGCAATGGCAGAGGTCGTGGTACACCGAAAGACAGACCTGAGCTCTCCATGCTGTCACTCTCACCCTCCCCATCTGTCTCACGCTGCTGCCGGCCTGGACTGATACCCACAATGCCCGGAGCAGAGTTGGTGGAGAGGCAGCTAACAACCTTGACATCCCGTGTCACCGTAGCAACCAGGTTGCCACGCTGGCACTGGTAGAACTCACCCTGGGACAGCTTTCCGACGTTACGAGGGCGGAGGACCTCTGGGTAACCTTTGCGCCCCGCCTGGGTGGGCCCGCAGGCATATAGTCCAACCCTCAGCAGCCGCTGCAGGAGGGGCACTGAGGTGAAGAAGCTGTCCATGAAGAGATGGTGGTGTTGACCCTCCAGGCCACGCACTAGGGAGGTCACCACCCTGTAGCCCAGGGAGGCCACTGCCTCGTCTTCACTGGGCTTGCCTACGTAGATCTTGGCCCGGTGGCAGTAGCCTGAGCGCGAATCACACAGCATCCACACTGTCAGCCCTTTCCTCAGGGGCTTGGAGGGCATGTACTGGGTGGGGGAAAAACGTCCCTTCATGACAATGGCACACTTGTCTATGGTCAAACAGCGGTTGGGCGTGTATGCATCCCACATGGTGTTCTCCACCACATCAAGGAGAGGCCTGACTTTGAAGAGGCCATCATATCCACGCTCTCCACGCACAGGCTCAGACTCACGGTCACACAGCTGGAGATACTGGGTGAGTTTTTCAAAGCGCCTGGCTGTCATAGTTTTTTTAAAGCCTGCATTGCCTATGAAAATGTCACTGGCCCAGTACATGCCAGTGTCTGGAAGCTGATTGATGCCCATAAGAATATTCAGACCTACATAAGCTTTCATCTCTCTGACATCAGTGGGGTGCCAGTGGGGGTCTGATTTTCCACTCCTCCTTTGCCGGTAGAGGGCGTATTTGTTTGTTTGTTCTACCATGTGTTCAAAAAGAGAATCTGGGAAGAGTATCCGGAAATAGTCACGGGTGTCAGCATCGTCCCCCAGCGAGTGCTGAGGGCCGCTGACGGCGGAGAATGGTTCGATTGAAATTACCTGGTCAGGTTCACCCCAGAAGTCGGGAGAAGTGCAGTCCTCGTCCAAGTCGTCGTCAAAGCTGAAAAAACTCCTGCGCTCCTCCTCCTCCAGATCGGAGAAATCAATATCCGAATCGTTTGAGGTGGTATCAGAGCAGTTAGTGGAGGTAGAAAAATAACAGTCCTCTGCGTAGTCCTCCTCGTCGTGCTTGATCCCATTACTGCCAGTGACTAAAATTATGTTGCAGCCTCCTCCTGCGATGAAGCTGGCCGCGTCTGCAGTCTCCGCCGCGGCTGCTGTGCTCGTGAAGCCATTCTCCCCCTCGCCGTCCTCCTCCTCCTCCTCCCGCACTTCGTCTTCCTCGTCCGAGTCTGGCTTTCTGTAAGGAATTTCAAACCACTTCACATCG
Source organism: Coreoperca whiteheadi (assembly GCA_011952105.1). Lineage (NCBI taxonomy): Eukaryota > Metazoa > Chordata > Actinopteri > Centrarchiformes > Sinipercidae > Coreoperca > Coreoperca whiteheadi. The sequence continues at coordinate 17,956,945 of CM022476.1, forward strand.
GCTGAAAGATTAAGCGGAGAGTCTTGGCTGTCGCACACCGTGGTACTTTCTGTGTCCGCGCTAGTTTCCAAAATTGTAAAAAGCTCTCTCCCTTTTCTTGCCGTCGCCATGTCGGGGTATTAAAGTGCCCCTGCATGAGTCTTTTTATATATATTTTTTCAACGTGGGAAAATAATCGCACAAACCGGCCATCCGAAATGAACTGATGTGCACTTAACGGCAGCCTCTTCTCAAAAACTTGCTGGTCGTGGACCTATGCGGCGTCTATAAGCTTGATTCTCATTGTTTCCGCTCCTGGTTTTTCTGGGCTTTGTAGCGCAGTGTGGCCGCAGACGTCAGAAGCTGCATGCATGTCCTGCTTTGTAGGGCGTTTTGCGACTGCAGCTGGTGGGGTTGCTAGTTCGCTAGGCTGGCAGATGGCCGCTTGCTGTTCTAATGCCCGCTGGCATTCACCACTATCAATAAGCCGGATACCTATCTCTGAGGCCGCGTAGACACAGAAGCCACTGCGTAAAATCCAAACATCAAAATCATATAGGCCTGCTGTCAATCAACTATCAGTTGAACAGTTGGGGCTGTGGAAACTTTCTAATAGCCACTGTACACAGCCCACAAAGTGTAAATGGTCTCGTTTCGCCCAAATCCCTGTTGTTTTGAAGTTTATTAAGGCTTTGATGTATTCAGAATTAAGGAAATGCATAAAACACACACACGATCCAAATGCAATGATGGATGTTTCCACATCACACAGGACCCCTTATTCATCCGTTTGCTAAACAGACTGAACTCCGGCAGAGAAGCAGCTTGTTCATTCATAAACATGCTTCTTTCCTCTGACAGGTTCCTACATGAATCTGAAGCCCTATAGGCTATTGTGGAATTAGGGACCTCCCTCTATTTTTCTGAATGTGGGCAGATACTCTTGTGTCTTACTCCAGGTCTGAGGATGAAGAGCTTTCCCTGATGCAACTGATTGATTGATCCTCTGCTGGTTGTGCCTGCAGACATTTTCTATGTTACAGCCGGATGATTATTATTATTATGTTCTATGTAAATATTCACAACAACAAGTCCATTACATTGCCAGACACTTTTAAGTAAAATGCCTGCAACATTCCCCGACTGTAGCCGTGTTTATCATCCTTAATTCCATTATGCACATTTCAGTATAACAGTTTAGTTCTGCTTGTGACCTGTAGTCATACCTGTGCTTATTAATAAATGGCAGAATACACAAGCCACCGATTATTCCTGGCCTTTATTATGCAGTGTTCTCCCTCAGGTGTAGCATCCCTGTGATAAGCAGAGGGAGCGCTATAGCCTTTGTCATGAGTTGCCCTTGAGTTGTGAGTGGATTTTTCCTCTTTAAATACGATCCAAAATGTCTTTGACATTTTCCTACCATCACAATGTATTGTAAATTAAATACAATGTAGTATACTTTGTCTGTTGTTTGATACAGTGTTATTAACCACACAAACTGCATATTCTTCCAGTTTCATTACAACAGAAGCCAGAAAACGTAAAACAAGACCTTTGGGTTTGACTTAAAAACAACAAAGCTCTGGTCCCATGGATTCCATGCTGGCTTGGGAGGAGACTAGTTAAATCATGTCTTCTCGTATGGGGGGATGGGCTGCAGGAAGGGTCCTTTCCAAATTCTTTTAGCTGTGGCCTGAGTCTACATGGCTGGCTGAGCACTGGGTTGCTGCCCCAGGGCCCTGCAGCAGAGGCACAATTTATGCGTCCTTCCTCACTAGCTTATTGCTCAGATTCTTGTTGTCTCAGTGGTATCATATTGCCTCTATGAGCTCCAGGCCTTACTGCTGTTTGTATCTGCAGAGAAGGCATTGGAGCTGTACAAGCAGTGTACACTGGGAACCAGTATGTTGGAAAACAGTGGAAAATGAGGGAGGCTGTGCCCAGCCCGAAAATAGAAGTAAGGAGAAAAAAATGGCTCACTCCTGCGTTTCCAGGCCCCTGGAGCAGAGTACTGCAGCAGACCCCTCAGAGACTCCCGCGGTGGGGTGGAGAGACGCCGACCAATGGGGGCTGAGGCGTTCAGAGTGTGTGTGTGTGTGTGTGTGTGTTTCTGTCTGTGCGGCTAACTCAGCTCCTCCACAGCTCAGATCCTTTTCTCATGGATGAGTTCAGAGATGGTTTCTGTGTGTGTGTGTGTGTGTGTGTGTGTGTGCATCTGCCAGCATGTGAGCAAATGGTGCAACCACTGCAGCCCCTGCTGAAGATAGACCAACCCTTCTCTCTGTCATTCCCTGACAGTGTATGCCTAGTGTATGCTGTGCGTATGTATGTGTGTGTTGGTGAGAGGCTTATTAATAGTGATTTCTTCTTTCAAAGCCAATGGCATCTTTAGTCTTAGCTGATGTGATTGGAAATAAGAAAACAAATCATAAGCAGTGTGGTGGATTTGTTAGTCACTTCATCGACTCATTTTAACAGAAGTGTAGCTTAATCTTAATCTCTCACATAATTGGTCAAACTGACGTCTGAGTGTTATCTAAGTCTACTATTGTGCATTTTCACAACAACGGTGACAAGAATTGGTCTTGTACTCTGTCTTGCTGTACATTTAGAGAACCCTATTACCCGACCAAGTAATCAATGTGATGTGTAATACTGACCTTGAAAAACCCTCACCTTGTTGCTCTCTCCCTTTAGACAACAGTGAAACATTGCCCCCTTGTGGTGGCAGGAGGGAAGTAAGTACTGATCAGCACCATGGCAAAGTTGGAGCAAAGATGAACATAGTGTTTTATTCAGTCAGTCATCTTCTACCGCTTGTTCCCGTTGGGGGTCGCGGGTGACTGGAGCCTATCCCAGTGACTTTGGGCCTTAGGTGGGGTACACCCTGGACAGTGGCCAACTTGTCGCAGGGCTGACGTGTTTTATTCAATTCAATTTTATTTATGTAGCGCAATATCACAAATCACAATTTGCCCAAAGGGCTTTATAATCTGTACAACATACAACACCCTCGATTTGAATGAGGACAAACTACCCCCCAAAAAACGGGGAAAAAATGATAAAAAACCTCAGAAAGAGTAACAGAGGAGAGATCCTTCTCCCAGGACGGACAGACATGTCATAGATGTTGTGTGTACAGGATAGATTCACAACAGGAGATCAAAGTATATACAAATATAATGACAAGATGTAGATTGCAAAACACAAGTGTAGAGGACGGATCCAAAAATCATAGTACACACAAATATGATGGAAATGATGGAATTGTAGTACATATAATTATGATGACAAGTGTAGAATGCTAAATACGAGGGAAGAGGATGTATGCAGAAGGACAAGTAAGCAGCTCCAGGCGACGCCCACCAAGCAGGTGGCATGCAACCACAGATCCAGATACATCTCCGGAGGCAGAAATACCTGCTGAAAGTGACAGTAAAAGAGAAGAGAAGGACGAGAAAGCACAAAACTACGGGAGAGAGAAGATATCGAGTTACTAACATGCATTTATGGGAAATGTTGTGTATTTTATTCTCATTGTCAAAGTAGAAGTCTGATACTTACTGGTATAAGTGCTGTTATATTTAATGAAAACAAAGAAGACCATGGTTAAGATCATCTGTGCCATAAGGCATAGATGCCATATTTTGCTGTAAAGTAAATGTGGTAAAAATCTAGTGAGAGGCCAGCAATCTGGTCACCAGCGTTCTTGTTTGTTAATGTTAACTATACTAATGACTCTGAATGAAAACGGTAATGACGATGAACATTGATTAAATGATAATAGAGAACAAACTGTGATGCAGAATTGGTGTGGGTGAAGAGGATGCAGAGGACAGGGTTAGATGGAGGCACATGATTCACTGTGGCGACCCCTGAAAGGGAACAGCTGAAAGGAAAAGAAGAGAAACTGTGATTTAACAGTTCTCTTCGTTTGTTCAAAAGCAGTCAGGCCTCCTACAGTGTTTATCTGGCTTGGATGTCACTACTTATCAATAAAGCTACCAAGCAAACAGCCAAATGATACCTATACCCTCTCTTAGAGATGAAGAACTACTTAGTTGTAGGCAACAGGTTACGCTAAGCTAACAAGCTGCCCATGGACATTTATTAACTTTTAACCACTAGATGGAGATAGAAGACAGAACACAGAGGGAGGAGGAAAGAGTCTTCATTGTACTTAACATCATACTTTTTTAGGTGTACAAATTTCTCTTCACAACGTTTTAATGAGAGTTTGTCTCTGTGTCTCTGCCTCTCACTCACCGACCTGAGATCCGACCTGGCTCTCAGTTGTCAGACCATGTGTTCCCCATTACAACTGTAGTGCTGGACCAGGACTGACAGACCTGGTCAGTGAGACCTCGGCAGTGGTCTTGGCACACTCTCAGGGCTTCTGCTGGTTCTGGTCTAAGTCCAATTCAATATGTGACATATCCAAATTATTACAGCAGTCCATCGCTTTTAGTCGCACAGTTTTGAATCATCCTTATTTTCAGCTTTCATGTTGGCTGCCATTTGAAGGCATTAAGTGGAACTTGAAAGAGGGAAGGTAAGGTAGCTGAGTTTATTACTGTGAAGAATTTAAATACCCCAGAATCTGTAACTACCCCGGGTTGAATATGAGACCCAGTTTCTGCATGCTTCTGCATCTTACATAAACATATTCCAACTCCAGGTTGTTTTTGTTGTGATCATAGGTAACTCTTATAGTAGCTCTCCAATTTTATACTTCTGGTCTTCATCTTTATTTGTGCTCGCAAATATTGTTTAAACTGCTCATGCTCAGAGAATGAATACAACGTAATAAGAGATATTTGTCTTCACTGACATTGTAATCTGTTATTGCAGGTTTAAAAGCTGGTTTGAAGGCTTACATTGTAGATAAATTCTAATGTTTTTGAAGATACTTGTGACCATTTTAATGCTTGTCTTTATCCTCAAAGTAGCCTGTGCATTGAAATAGACATCATGACGTCTTTTAATAGATACCTATCTTATCAATAGGACAGAAAATTAAGAGTCTAAAGAGTCCAACACGGGAAACAGTTCAAATTGAGCTCCCCAGCTGATAGTTATTGTTTTATGAGTTATGAATTATTTTCCCATGTGAAATGTTTCCCTATGAAGGGAAATCTTTAAAGATTTATAATGTTTCAAGAAGTGCTGTGTTACTAAGAGAATCCCATTTTGCCATGTACCTCTGGCACAGCATGTGGGTGTTGTTATTGTTGTCATGTGACAGATTCCCACAATGACGCATCAAAGACCACAAAATATGACACATTTGGGGATTGTGCAAAAGGGTTTTGTCTGCTACAAACCGAGACTAACCGGAATCCTTTTCAGACGGTATAATAAACAAATACAACAATTGTTTTGAAGAAAGTGTCACTAATCCTCTAACATGTGTCAGTATTTCACACCACCCCTTTTAATGCGTTCATGGGAAACTCAGCATTGCCCATCGGTTGGAAACGTAATTAATGTTAAGTGCTGATCATTGTCTTATCCTCTCCAGTTTAATGTTCTGCTGTGATTTTATTATTAACAATAAATCATCTGTTTGCGTCGGAGTCTCCCAGATTACAAGAACTGTTTACATGTTGACTTTAATTAGATCCAAATGGCCTGGTTGGGAAAAAATATCAGAAAATGGATTGTGGGTGTTGTGCACGATTATTTACCAGTGGTGTAAGTAATAAACAATGCATGAAGTTCTCTGGCAGATGTTTGTGACTCGCGTGGCAGATCCACAGTGTTGTACAGTTGTACTAACTTGGCATCCAAGGATCATTCACAATAGTTATTTACCAACAACTCTAAACAACACAAAGGCTATTGGTAGCAACTGCCTGTTTCTTTATGGAGTTATTTAATTTTTAACGTTAATGTTTCCCTCTTGTTGGTCCTGTATTTCAGCATCATGTGTGGACACATGCAGTACTTAATGAACTATGACGATGAGGGATCATCCAAATCTAACTGATAACCTGATATCTGGGATATTTGGCAAATAACACATTTCCCTCGAACTTCAAAGGTAGCACATTCACCCCATGACAAATTAATTTCTCAGCATTCATTCATTCCTTTGCTATTTGCTTCGAGCCAAAATCTGACTTGTGGGAGCTTGACTGCTCTCATATATGATTCAAGCATGGGCACTGTCCTGCCAGGAAAAAGTTGATCCACAACTATGCCAAATACTGTAAATTCAGCATCTTGTGGATTATCTTTGTGGAGAATCTTTGTTTTGCTCGGTCAGTTTTACAGACTTTATTTGGGATCAGGCTCATCAAATGCCATTGACCAATTACATGATCTATGACGGGAAGCATAGATCAGCTTTCTGCTGCTTTATGCACATCCCAATGTCAAAGAAAGTTATTGTGCAGGGCAGCTTGTAAGGCTCTCTTTCTCTCTTTGTTGTCTTTCTTCTTCCTCTGGATAGTAAATCAATGGATTCTGGAGTCCTGTTAATACTGCCCCCCTCACGTTAGGGCAATAGAGGGAGGAAGTGACCACATATGGACCCTATTACCATCCCTTGATGCGCGCTTCAGGTCACAGAACAAGGGGGTGCGTGGGGTGGTGCATGTGTGTGTGAGAGAGGGAAACTCTACAACTGTCTGTAATCCTGGTGCACAACTACTACCACTCTTCTAAAGTCATATATCTAGGTACTTACCACTGTAATTGGTACCTCCCATTGGTAAGTACCTAGTGTGACCACAGCTTCTATGTTTGATCTTCAAAATAAAACAGCTTTATGTATTTATTTTTAATTGTGTTGTACTTGTGCTGTTCATGCAACCTAAAATGGATGGCTGTGAAGTAAGAGTTTGAACAGGAAGTGTAGACTGTGAAAAATACATGTAAGTGACCAACCTTAAATGAAAAGGTTTGTATTAGGCCAATCTTTTAAAGATGGGTGCCTTAAAATGAAGAAGACCCATCCTTTTAAATGTGAAATGACTAGTGGACAGACTTGTATATCTGAACCTAAACATTCTCACGACTTCTTCAAACTAAAAAGAAAAGGAAACTAACATCCCTTTGCAAGTGTTTGGGTTAAACACAAACTATTTCCTGAGCTCTCTGTAAACCATAGGTGATTCTTTTCATGATGTTATTGTGAGTGCACAGTTTTTAGAATGTGAATAATACATCTGCATGTGGTACTGTTCGTTTCAAACTGTCAAGCAACACCTCCATAAGAGAAAAATGACAAAATAAGGGGGTATTCAACCTATGTTCCTCAAATGTGGCTTTTCAAGTTCTTTCCAGAAAGTTACATTGTGAGTTGATGAACCAAGGGTTACCAGTGTGGTTGTTTCATATATTTGCTGTCAGTTTATTTGGATCGTTTAGCAATTTGATGCCTTTTTCTACTACAACGCCATAAGGAGTCGAAGAACCTCCCCTACATAAAAGTGTGCACAAACAGTACAAGTGCAGAATGGTTGGTATCTACATCTATAAACAAAGAGGTGAGAGGTGTTGTTAGTCTTTCAAAATATATGACAGATTTGTTCCCTTACTGTTGCTGTTGTGGCGTCACAGCAAAGAGCAGGGAAGCCTGTTACTACGAGACATCATCTCCCTCTCTCAGCCTGAGTCATGTCTACAAGACCAGGAGGGGACAGAGGAGCCTTTGTAGCACTATAAGTTCCCACATTTGAAAAACTTGTCTCATCTAGGCAAAAAAAAATGTTTCTCTTCACTTGAGCACATGCTATGTTACCTGAATGATACTCCTAAATAATAAATGTGGGCTTTATAGACACAAAAGGGGAAGGGTTCTCTGTGATCCTATCTGGAAATGAAAAATGTTGAGAATATGTGAATTTTCCACATGTAGGGGCTAGTAACATATATCTTAAATACCACTGTGACCCATCGTGATCAACCATTTTGCTGTGGATTTTCCTCCTCACTCAGCAATTTGAACCTCTTTTTCATCATTACATCGCATACCAGTCACACCCATTGACAGAAAAAAAAAAATGAATAGTGGTTAGGAGATTCAACAGAGCAACTGGAATAATAGACAAAAACAAATGAAGTTTTTAACAATGTGGAACTGAACTAATCTCTAAGTACACCGTCAGAGAGATTGAACATGTATTGGATCATAACATCTCCAAGGAAACTGCTTTTTCCGAGATCCCACAGTATCAGTGGACAGCCTAAATTTGAAGATTTCTTCTTTTTACCAGTGTTTTTTTCAGTGTTGTTATTTTGCTTTGTTTGCACAAGGATTTAAGACTGCAGCATTCAACATTGAATTTTCCACACAAGCCACTAATTCACACCTCTCAAACTTCACTTCTGTGTCAATAATGTTCATAAAATTGAATCACATTCTGATTTATAACCTTTGCAGTTCACTAACATTAACTCTTTTGCAGTGGTGGAAAGTAACTAAGTAAATTTAATCCTGTACTGTAGTAAAGTGGGCTACAATTCTGAGGTACATGTATACATACTTGAGTATTTCCATTTGATACTACTTTATACTTCCTCTCTACAAGATTTTTGGCCTTTGACCCCTTATAAAGAACAGTGTCTTTTCAGCCCCCCTGTCATGTTTCAGATTACTATGAGTTTTCCCCTAGGGTAACTAGATATTTCCCCCCTACATTTCTCACATTGCTTTATTTAAATGACTGTTCAAAGATCAAAGAGGTAAAATGATCCAATATTTCACAAAAACAGATTAAAGACAAAGTCCAAAAAACAGAATTGGGTTTCAGAACTTTGTTTTTTCTTTTTTCCTACCCCATTAATCAACCCAAAACCAGATTGGGAACCACTGGACTAAACTACCTGTAGTGAAAACTAGCTCCATCTCGACCCACCACAACTGTAAAATGCTACTTACACATTGATGCATCAGAATTAACAATTCAATTTCTACATATGATAATATATCAGTCTCACGATACATTTTACTGCACATCCAGTACATTTTGCTGATAATACTTTTGTTCTTGTACTTAAGTAGGAATATTCTCTTTGGAACCACTTTTTCTCCAAGCAGCTGCACGTCACTGTTCCATTTCTTTGCCATCTTCCTCAGCATAAACATGTTTCAACATTCACAATTGAAACAAACGACGTAGTGGCGTCCGTTAACACAATGATTGCTATGATAATGACCCTCGCATCTGTGATTGATTTGATTCTTGCCTAAGCTGTCCAGTCACTGAGTTTGTTTGATCACATTAAGAAAATAAATAAATAGAAAATACAGTTTACATTTTGGCTGACAACTCACCGTCTTGAGAAAAAAAAAAGACAAACTTATTTGACTTGACTGAACTGAATTAAACTAAAAACAACAAGTTGCATAGTGTAGTTTCCACGTGGCACACTGCCTTTCTTATCTGCAATATTTTAATGTATAAAAATCACAGCCAATATGTTACATCAAAACTGTGCTCTTTGCATTCAAGCCACACCCACAGTTTCTGCCCAATACTTTAATTACTCAAACACGGAGCTCTCTTTTCATTTCACAGGTTAAGTTGAGCAGAGAAACACAATGAAGTCTTGTGATATTTCATTTTCATCTCCTTCCAGCATCAACCAATGACTTGCAGGTGGTGGGTCAATGAGTCGACTCATTGTTTCCACCCCCCACCACCCCCCTCCCAGCTCCACCTCGACAAATTTCACCCTATAGATCCAGATCTGGATTGTGGACATCTTAAGCAAAGGACACTGCTCCAGTGTACTCCATCGGACGTTTCAAGATATGACAACCCCCCCACGATTAAACTTGCAGAAGTACTCTGATGACTCTAGTGATCACTGGTGATGGAAGTTTAATAGACAATGACTTCATCATCTCTCAATTTTGCCTTTAGTAAGATCAGGAAGGCGGAGCTATCAAAACCCAGACTTACCGTATATTTGAACAACAAAGTAGACATAAGTGATATCACAGAAGCCCTGTACAGGAAGGCTTTATTTGTTGAGGAGGCTCAATTCCTTCAGTGTTTGCAGGAGACTCATATTGGCCATTTTCAACCAATAATTCCCAGGAACCTTCCTCAGGATCTTTTGTACATTCCTGGTTGCGTTTCCATGACTGATCTTTCATCAGTAGAACCCAGTGCAACCGATACATGGAAGCAGCACTTTTCAAGGAAACATTCTGATGTTAGTTCTGCCCTAAAGTAAGTGGAAGAGTTGGACTCATTGGCTCATATATGAACATGCTGATTGCACTAACCTTGGAATACAATAAATAAGTGATTGAGTATAAAGGTAGTTCCACCCACTGCACGTTATTCAGAGCTTTTACATCAGTTCTACTATAGAAAGCAATCAGCCTCAGCTAAGCAGGACTGTTACTCAAGAGAGATGAGTGTTATTTTCATTGCACAACACCAAATGCTGTGGACAGCAGCGGAGTGTGAAAATGGTCTGCTTGTGGCCCCATACAACGTCACTGTTTTGTTGCATCACTGCTGTTTCCATAATTTACTGTAAATTGAGCTTATGGGCCTGGCCAATAAATAAAAACAAATGACAAAACTTGTAGACTACTAGACCCACTGAATTGTGTGCAGTCTCTAATATAACTGATTATTCATGATATTATTTCTCCATTTGAGGTTACACCCATGAGTGTGACTCTAAGATGGGCATCTGACAGAATTCTCAAACTAATGATTTCAAGCTAGTTGGCATGTTGACATTGGCCAGATGTGCCTCGCCACAGCTCTGTGGGTAGCACTGCTGTCATATGTGTTATTGTGCCAAGACGGGCCTGGTGATGTCTACCACTGTGGGTACGCTGTGCATTACTCCAACATTAGTGTAGGACAACACCAACTGTAATGTTGTACTGCCTCTGCTTTTATGGAGACCAGTAAAACAGATGAAACACTACTAAGTCATTTAAAGTTAGAGCAGTAGAAGACTGAGAGCAATGTGTCCCTGCACAGAGGATCGTAGACTAATAAATGCTATATAGGTAGTCTAAACCATACACGTCTCTTGCATGATTCAAATGCATGTGTAACCTGCTGGTGTACAATAAACCTCAGTTTCAGTGCCTACAATATGTATCTTTTTCAATATTGTTTCTATGTGCTTTGGAAAAATGAGGATTGTTGGCTTCCCTGAGGTGAAGCCTGGACAGCTGTCTAGATGAGAAACTTTTGGCCGGAGAGAGAGGGGCCATGAAGCGTCGATCACAAAAGAACTGTGTTGTCATTTTTGATGGTGCGTGTGCAAATGGGAGTCTGGATTTTTGTGCTGAGCACATACCTGTATAAATGCATACGTGTCTTGCAGTGAATTGTGTAAGAGAACTCCAGTTCAGTAACAAGACTGCAACATGCTCACTGTCAAAGTCTGATAGTACTCTTGTTCATCAGCAGGCTTCCCTCAGCTGTACAAAGTGCAAGCTGTTACAGTATGTGTGTTGTTCCCTCAACTGCAAGGTTCCTATGGCAGCTCTGAGAGATGAAGTAGAGGAGTGCATGTCCTAGCTCATGTCTGGAAACCTGCCTGCTGGACTCGGGTGGTCGTCTGATCTGCCAAAGTGGAAACAGTCCTTGGTCTTCCTGGAAGTGATAGAGGAACTTAAAACTCAGAGACACTTCCCACTACCAACTCACATGGATGCCGAAATGTGGGTTTCTTAAACAGTAATGCACTTTAGAATAGTTTGGTGAATGATAAACAAAATAATCCTGCTACCAAGGACTCCTACGAGGCCCTGAATTTATGAGGCTCTGAGTCATATTAAGGAGTGCTGAGATTAAAAGCAAAGGGATTTTCATCTTCAATTATTCACACAGATTTTACCACTGGAGTGTTTTTTTAATTTGTGTTTATTAACCACAAACGTCTCTTTTGTTCTCCAGAACCTGACTGTACAGACGTTAGCTGTAGCTAGCTAACAACATATCCACTGACGGTGTGTGTGTGTCTGTGTTTGTATGAAAGATCAGACATAGACTAATCTTCAGAACTTACGTTATTTTTGTTCTTTATCTTCAGATCTCCCTCCTTTTCCCTTCTGTATGTGTTAATAAAGTGGAGTCTTATAACTTTGGGTAAGGGCAGTTTCACTCATTTTAAACATTTTCAGCTCGTGCAGACATGTTTGTCCTAATTTGCAAGTTTGTGAAAGATAAAGGACCTACACAGAGGCCAAAACTGGTTTTGAGGTTTTGAACACACCGTTGCAAAATCGATAGGAAGATAAAACAATGACTACAACCAACTATTTAAGATTGCCACACTTTCACATGGATTTATGTGCCAAATGTAGGTGTGTTTAACAGTTAACAAGAAACTCTGACTGTGTTCAAGGACAAGTACAGAACCTGTACAAACCCAATGTGGCTTTAATGACACTGGGTGGGCACTTAACCCATTACTTATAACATCTAATAGCGTTGTCAGCCTGAGGCTAAACAGCTTTTCCTGTCATATGGGTTTTTTCTAGAGAATTTGAGAGTTGCAACTACATGAGTTTATAAATTCTTCATGTTTGTACTTGAGGCTGTAATAAGACAAATGCTAGAAACACATCTTGACTTCTGAATTTTGTTGAAGGTCTTCAGTACATCAGACATGTCAGTTTACTGTTTCAGATTTTGAGAGGTGTGTATGAGGTGGATAATTATGTATTTTGACTGCTTAGTTATGCTATATTAAAGCAAATATGCAAATGCATTTGTAATTTCATTAACACATAAATAAATAGAATTTTAAAAAGTATTACCAACTGACATGTTAATTAAGTAATTTTACTGATCACTTTCCTGGTTGGCGATGTCCTTTTAGAATCGTTGCTTTGAAAAGCCACCCACAAGAACTTCAGTTATTTTTGTTCTAGTCTCCAGCATTTCAGCCATGGGAAGAACTGAAGAACAAATCCTTTTTTATTAACCCACAGTAATAAATGCATGATCGTTTCAGGGAAGCAAGGAACACAATGGAAGAGAGGAAAGTGAGAGGATAAAATAACTTATTTAAATGACCGACTTGTCATAGCAGGAAAAACATTAATGTGCCAGTGCCAGTAAGCCATGATAACGAGCCAGCAGGCACACAAGCTGAGCTATGGCACTTGCACACCTTAAAGCACCTGTGTTTGACAAATGACAAATTAGTTGTTACTTTTTTGTGACTGATAACTATATTGTGTCATTTGAAGTCAAATTTTAAAGTGCCTACATTTTTACTTAGTGTCATCATTAATTCAGATCACAGTAACTTCATACTTTCTATTTCTACCACTGACAAATTCCCGCTGACACAGACCTTGGACTCTCCAGCTTTGTGGAACTGCCTTGTTACGCAGAGACGACTCCTGCCTCGGGCTAATGAGCGTGGAGTGAGATGTCCTGTGAACAAACTGTGAATGCCATCTTCAAAGGAGTTTTTGTCGCCATAGGGAGCTGTCTGACAGGACTAAGTTTAAAATGTTCTCTTGTTACTATAACATTTCTGGTAAAAGATTACATGTGGAAGGAATTAGAGGGACCTAGAAGGCCTGGTCTCAGGGTGAGACTATGTAAGCTGTACTATGTACATGTATAAACTATCCAATGTCTATTATAAAGCCATTGTCACCAGGCTTGCCGACCCAGACTTGCCCTACACGGAGGATATTGGTGTCTTTCAGCTGGCAACATTAGTCTTGTCTTTGGTTTCCTCGAAGGCTGAAAACAAAGGTTGCACGTTCCTAATGAGGAAGTGAGGACAGAACAAAGGCTTTACAGTATGAACGTGGTGCCAAGCAGTTTTAATCTATCATACTGTGGCCTTTGTAATCCTCTGTTCTAAAGAGGAGTTTGGGTTTGTGGCTGAAACCACAAGCAGCCACAAGAGAGAACTTGCCCTCCTAGGTATCAGTAAACTAAGACGCCACAAGCTCTTAAATAAATAAATAAACAAGGAGAAAAATATGGGGTCATTGGGAGGTAGATCGTGGAGATACCCCAGTGGTATAATAAGGACTAGTCCACTATTCTCGTATTTTTCCCTCCTCTTTTCTGTCTCCCTCTCATTATCTCCCTCACATTCTCACTATCCAGGCATCTCTTTTGCAGTTTTGTTTCCCTGCATTCATCTTTCATTCCCTCCAACAGCAGCAGTCAGCGCTGTAATTCAGACAGGCTTTACTGATCATTTGAAGGGCTGAGGTCTGTTTAGACACTTCTGGTCTGCTCAGCAGGAGATGGTACAGACTTTATTAGCCTGATTGCCTTTGAAGTCCTCAAAACGACTGCAAGAAACTCTCCTGCCTGATCAAAGGAGGATAAAGACAAGAAAATTGGAATAATGTGCTTTGGGTACACTTCTGATGGAGCTTTATGGGTGATGAAGACAGAAATACTTTGGATATGCGTTATTGTGGATATTATTATATCTTACAGTGTAGAGTTGCACAAGGAACATTACAAATTTCCAACTATCTGCTGAGGAGAAATTTGCAAATGCAGTGAACGATTCAGGAGCATTTGATGTAAATGTCCTTATTGCTCATCTGAGAATAATTTTCCACCATCACTGGAGGAAAAAATAAAAAATCTGGAAACGAATGAACTGAATGAGCTCAGTATTGTACCAATCAGGGAGGTCAACATGACTCCTGACTATCTGCATCAGTCATAGTCACCTCTTTAAGACACAGCTAACATTTGCCACAATTATACATGTAAATTAATGATGCATAAAACAGCACACTGTATTTTATGGGGTGTTTTGGATTAGATGTCTGAATTTCATGCCACCTACTGTCACATATTTTGCTGTTCCTCTGATCCCTGTAAAATAAAGCTAATAGGGTTCATAGAGAAAGGAATTCATTTTCCCTGGTTTTCATTGTAAAACCCCATTTTAAAAACCTATGGGGCTGGCTAGCTTTTATTTAGTAATTAAAATGAATACATCAAACAGGGAGGGAAATCAATACTTGTCATGATTTAATAATGCACTGTAGTTTAATCATTTAGGTCTTCTTAACCTTGAAGGCCACAGTAACATCAAATGTTAGATACAGTTTTACTTGTGCATGAAGATGAACCAAATTGCTTCTCACCCATTAGCGCTGTTACTTTAAACAGCATTGTTGCCAGCCTTGTGCAGGGTTGGTGTAGAAAGAAACAAAAACGTTGAGGATGAAGGTAATGATGCTCAACAGATGACAAGTAAAGGAGAATTCTGACACACTTTAAAGAAATAGGTTTATTTTCTTATGCCCTTAGCCATTTGGCATCCACTTGGGTACATTTTGATCAGCCAACTCAAATACAGAAATCAGGACATGCATTAAGTCACTTTAGAAACAACAGGAAATGTTGTTTTAGGCATCCAGTCAGTCACTGAGTCACCGCCAGATATTCTTCTTTGTCACTGCAACTGTGCCCACAGTTTAAGGGAGATTAAGAGCAATCATTTTGATTCAAAAATTGAAAAATAAAATTTGATGTTGTCCCCAGAAGACCCTTAAACCAGGCCCAGGAGTCTGCAGTTTCGAACCATCTGGTAAGTTTGTTAATATTTTGTAGGATTATTATTTAACACTGCACTAAAAATGACTCAATAATCTTCTCATATGTGTGTTAAGTTAGTTTGAACAACCAGAATGGGACTGGCGATAACAGCTGCTATCATCAGCTGGACTAAGTGACTTCAGGTCTTCCATACTGTTTTCCTTTCATCACCACCCAGGACATAAGCTTGGTTCATTGACCCAGTGATGCCCCTCCAGCCCACCAGTATCTCTGCTTCCCAAGATAGAAGCAGATGACTGAGAGCCTCCTGCTCCTCTGTATCTGCGTCACTGCATGATAACCCGGCAGGCTTCACTCGAGTGCTGAAAGGGATGCACACCAATATAGGGATCCATGTTCCCTAACAAGGGACTGTGTGTGGAGGGTTTTAGGATCAGGGCACTCATCAGTGATCAGAGTATCAAAAGGGAATGTGTTAACAAGTCTCTTTTTATTGAAATCCTCTATAGGATTGTTCTTTCTAAGCCACGATGAAATTACACTATTTAGGATTTAATGAATTAATAAATTGGTTGAATTTTGTGGCTGACAATATAAATTAAGTCAGGAGTTAAAACTTCAGAACAACTCTTTCATATGAATCATGTAATTTAATCTTATTATATGCAATATTTAGAATAATGTCAGATTAAATGGAATTCTGCTTCTATGCTGCCACGGATGTCCACGGTTAAAAGATGAAAGTGAGAGGATTTGTCTAAACATGTCTACACATGGTCACTTTTCCAAAACATTCTGGATATCCTCCAGTCTCCTGAATTTCTAGTGATATCATGTTGTGTGGCACAATCAGCTGACTGCTCTTTGCAGCAAACCCTGTGAAGATGAGTGTTGACTGCAAGGTTATAGAAGAGCTTATCGCAAACTCTTCACTGTCCAATTCCCTCCATGAAGAATCCTGAGCGCTACACTTCAGATGTGACCTAATGCAGCAAGGTCCTGGGTTGCTCTGAACCAAAAACTAATCAAGAAACATTTTGTCTAACTCTGCAGTTGCTGCAATCTTACATGCACAATATGTGTAATCAAGTCCTTAAAGAGACAAGATTGACAAAAGGTTTACAGGTTATCAACATATATTTTGCACATTTTAAGTAATTATTGATGACACTTCATCTTACAGTGTGGCATTAACACAACAGACATAAAGAGGTGTAATGGAGTTTAAATGACAAAAAGCAGCCTTCCCAAACCAGATTTCCAAAAACGTTCTTTAATAAATAGCTGCAAACTGATGGGCTTTAAAAACATCAGTAGCTCTCTGAGGCAAATATGCAGGACAATTAGAAACTTGTCATTCTGTCTTCTGTGCTGTGGAATATGACCACCATTTCTGTTCTAGATACAACAAACAGGGCACAGGTTACAAAGAGGGTGCCGAGATGTTTCAAAGTCACACCTCGATCTAACTCAGTTCACAAATACAAGCATCCATGTGAATCGTGAACATTTATGAAGGTCCTTTTTGTGGAGAATTTCATACAAGTCGATGCAATAGTGACAAAGGGAAGAACGTGTGTGAAATGTTTGGACAAACAATGTATCTGATCCCACAAACGATGCCAGGATGTGAATTCTTTCCTTTAAACTAAATGGCAGATAACAGAAAGCACTGGCCCCCCCAACACTCATACGTCCGGAGTAAACATTCCACATTAAGCAATCACATGGACAGACCTGGAAGTCCGTGGAGAGATCTTGACACACTTGGGCTATCAGCTCACCCCACCCCCTACACAGACACAGTTTCTCTCGCCGCGGCTACGGTGACTCGTCTCCGTTTTTACATGATCTAACTGACAGCCACTGGAGGTCCTGTTGTGCTCCTTGAATCATACTGGTCGTGCCTTGGTGTTTGTTTAATTCTCCAATCTTTCCATTTGTGATTTTCTTTGGACCGCTACTGTAGAAACAGTATACTAAAAGCCATGATGACACAGCAGCAAGCCACCCACGGACTCTTCCGCTCACCTGAAGAAAATCAATAATGTAAAGTTCCAAGCTACACCATTTAGCAACATTTCATTGATATTATGAGAAAATATAATCACTGGCTTACCTATTCTTGCACACTTCCAGAAAATTCCAAGAAGCCTAAAAGATAAAATAAATATTAAGAATTACAAGCAGGAACAATGTTTGCCTCTATTTATTTTACTGGTTTGAAAAGATAATTGTCATTTTATTGCAAAAAACCCCCAAAAGACATTAATGATACTGTTGTTGTGATATCAAAAGCTTAAAGAGGCTGGGTGCTGTGTTGATGTGTCAAAGTAATAATAATAATAATAATAATGACAATCTTTACTGTCGAAATGTGTAAATTTGCCTTCGGCTTCACAGGTTGGTTTAAAAAGACATCATAGTAAATCACAATACATGCATGGGACAGTTGGTTTCAGTGTGAATGGTGTTTATGAATTTTGCAAAGCTATTGCACTTGGTATGAAACACGTTTTGTAAATGTTCTTGGTTGCTGCAGTGGCTCTGTAGCATCTTCCCGATGGCAGTTTTATGAATTCTTTAAGATAGGGATAACCAGGATCAGACACAATTGGTCTGGTTTTTTGGTTTCACCTGTGTTTTGTATATACATCTCAGTTGTTTCTGCTCTACAGTGACTGCTAGACAGAACTCCGTCACAACTTTACATGAGGACTGTGATCACCTTTCTACAAAACCTATTCAGCCACCAGATGTCCATTTCCATGTAAGGAGTGTGCACAGTGGAAGAGAGGGGGGCAGCAGGCCCGTTTTATTATCTTAAGTGACAGCTGAGGCAAATGTGGCATCCCAGGCCTTCACTTTTCTGATGTGTCTGCCGGCCAGTGTGTTAGGGAGTGTATGTCTGTAATGGCGCCGTTTTCCATTGCCAGTACCAGCTCAACTCGACTCGACTCGCTTTTCGCGCCGTTTTCCAATGCAGATGGTACCTCCTCAATAGTACCTGGTCGTCATAGCAGCGCCACAGGAAACTGCCGCGAC
The DNA here is from genome assembly GCA_011952105.1 of Coreoperca whiteheadi. Taxonomy (NCBI): domain Eukaryota; kingdom Metazoa; phylum Chordata; class Actinopteri; order Centrarchiformes; family Sinipercidae; genus Coreoperca; species Coreoperca whiteheadi. The sequence goes on from CM022476.1 coordinate 17,975,466, forward strand.
ACACACACGGGACAATGGAGGAAATCGAGTGTGTGCTGTTTTTGATCGTCGGGATGTGGCTGTTTCTCAGAGCAAGAAGACAAACGTTGTTTCGTATTCCCCTGAGTTGCTGTAATAGTAATGGGTATATCACGCAATCTCTGTCCAAACTATATAAAAATGGCGGGGTTATTCAGGATATTCTGTTTGGCGCTTGCAATGATGACGCAGTGAGAAGTGACGATTCTCTCTGACCAATCAGCAGTCTGCCGTGTTTTCACGTGACATTTTAGTATCGCCTCAGCTCGCTTGGATCCTCGTCGGAGGTGGTACGAAAAAAGGTACCTGGAATCAGGTAAAGGTACAACTTTTATACAGTGGAAAACCAAACCGAGTCGAGTCGAGCTGAGGCGAGCTAGTACTGTGTAGTGGAAAAGCGCCAGAAGTGCATCTGTACATGCTTAAAAGCCAACTTTCAAACTGACCAGATGGTGTCAGCATCCCATTATGACATTTTCTTTTATGGACTTAGGATAGATTAAAAGTTACATGTTCTGCAATTTAGGCAAATACATTTTTGTTTAATAATGTGCAAGTTTTTTTCTGTACAAAACAGAAATTTGAATTTGGTATGCTATTCCCCTCAGATTCTTCAGAATTATTTGCATAATGTGTGGCACCAAATCAACACAAATAACAGCTCATGCCTCAGTCAACGGATCAATATAGAGTGAAAACTATTAAATCATCCCATCTGCCACTCTTAGTCTCATGTGTTTCTCTGAATAGGATGTCCCTCCCTGCTCCAGTGGTGTGTGTGTGTGGCTGTTCCTGGACTGTGCCAGACTTCTTAGAAGTGAATCATGGAGTTTGTACATCCAAGAATAATAATGATCCAGTGATGATGAAAATGTAGGCCTTCTGCTACTTTACTTGCTTCAATGAGGAGCTTATTATTTGAAAAAATAAGCAAGTGTCCTTAATAGCTACAGTGATTTACAGCAGGATTAAACCTTTTTAGGGCTTATAAACATGCACTCCAATATTACATAGAGCAGAGTCAGTGTTATCACTGACCATTTTTGTTGGTAAATATGAGATTTTCTACCACAGAAAGAAAAACGTGCTCCAACAGAAGTAAACTATTTGGAATCAGCTGTTGAATTTAGAAACGATGTTGACGGACTAAAGGACGGAGCAGAATGTATAACCCTTACATGCAAAACAAATCATTTGTGTGTCTTAGAATTGCCAGTTAGTGCTTGCTGACTGGCAATTATAGGGGCCGTAAGATTAGCACGTGATCTTTTTCAGTGTCCTTAGTTCACCCTGAGGCTTAGACTTACTACTTTGTTCCCGAGGCCATCTTTTCATTTCAACTGCTTCTATGTATGTCAGGACTTTTTCTCCTTCTACAGTGCAAATGGTGACATTAAACTGCCGGCCTAAACATACTGTTAAATTCTGACCTTGCTCATTTGACAAGAAGACTCTATATAGCTCACAAAAATGCACTTGACACACATTAAATGAAAAAATGTCAATATTGAGATAAGTGAACATGCTTTACTAAAAATCATTTAAAGTGCAGCTTGGTGGTTCACTTGTATGCTGAAGTGCTGATGGAAGCAACACAGCATGTTGCTGATGATGAGTGTAGTAACACAAATTATTTGGTTATGCAGTTTGATATGACATTGTGTCCCATTCAAAAGCGATGAAGACAGGTATTTGAGGAGTCAGTTAAACGCTGGGAAGACTTCAATGGCAGCTTCATTGTTAAGTATCTCGAATAGTCTCTGATCATACCCAGTCTTGTTCTTGTCTAGCAGGCTTGGAGCCATCGCTCTGATGTAGGCACAGGTACAGATCAGGAGGAGAATCACTGTTAGCAGTGACTGGAAGTTGAAAATTGCTGACTGGAAGATGAAAGAGAAGGATATATTAAGTACAGACATGATCAAGAGCAGTTTACCAGCAATTAGTCATAAAAATTAGACCCACTGAATTCACTGTAGTTAAATTTTTCCATAGACTGCCAGTCAAAATGATCCTCTTTAAGTGTACATATACTAATTTCTAGTTCACCAAACACATTGGCTAAGTTCAACCTTCCCTGTTTGGGTATAAATTAGTGGGTCTGCTATTTAACGGTCATGTCATGTAAAGTTAGGACATGTGGTTAAACTACAAATCTAAACTGGAATGTAGCTTAGTTGGCCAACAATACTGGACATTTCACAGACAAACACAATGACGCCAGTTTTAATCGGCTGCTCCTGTAGTTAATTACTGTAATTAGCTCCCAAGAAAGAGTTTTTTGATGAAATCCCTTCTGGACCTTCTGTTTCTACTCAGAGAAATATTTGCATTAATCCAAAGAGACAGAGTCTCTTTTCGTGTAGAATCATTCTGGGATGGTCCCACATGCACCCTTAACTAGAAAAATCCAGAATCTAACTTTTGAATATTACTAACATAGTGATAGACATGCCATTTAGGATAATTAACATCATTATGCATAACGAAAAAGAAAATCCACAAGGACACTGAACTGTATACTTAAAATTTGGGCTGTGTTCTTGTACCTACATGGCACTAATCACACTTTAGCCACAGCAAATATGTACCGTACTGTTGGCTAAATTAATTCATAATAACCATTTTTAATTATAAACATAAGTACTTTGTATGTTCATTTGTACAGTGTGATGTTATATGATTTCTGTGAACGCCCTTTAAACATCTTCCCTGGCTGTGTCTGTTGATGCTAGTTACATGTTTTGTTCAAGGTGAAAACAAAACTAATCATAAATGGTCTGCTTGCCCTTAAGATTTCAGTTCAATAAGGTCTTCGGGAAATAACGTTAACTAACTTAGGTTTCTGACCATCTCACTTATAAGATTTGGTTTCAAATGTTTCCGATATTGCGAGCTTATAAACAACAACAGGGTGATGCCAAAGAACCAATCCGTAGCTACACACACACACACGCGCGCGCGCGCTCCCTGTCCGACGGAGCAGCTACGTGGCACACACCTCACAACATGGCGATGCTAGCATTAATCGTATTCATTCATTAGTGGTACCTTTCGCCTAACAAACGGCTCGCGTTGGTTGACACGCGACCGCGATTTACGTTATGATATAAATCTGTCATACAATGATATTTAAGAACAGAAATATACTGTGATAGCTAGATTGGCTAAAGCTCTAGCCCAGCATAGCTAGTTTAGCATTATGCTAGTTTAGCATTTACTCTGCGTCCTGCTTTACACCGAATACTAGCGTAAGGTGTTGTCACAGTGTATTGCCGGCACAGATTAGAAGTAGGATGTGTGCTACAAATAATGCTTAACGGACGCAGAAAAAGAGCAGAAGCATTTGCTTAATAAAAACAAGCTTACCATTCTTGTTGTGAGTCAAAGCAAAGCCACATCACACTTCCTGCTCAATGGAACTTGCGTAGCGTAACCAAAGACGTTACGTAACGTAACTACGCACGGCTCCGCAAACTCTCGTTTGCTGATTGGCTGAGAGCACACGAGTTGAAGGTGGAAGCTCCTGTCAGAAACTGTCAACAGAGAGCGCGGCAATAATTTCAGTTTCATACCAAAATTGCTTCCTTTGGACATCGCAGTAGTTAGCCCACACAACAACGTAAGTCTTCTGAGGAATAATTGTACATTAACTACACCAAGTCTATAGTTAATTTAGGCCGACTGTTTCAAGCACCGCGGATCCAGTGCAGCACGGTAATTACTCGGCGGCCTGTCGTTGTCTGCACCCATATTATTAACGTTAACGTTACCTTACTTTGTTCCACCATGGTGCACTAGTGAAGGTAGTAGTAAGCTAGTTAGACAGTACTTGCAGAATTCGGAAGTTGTCATAATATTAAATTGTGGTTATTAGGCTGTGAATAATAATACAATCAGGTATTATGGGAAAGAGAGGGAAGTGAACATCTGCATCATAAAGCAAATATAGTGCTGGAAGACTGCTTAAATAGTCGTTCACCAGAAAATGTGTTTATTATATCGTCATGTATATACATTTGATGGCCACAGCTTCTAAAATGTAAGCATATGCTTGAATTTGTCTATTTCACAAAAAAGTTTTCTTTTGGCCTTTTCAGACTGCAATTTCAACATCACTTTGGGCACTGGTAATTTGAGACATGCATAATAAAGCAAATATAAAAATAATCCTTCGTTTGAATGTGACTGTTAGGCTATTTATAGGTCGATAGCCTAATAGACCCTCTTCTCTCTTGATGACGTAGGGCAGAAGTCTTTGTGGTCAACTATTCTCTCAGAGTTTTCACAATGAAGTCCCCTCCCTCCAACCAGCCACGACAGCATCTTGAATGCATTTAAACCATGTTTCATAAATCCCCCTTGACCCCTCCTTCCCAGAAACTCCTCGACATCTCTTCATGCAAGGAGAAATCTGTCAGATTGTAAACCACACATAAATAATCTTTTGCATATTTTACTATAAAATTGTTGATGAAAACTTGGTGTAAAAAGAGACTTTTCAAGTCTTCGAATGGAGAGTGGTTTCTAAGAGCAAGTGTAAGCTTTAAACTGTCATACCTCTTAATCTGATTAAGTTTTATAGTTTACAGTGCACTGATTACTGCAGTCAAATCAAGGCTTGTAAGCTCACTATGTTTAATCTTTTACTAGAAGTGATACCGGAAGCGCCACAGTGACAATGGTCACTTGCTTTCTATGCAGTTTGACTGTCAATCTTATTAATAATAATACATTTATTTGGTATAGTGCCTTTAAAAAGTTGTTTTCTCAAAGCTTTTTACATCACAAGCAAACACAACAATATAAATTAAAACACATTAAGTACAGAGCAAACACACAGAAACGAAACATGCAATAACACTGAATAATTAAACAACAAAATTAATCAGTTAAAAGCAATTCTCAAATAAAAGGTTTTATGACGAGGTTTAAAAATACCTAACAAATTTGCTTCCCTAATATCAACCGGGAGAGAACTTCACAATTTTTTAGCATCAGATGAGAAGGCCCTGTAACCCCTAGAACGAAGCCGTGTTTTAGCAACAACTAAAGACCACTCTGAGAAGATCGCAAGTTGCGACTTGGTGTGTGAGGTAAGCTCAGCCAAGTACTGAGGAGCCAGAGCATGCAGTGCCTTGTATGTTGACATCGGGATTTTAAAAGCAACACGGTATCTTACAGGGAGCCAATGCAACGGCGCCAAAACAGGGGTTATATGTTCACCAACCCGAGCCCCAGACAGAATTCTAGCTGCTGAATTTTACAGTATTGAAGTTTGTTAATACAAACAATACAATACAAAATCTTCCAAGTAGATGGGAATGAACATTAGGCTATTTATACCACCAGTGTTGTGCTGTCACAGGTTGTACTGCCTTACATTTGCAACTGAGTGGCTTAGGTTTTTTTACACAACTGTAACTTATTCCTATGTGAATATTGGAGATGTGGAAATGACCTGTTATTGTGCACTTGAATTCAGGGTTAGCAAGATGTTGTATACAACATTATAGGTAAGAGCTGAGGTCAGGCGGACAACCCTTACAGGCTAGCAATGTATGTTTGTTTAAAATGGTTGCCTTTTTGTTGAAATGAGTCATCTCTTTAATGATTCGAATGCAGAGCTTTAGCTGGTGTGATGGCTGTTTGGCTGTGGCTCACTCCTCACAGTGAGCCTCACTGTTTGTTCCAGCAGATAACTTTTCTTTGCAAACAACCCCTGGCACAGTTTCTATTCTGAAATGTGGTAGTGACTGAAGTAATATTTATTCCTTCAAATTCTGTAAATTTATGGCAGTTTGTTAACTCCTAGGAGTAGAGAGACAAATGCATTGTGACAATAATTTCAGTAATAAGAAGACACATTACTAATGATGTTTGATAGATATGTGCAACTCGTCACCAATCTCAAATGCTTTTGCTACCTTATGGTGACAGGAAATCGTTTAATCTATAAGGAGTTCAGAGCCTGACCCATTACCACTACATGACAGTCTCCTCTGCAAGCAGCAAGAATATAAGTACTAAAAGTGTCTATGGTTAAATATGGTTGAGTTTTCTCAAACCTGGTCTTTATGTTGAGCCATGCATCAGTCAAGTTATAGTGACACACCACTAATTCTGCTTCTGACATGACCATGGTATCAGACAGATTTATAGACACATTTTAACCTTTAGGCCTTGATTTATTATAGCACCTGTATTATTTTCTAACACTGTTTCTATTTGTCAAGTGCCTTAAGATAGCCAATACCTGGAAAGAATATTGATTAAAAGCCTGTGGTGCAGTCAGCTGCTGGTTAGGGCAGCACTGCTTTAATACCTGACTGATCAGTGGACCAGCCAGAGAGTGCTCCTTTGCATCTTGAAACCATTGTATTGGAGAAAGCATGAGGGGAAAGTCCAGTGAAAGGACAGTGAGAGGACTGGCCTAATTGTCAGGGCCCATTAAAGAGACAGTTAACTGGCTTTTTTTACTCTGTATGAACACCTCATTTAAGACACAAGATGCATAATTAGAGGCTCTCTTTGACTCATTTGCCTAGTACTTCCTGAACACAGTTTGTCTTGCAGTTTTCATATGAGGCAATGCTGAAGAAATGACAATTAAAAGGTTGAGCAAAAAATTACAGAGGGAGTAAGAAAAGAGGATAGAGGCTGTGTGTCAAAGCTGTAGAGGAGCTTCGGTTGATGATTTAAGCATTCCTAGTGATTGTGTCTGCCGATCAAGTAACTGAACAGGAAGACCTCAGGATTGACTTTGAAGGTTTTGCGCAACTCTCTATTCCTGACAGACAGTGCTGTTTATTTAATTGGAGTGTCCTTTTGCCATTACCACAGGGCCGTTGTCCCTGCACAACAGATGTTACAGTAACTAATTAGTAGCTGGGCTCACTTTATGAGGTTAAAGTTGAATCCTTCAGCTCCCTCATTTTGGTCTGCCCCTTCGTCCAGCCACACCCCCTTCTTGAAGCACAAAGGGTCAACTTTAATTGGTTGCAAGGTTCTTTATGCTTCTGCACATGTGCATTGGTGTGTGTGTGTGTGTGGAGAGGGCACGTTTATGTCTGTGTCAGATCTCTGCTGCATGTCTCATTGGGAATAACCTTGACATGCTCTGTCAGCGTATATGGTGGGGGATGCAATGAAAGAATACAAAAAAAAACGTGCTGTCACGTCCTAACTTATAGCACAGTGTTTGAAGGCGCTCATTTTCATTTTTTCCAACATGCCCAGCTTGGCAAACTGCCAATTTAGCTGTCCTTTTTCCTCCATCTCCACACACTTTGCCCTGTAGTTAAGCAGGGAAGATGTCCAACTCACCTCTCACTTCACATGGAAGCAGTAATCACATGTTCTGGACTGGACATCCGTAATCAAGTAAAAGTTTTTCAAGCCCTTTGAGAAGACAAATGATTTCTAGCCAGTAAACCAAAAGGACTTTTCAGGAACAATCCCATGGATCATATTGTAATCCTTAGACCAACATCTTTTGTAACTGATTGGTTGGACATAGTCTGTTTCTGGCCAGAGACTTAACTTTAACTGCAGCAGTGAATCACATAGCCAAGACGTTACCCTGAGGCCAAGGTGACATTACCAAACAAGCCTGCAAAAGTACACTCATTGAACAGTGTAGTATTGGCAAATAATGATCTAGTTTCATAGTATGAAGTAATTCTAAGAACATGGATCCCACAGGTTTTGCTTTGCCCATTGCGGTCTGGCATGGCCATGGATGAATTAGCTTGAGATGTGTTAGGCTGTAGCAGTAGATGATTGACCGTTCTCTCCTACATACACAAACTATATGCCAAAATCTAAATGAGTTTGAGGCGAGAAATAGTCCATGCACCTGCAGAATCATGATTCATTTTTTTATCTAGAGCGTATCGTGTAGTTTTAGTGGTTGTCACAAAGCTTTGTGAGTTTAAAGAGCTTAATCAAGCTTAATCCATTCTTGAGTGGATATTTCCAGACTCAAATCTCATGTGGGAACTCATGAGATTTAGTTTGTAGTTTAGTGTGAGGTTCAGACTCACTTTAAAAAATATGTGTATTGTAGATCTTGGGATAAACTTGGCTTTTTTGGTAATATTTCTCTATTTATATTTAACAGCATACACTTACCTTGCTGGTGGTCAGGGAGCCTACACTGCCACACAAAAACCTGCCAAAACCTGTCAAACTCCAGGGGCTTCCACTGATTCAGAGAGACCCCCATGAGTGGTAAAACAATGAGGCGCATTGGTGCAACTGGAAGATTAGTACAACTTTACAACATCAAAATGGATTGATTAGAGGGCTATCTTTGAAGGACACCCTAGGACCAAATACTATGAAATGACCAGAAGACAATGCAATGGGCTTGTTGCTGGAAAAATGAAGGATAGTGGCACCTTGTTAACAGATTCCTATCATTGATTTTCTGCAGAACATGAGTGGCATAGTCCGAGAGATCACAGTAACTACTGATCCAGGAACCCCCTACTTCCTGCGAGTGGACTGGGCCGTAGACCTGGGTGCTGGGTTCACACTAGCTCTCATTGATGGCAACTCAGCATGGATCGGAGAAGGTAAAGATTTCAGTACAAAAACACATGAAGATTCGAGGACCACTCAAATTATTCACAATACAGTAGTCTCAGGCCACGTTTCTCAAGATTGAACCCACAACTTTAGGCTTATGTGTTCTACAAAGACTTACATCTTTTGACCATTGAGTAGACTGGGTTGCCACCAGGTCTACCATTCATCAGGCTGTTCAAACTATGTAAGCACCTGGCTGAACCCAAACTCATAATATGGTAACTGTTGGTCCTTTAACCAGAGGGACAGGAGTGACCTTGTTTCATCATCCCTCTTCACTCCTGTGCTGCAGCTTACAGGTGTATAAAGTAGATTAAACTCTACAAGGCTTGTCTTTGTATGGGCATATCAGTGTTCACTGTGTACGTGCGTGTGCTTCCATATGCACATGAGTACATTTTCTTTGGAAGGACACCTGGAACATAACTGCTCCTTAGTTTTCGATTGCTGTCCATCTGCAGAGTTGACAGGCAGAGATGGGGTTGTGACAGCTATGTGCATGCTTCTGGGTTGTCAGTATTTCTGTGTTTGATGTGTTAATTGGGACCCTTAACCCCGTGTGAGCAGCTGTGCAACAGCTGATGACATTCCCCTTGGTTTCTCTGCTCGCTTCCTCTAAATCTGTCCATGCATTACTACATAATTAATGTTTATAGTTTGGCTCCGCAGTCTGCCATCACCTCTTTGCTTTCTGTCCGGTGTCTCTCAACGTACGAATGTATGACTTTAAAATTATGCAAAAATGAGAAAAATGCCTTTGTTGTGTGCAGTTTCAGAAGATGAGGTGACAAAGGAAGCCAACGATATGGGAGTCACGAGGGAAAGATATGTTGAGGATCTTCTTCAAGCACTAACAGGAGGTCAAGGAGGAAGAAGAGGAGGAAGGAGACGAGACGAGGAGGAGGTGTATTCTTTCCACCTCACTCCAGCTCACAGTCACCTCTCATATCAGAAGATCTGTAATGAAATCTCGGTGAGCAAAAGATTTTTATTATTATAGTCTGTATTGTGAAATCTTAAATAAACTTTAAACAGGCACACAATCAGCAGCTTTAAGGCTGTGAAAAATTCAGCCCCCTCATTTATTTCAGTGGGACTGCTGCCTTGAAACAGCAGAAATGCCAAATCAGATTAAAATGTAGGGTTTCAAAAAAAGTTGAACCCCGTTTAACTTTTGCTGCAATGCAACGTCATCCGACATGTTGTCCAAGCAAATACGTGCAAATGCACATTTCTGGTAGATTACTTTGTAATGTTAATGCCATGTTTCTACTGTTTACCTCGCGATCGTTGTGACGAAAGATACATGTATGTATGTATTTCACTGTGATAACTTTTCAGTGTTTGACAAAACTTCAAACTCAAACTGAATTTAATATTCAAACCGGCATTTCTGGATTGTATTTCATCGTCTCAACATTACCCGGAACAATGTGCCTCCAACAACACTGCCTGCAGGTGGCACAAGTGTCAAAATTGCAGCAGTTATTAACTTACCTTGTCTGTGCTAAATTACTTACTTATCTTGCGGACATAGGGCAAAACGATGGACTGGAATTACAGCTCTGAAACTGCTGGCACTCTGGATCTGTAGTTGGATTATATGTGCTAGAACTGGTTTTTGGTGCTTTGCATCATTTGTCAGGGACACATCATACATGTAGTAATGAATTATCTAAAAGTGACTTACTGATGTGTAATAAAGGAATGACATTAACACCTTGTATTCCATTGTACCAATACATTGTAGTTTATCCCTATATTTACCACAGGGCTACACTCATTAACTGAAGTGGGTCATTTGAAACTCAAATGTTGTGGAATCTGCTGCTAAAGATTCATTTTAGAAAGTTGTCATATGTAGATCTATCAGTAGTTCTCCCTTGAAGTCTTCAACATTATGCATTTCCCTCTTGTCACTGTTCCCTGAGGATAAATGCATCTAACGACATACAACAAAATAGAAAGGAAGTCTTATTTTTTTTACAGGGGGCTGTTAAAAAGATAAGGTTTATAGTCTCCCCATATTGTAGCAGAATTAGAAAGGCTTGCCTTCAGGCCACTGTGGAAAATGCCACAGATAGGAATCATTCAGTTTGTTACCAGTCTTCCTATAGCCACAGTATAAGGTGGTTGTCTAATGTCGTTAGCTCGTAAATGTTTAGGGAAAAAGGTTTGCTGACTGAAAGTAAGGTGGAGCTAGCTTGCGTTAATATAACCAACATCCCCACATTAATGCACATCTCTTTTTAAATGTATGCAAAAGTCAACGGAAAACGTTCGGAGAGAGACATTACATTACATATTACATTCTGTGCTAAGACAATTCTTACATAGCTCATCGTGAGTGACGGTTGATGGAGTACAGGTCATGGTGCTTTCAGGGGATTTTGGTGTTATTCTTCCAAACTGTGAGAGGATGCTGTTGCCTCCAGGGAGCAGGTCACTTGGGGTCCTGGGACTGCTGTGCAGAGGGAGAAGGCCAGGGGGTTAGGAACACTGTAGAGGCCGTAAATCCCTGATTTATGGACGAGACCATCCCCATCTAACAATGTTAAACAACAGTTGATTAGAGCCTTTTTCTCTTCTCACTCAAACGGCCCGTGGCTTTCTTTGTCTCTATGAGTGTGGGCCGTGTATACAAGTGTGCCTATGTGTACATCTGTCAGTGTCCGGAAATGTGCAGACGTACTGTTGGTTTTAGAAGGCTAACAGCCTTTGGCTGCCATACTTGACAGAACAGTTATGTCCACTGTATGTGACTTTATCTTATGTAAGCACATCCCATATTTAAATAATGCTATTATGATGCTATTCAATGCAAGTATTGAAAAAAATGCATACTTTAAACCAACACCAGTCTCTCTTACAGACTCAGAAACATATGTAAACAAGATTTCCCAAAGTGTAGCAGTTGTTGTCACAATGATTGACTAGTGTTACGACTAGGGATGTAGGGATATTACTGGGGACATCCCTAGTGGTAACATTATTTAATCAAGGGTTTTTAAAATTGAATAATAGATATATAGATTCGTGTCAAAAAAAAGTAAAACATGTACTCAAATAACTGAAACGTATTCTGAATGCATGTCATCACCAGCAAGTGAAATGCAAACGAGACAAAAAAATAAACAGCAGCCATCATTTGACTTTTGTATTCCCAAATTAAACTATTTGGTTTCGACATGCCATAAATGAACTCTCTCATTTGTGTAGCTGGTGGGGGTGTTTTTTTGTTGTTTTTTTGCACAGGAAAAAGGTGTTGCCAAAAGCAACTAGACCACACAAAATGATTGACAGTGGCCCAAATCTGTCCATCCCCAAGTGTGCTTTTAAAAAATTTAATCCATGCTCACATTGTTGCCGACAGTAACCATCACTGTCTGTGTGCAGTATGTGTGTGGTAGACACAAATCTAAGAATCCTGGGGGACTATAAGTGCAAACTACCACTCTTGTCTAACCCCTGCTTCTTTTCTTCTTTTTTCCCTTTGCTCTCCCTCATTTGCCATTTTTTTTAACACGTCAGAGGTTATAAAGTGGAACATAGTTTCTCAGCCAGATAATTTCAGGGTGCAGAAATGACCAAAAATAAGGCAAGTTTCCTTTGGGAATAGAAGAAAAGAGGGACGATACAAAACATGTGGTGAACTTAACCTGACATTAATATTTTATGAATGTGATGAATGTAATTTGGGTGTTTGTTGTTAAACTACTACTAAGCAGGTGTTTTACATGGCTAAGTGAGACATTATCTCCTTAATGTCTGTTTAAGTACCAATCAGTACCAATTGATTACAATTCATTACAATTGATTACACAATTGTACTATGGTTCTTTAGCATGGCTTACTTTATTTTACATCAATCTGTTATTACCTTCTTTGCCTCTCTTTTTGTTTTGTAAAAAGTGCAGACCTTTTTCATTTAAAAAAAATAATTGTCACTCTGTATTTGAGCATTGTATTGTATTTCAGTGTGGTAACTGAAGCCACAGGTTTCTTGATGAGTCTGGGATGAATTTGGCACTGATTGTTCCATGTTTTATGTTTGTCACATAGAACTTGTTTTATAGTTCACTGGACTAATGCACTAATAATGTGCATTGATCATTTTTACGTGTGGGGTGTTCTATCACATTAGTAATTAGTAATTAAGACTAATCTACCAAATGAGAAAGGAATTGATATAATGGGCCAAAAGCAAAAATGTTACAGATAAAACGATGATAATACATGACTAGGTGACCTGTTTCTTTCTTAGACACTTTTTAGAAACTTTTATTATTCATTGGCTTGTTTTTCTCTTCATGTAAGTCGCTTTTTCTTAGTTTGAGTTATTGAGATTCTCCATCCGTTTTGTTGTTTCTCCATCTCAGCCATGTATCTAATAGCAAACCTCTCCTGTGTTTTTGTCTAACCAACAGTCAAAACACCCAAAGATAATCAATTTAAAATTAAAAATAACAGAGAAAAGCAGACATTTAAGAAGCTAATTGACTTATTTTTTCAGTATGGTAGCATTGTAACAAAGGGCCTCCCCCATGAGATTTTTCACTGTATCATCTGTAAGCTTATGCCAAGGAGCACCATCTGCATACATATGGAGACTGATCTTTTTAATGACATTAGTTAATGTAACAGTGGCTGTGGTTTGATAAGCCGAAACAGAAATGCCCACTTAACCCACTGTTGGTGATGCAAATTTTCAATCTGATGAAGCGGCTTTTATTGTGGTTTCGGAAAATTTCAATAACATCCACATTCATCCAAACATCAAAATCAAAAAGGACAAATTGGTTACATGTTTGGCTTTTACAGATGTTGTCAGGTTTTTGTTCTGCTTTTAGTGTCTGGGAGATTGTGGTACGACTCGAAGCCAGATTTCAATCCTGACCACACTGAAGAATCTGATCCACCTACGCATCTCTCCTGCTGTCACCTCCAGCAAGTTCCACCCCACAGTAGTTTTTCCCATTAAGTTGTAGTTTGTTTCTCTGGTTGATGTTTACAGTATTAATGTGAGTTATCCTTAATAATGTTTTCCTGCTTTGCTACAAATATCTCTGAACCCAGTATTCTAGGCAGATACCAAAGTGAAATTAAGTATTTAAACTATTTTCCCCCAGTATCTGCACTCATGTTGGTACTGAGCCATAGCATGCCCTGTGTTTATGGGAACATTCATGTTATCAGGGACGGACTGAGTGCTGCCGCCCCTCACTTTCTATCTTTATCTGGCCTCACGCCTCTGCACAGTGGACGAGTGAGCTGATAGGGACAAGCTGCTCAATGCCCACACTTCCCATGCTGAACACCCTTGCCCACCCTTGAACACTGTCTCTTTGTCATCATGCACACAGTGCTCACCCACTCATTTCCCTGTCCCCTTAAATGTTTTGAAATAGAAAAAAGACAGAAAAACGGGATTGAACCACTGACATGTTGACTGCATTTTTGCCCTCATATGAAGTAAGATAATAATTTAATTATTGTGAAAAAGTATTATTGTGAGTTTTTGTTTCGCAAATGAGATGGATTAATATGCTAGAGATCTAACTGGAGATTTCAGTGATGCCAACTTACTTTGATATTACTGATTACTGTTTTTTTTAATTAATAGGGGTTATTGTCCTCTAATCCATGGGAATAAAAGGTGGGTTTGGTCTCCAGCAAAGTGTTGGACCGTGTGATAAGGGAAGCTTTGTGTCCTCTGTGCCCACAGTGTGTTATGGTATCATTTTCACTGGGACTGTGTTCTTTTGGCTTTGTCCTCCACACCTACGTCTCCCCTTCTCTACGGGTTCGACCTTATGGTCTGGCTAGCTGTCTGGAGATGCACACACAAACAAACAGTTAGACCACACACACGCATCGGACCATGTTGTAATGTAAGACATCCTTATCCTGAAACCAAGATTTTACCTTCACATATTTTGCTAAATCTCAAATCTCAATTTGTTTAGTCTCTTTTGATGATGTTATACAGATGTTATATACACTATGCGTCATCCCAGAAAATGTTCAGGGTTTTCAAGGACATGACACAGAGATGTATGAAGCATCTCATCTCACTTTAACTTTTTTCCCCCCCTCTTCTTTCTGTCTTGTCCTGTCTTAGTTAGTTGCGTTGATCTTTTAATTGCCATCAATTGGCCCACCATGTCTTATGGAAGCCATATGTCAAATGGTGTTAAAGGTTATAAGAACGGCTATGAATGCTTTACTTATTTTATTGTTGTTTTAGTCAAGTAACACAGTAGAAAAATGTGGCAGAGGGTCAAGGATCACAGACAAACAGTCTGACCTCCCACACATTAGCAGAGGCTGGCAACAATGTGCAGACTGACCTTTAACTTTATCTCTGTGTCCCAGGAGAGCAGCAGAAGCTCAAGAAAATAAAGGGAGCTTTATAGCCTTTTTTGTCTTTCAACAAGGAACTTAAATCAGTTCTAAAAAAACATTCATTACTATCTATTACTGATATGTTAAAATTAGAATGCTTCTTGTCTACGTTTTCAGATTTATATCTAGTTTAGTGCATCTTTCCTCTTCCCACGCTGCACAGTAAGCTAAGGTAAACTTTTGGTGATCTGGAATCCACATGTTTACTGCAGTAGGACGTCTCAGAAACCTTGAAAGTAAAGACAGTGATACACACAACCTTTGGTATTTAAAAGAAGGAGCAGAATAAATAAACAGCAGCTGAGTGTCATTTCCAATGTTAATCCAGTAAATAAGGGTTGTTCTCCCAGCAGTTTAGATCTCTGTATCCGGTGTCTTAAACTGGTAATACCATGTTAACATGCTGGTCAGGAAGGTTTATGGTCTAAACGGTGTCAGTGGGTAAAACTTTGGCAAAAATTTGACATGGTCATTATGGTGGAATGAGACTTGTACAGTAAATGTAGAACATTACAACATTCTGTGGACAAGTGTGGACATATTATTGTACTCAGCATGTCAGAGTCCAACGCCTTCACATTATCCTTTGAGGAGAAGACGGAAGGGAGGTTTGTGGTAAGATCAAAGCTTTCACATTTATCAAACCTTGTAAATTGTGCAGCTCTGCATATGTGCATATAGATAGTAATGTAGCCTACTGTGCAAGTTGGTGTATCTTTGAAGTGGACGTGATGACCCGCACACTTTTTAAATTCATAATCATGACCAAGCCAAGCATCAGACATGCTGGGCCTGTTCCTACACTAGTCTCACCATTTGTATTAATGGTGGACCATCTAGCACAAACACTGAATTACGACTATGTCAACTTGTCAATGACTTATGAAGCTCAGTGTCCCACGAATTCCCTCCAAATCCCTGAAAGGAGGCTGCACTGGATCACTGTGACATCCTGATGTTGCTTTAGACTTTTATGAGTTCTTGGGAACCTCATCCTCCTTAGACCCTGGGTGGTCTCCCCTGTGTCCCGATCCTATTAAGTTGACTTTTGTTAAATCACTGATTTCCTTGTTGTGATCAGACTGGGCGTCATTGGTAGCACTGGCACTTAATAAGTTGACTATGCAAAGAGACATTTACAGAATTATCTCTTAATTTGAATTCTTTTTTTGTGGAATTATACTGAATAGAGTCATTATCTTTGAGCAGGCAGTCAGTAAGCTAAAAATTCACAGAGCAGGGTTTTTGACCACTAGCAATTTTTTAATGAGCAGGGGTCTGTTTCTTTTTCTCACCTCATTCTCAAAACGCACGTGAGGATGCACATTGTGTGCATTTTTCTTATTGCTGAGGGCAGTAATGCATTGAAGCTTGGTGGCCTTCAAGCCCCTTTAAAAAACAAAAGAAGACCACATGTAAACAAGACTAAGAGTCAATAGGCATGCAGCTCTGTGAGACTGTACTTAGGGACAGGACAGGGGCAGGAATCTGATGTGTTGGTGGTTTTAAAGGAAAGGTCAGAGGATCACCAATTATATGAATTATCAGTGGCTAAAATAATGCAGGTGTCAAAAAGGATTTGGCAGGAAATATATATTCATAAAGTTAATTTTGCTCGGTTTCTTTCAATTGTAGAGTATTTCGTGCACAAAACGTTGCAGAAACATCTGTATTGTGAGTGGTTGCAAAGTGAGAGGGAGGGGGAGAAAACATAGAGGAGAAGAAGAGAAACAGCTAAATTTGACACTGGGAGAAAGAACAGAATCGATTGAGCCAGACAGGTAGGCTAAGGTAGTGAAGCTGTGGGAGCGATGTGAAGCGAACGTCCACTCACTGAAACATGTTCAGGTTCACCAGTGGAGGGGAAAACAGCTGTGTGGCCTGCCGGGACAGCATCAGCCTGGGTCAAAAATGACAAGAATTTTATGGGCGCTTTTAAAGATGGCGGCTTTACAGTCTCTCTGCGACCTTGACGCAGCCCAGTGAAGATTTAGCACCTTGTCACCTTCTGGTTTCCCAGTGCATCATGAGTAGTACCTCTATGGATGTGTGTGTGTGCATGGGAGAATCTCCAAGGCAACAAGCAAACAAAGTTTGTGCAGCTATTTGAAAATACGTTTGATGTGGCAGCTTTGATGAGCAGACGCAGATTATTCTGTACTTAATTATAGCTTTTTGCTGTAGATTTTATTTAAAATTGGAACGCTACGATAGAATTTAGAAAATTTAACACATCAACTAAATGTTAGAATGTTTCTGCATTTGTGTGTTGCCCGCTGCAATGCCCCAGCCCTGCTCTGTGACTTGGTGCCAAAATTCAAACCAATTGAGGAATGTTATTACATCTGAAGCCTGCGTGTGATTCCAAAGAGTCACCGACAAGAAGCAACAGAGAGGAAAATGTGTGCTCACTTGCAGAGTTTACCAGTGACCAATGAATTCATCCTCTATTTCTCGCAGACTGAAGAAAACACCTCATCGTCTTAAAAAGACTCCAGCTTCAAAGAAAATGTGATGTAATGGCTCGTTGCACCTGTATATTGCAGAGGTTCTTCTTTTTCACTGTAAGTCGGTTTTGGAAGCCGCTTTAGTTATGAGCATCAGGTTATTGCCTTAAATCCGTTAAACTATCCGTCGGTTTTCTAGCCCTGTACTCATGTCAGGATTGTGGTGCCAGATGTGTTTTTCCCAGGTAACTTCCTCCAGCTTCTCCTAGAGGATCCCCAGGTACTCCAGGGGCAGCTGGGAGATGTAGTCTTAAATCTGTCCGGTTTTCTCCTCCCAGTCGGGCATGCTCAAAGGGAGGCATCCAGCGGTTATGCTTACCATGTTTCATGAACGACCTTAACTGTCACCTGTCAAAGCATTTAAAAAAACAGGAAACACACCTTGAGAGAGCACTTGAGAAAACAAGAAAGTACAGTAGATTTTTTAAAACTACAGCGAGAGCGTTGCACCATGATGAGAAAAAGTTGAGCACGATAATGTAATAAACACACTCACTAGATTTGGTACAGTACAGCGTGATGCAAAGCCACCTTACATTGCTGCTTAACTGCAGTCAATCAAACATAGAAAGAGTTTTTAGTTTCCTTAGTGTCCCAACTGTCAGCCTGTTAACTTTCATCAAAGCGGTTTCCTGTTCACGCTGCAGGAGTTATGTGTTTATGTGAAATGTAGGTCGAACTATTAGAAACTATGAACATGTTTAATGATGATATCTTTAACTACCAGATGTGTCTTATTTGATCTTGCTCTCTCTTTTTTCTTCTTCTTTTTCTGCTCATTCATTCTCTCCTTTCTTAAGGTGCACTTGGGTTCTGTGGAGCTCCAGCCAGCTCCAGACCCTCTAGAGCTGAACCGGGAGATGATAGGCCAGTCCCTAAAGCGCAGTACAGATCTGGGATCAGAAAACTGCCAGCTGTTGGAGGAGAACCGTAGACTGAAACAGGAGCACCATAGAATACTCAGAGAGTAAGGATGAGGAGGAAAGCAGCCCAGTGTTTTGTCCTGATGGATTAAAATGTGTGTTTATGACAGAATATGCGCTGGAGAGCAAATGTCAAGTTCAAACGGAAAATACCCTGACAAAATCAAATTACTTTCTTAGGATGTTCAGCGCTGGCATTTGTTTGTTGATTGTCTTGTTTGCATGCAAGCTCTCTTTGCTTTTTAAGTCGTGCTGCCAACAGCATGACATCATCACTTGTCGCCCATTTGAGTATTGAGGGTTCCACCCATCCACGATTCACAAATGATTAACCAATGATTCACTTGACTTTTGTGTAATCGTTTAGCTGCTTGTTCATTCGTTGGTTAATGAATGGACCTGTGCCAGAGACGGAGGATGAGGGTGACTTATGTCTACATGGGGTGGAGGCATCAACATCATTCTTTTTAGGAAATTACTCTCAGAGGGCAAACAAACACGATTCCTCAGCTTTAAAAACATGCACGTGTACAAGTGGGAGTCCATTTGCTTGCATGTATGTTTTTGCACATACATAGGTGTCTGTGTGTTTTTCTCACCAGGCTGGAGCAGCAGGTTCAGGATAAGGAGATGTTGGAGAGTGAGCTGTACTCACGTTTTGTCATGGTGCTGAACGACAAGAAGGCGAAGATCAGAGAGCTGCAGGATGCTGTCTGCCAGCTCCAACAGACCGATGACCAGCAGAGAGATGAGGAGCGGAGACAAAGGTCAGCAGACCTAGTTTGCTCGGCAGACCTATTTTGTATGGCTTCCTCTAATTCTTTGATGCTCTGGCACAAATGGCTAGCTTTTAAACACAGGGTTTAAATGTATGTGGTCATTTTAAGAACGTCTGGGTCTGATGAAATGTTATCTACCAGGTGTTACCTTGAAGTATAGACATGCATTACTGATTTGTCTATTGCACTGGGGGATTTAACATTTTCACAAGGCACAAAGTATTTGACAAATTTACATTTCCACTGATATGATATTTGATTAGGAAGCATCCCAAAAAACCTTTCCTGAATAGAAAAGCAAAAAAAAAAAAAAAAGCTACAAAGTCAGTGGAGGAGGCTGCAACTAATGATTATTGTCACTATTGATTAATATGCTGATTATTTTCTTGAGTCATCATTAGGTCTGTAAAACATCAGAAAACAACAAAAACTTCCAAGAGCCCAAGGTGCTGTTGTCAGATATCTTGTTTTGCCTGAGCAACAGCCTAAAACCCCGAAGTATTCATTTTACAGTAATGTAAGGCAAGGAAAAGCAGCTAATTCTCACATTTAGGAAGCTGGAGCCATCAAATGTTTGGCATTGTTTGGAAAACTTACATAAACTATTTATCAGTTATCAAAAAAGTGCCAAATCATTTCCTGTCCATCGAATAATTGTTGCAGCTCTAGTCTTGTTTTCTTGCGGGTACATGGTAGAATGCCTGTTTAATTTTTTATGAAAACCTTGATTACCCCAAGGTTTTGCAGGAATAGTAAAATGAGATGCTGTATTTTCTGAAGCATATTCATGCCTCAACTCAGTTTTTCTTTTTTGTTTTTCCTTGCTCTCCCTTTTTCCTACATAAAAAACTCTCTTCTCTCATTTCCTTTAGTGACGATGGTGAAGATGACAGTCAGGACAGTAGAGAGGAAACAGTTCAGAGCATCCATCCATCTCAGGAGTCAACTCTCCTAATCACAGGTGTGTATGTGTGTGTAGTGTTACGAGTGCAGTTTAATTTACTTATCAGAGGTAAAACTGCTCTTAAGCCCATTAAATAAACCATTCTCTTACTCAGAATTAATAATTGGGTATTACAAATGAATAATATAGAAAAGAAAAATAAAGTGATTTCAGATTTGCCTGCGTCAAAATATGTTGCAACAGCAATATCAATGATAATAACCAGATTGAAACATCTCCTCGCTGTCTAATTACTCAGAATTAAATAACAAAGGCTTTTTCTCAAGGGGTAAGGCAGAACCTAACCAGTGCAGTTCATAACATGATGGGGCGAACTGTGTGTTCGTGACTTAACCTGCACAAAATGTGTGTGCGTTTGATTGCAGAGTAGAAGACGGGGCCAAATAGGCTAAATGCTGAACACTTGAGGATGTGACAGTTTCATAAAGTAATTTAAAACATAAAGTCTTCAGAGGCTTCCTCTCTTGATATCATTCATTTAGGACTTTCTCAAAGGTCCCCTTTATAGAAATTTACTGCTACAATGACACACCATCTACACATTGTGCTCCAGTATTCCACTTATTTACACATGGACCAAGTTTTGGTGGAGCAGGGTGTGCAAGCATTGAGCATGGCAAATTTTCGCCCAGTCCCAGTAGTCCTCGTGATATCATAGGTCAAGATGTGACTCAGCATTGATGCGGACTCTCAATGAAACTCTTGAGTTTTAGCTTTCCTTGAACTGATTTTTTCTGTCCAGTAAACCTGACAGTTAAATGTAAATGATTATGTAAGCATGGGGTTTTAGCGTAAACTTAAAAGCACACACAAACAGAGAGTATACCCTCGGGTAGCCGGGTTCTGGGAAACACTTGTCGGTGAGTCATATACCCACCCAGCGAAGTCTGCTGTGATTGCTTCAACACGACCGGCCACGAGGTGGTCTTCCCTTTCCTGCATCATGCAGAGCAGGCGTGATGTCACATCGGCTGAGTCATACCCACCTGTACTACAGTGCTATGTTCTGCTGGGATAACCCACTGATCGCTCTCTCAATGGTTGTGTTTGTGTTCAGAGCCAAACTCAACCCCCCCCCCCAGAGGATAATATAGCTGCAAAACAGATTGATGTTGTAGTGACTTCAGCAGGTTCAGTTGTTTGGCTCTCATTTTCTGAACTTTTCTCTCACTCACACACACGTACACACACTCTTGCCTTCATGCTCTCGCTCCCATCCTGGATTCAGTGAAGATGGATCAAGGTTGTAGATTGCGCAGTATGGGTCTTGGCTCACACACTTTGTTGTTTGCAGTCCAGAAGGGTTTCCACAATGCTTTCTTGAGTTTAGCTTGTCAGTGAAAATCACCGGGCCGGCACTTATCTCTTATCTCCGTGCCTTGATGAATTTGTCCCTCTTTTCTCTCCATATCCTGGTCTTTTTAACATTATGGGTCTGCTTTCCAAAATCGCTGTGGTATTTACACAAACTCAGCTGTCCAACAAATCAGTCTCTGGGCGTTTCTCTCTTGGCCATAAGCACCGTGATGGAAACAAGCCATATAGTCATGTCAGTGGCTATTACAATATGCTAATGGAGGCCTAATGCCTTGTTGGTCCTCATTGTTTATATTGTGCAGCTTTAGTCTGGCAACCCCAGCAACCAACTAATTCATAGCCACCTTCACAGTGAGCTGAGGACATAAAACATACAGTATGAGCCACGACAATCTTCTGTGTTTACAAATTCTGTAAACACATACATTACGTTAAGTAAACTTTGATAAATCTGTTCAATTCGACTCCCCACCCATTTGGCTATTGCAAAGTTTGACCCAGTTCAGAAACTGTGTGCACAACAGCAAATTCATGTTTTATTTACGTTTAGAAATCTACTCAAACTTTACCAACATAGTGGTCTACACAATTCCCCTTTGACATGCGTGACCCCAGTTAACCCTCGTGCCTCGGGGTGTGTTTTCATATTGCTGAGGCCTGATAAAAGACAGTAATGACAAAGCAGAATTGGAGACAAAAGAAGAAAGTCGCTCTTTGAGTTGTTCCCTCCAGGTTTAGCATTTGATTGTGACAACATAGGAAGCACATCACTCACAATTGGGTGGCCGAAGATAAAAGAGATAGAGATGGAAGAAGGGGAATGGAAAGAGAGGAGAGAGGCATTGTGATTTAAGGGCTCAGGGAGTATCTGAGAGGGTCTCAGTGCTAAGAGAGGGAAGAAAATTACGGAAATGGCCTTTTTAACGGTCAGATGGGCTGTGATGCCAGACTCGATTCGCTCTTCAGTAATTTTACTGTGAATATCAGCTGTAGCATTAATTTCCCGGTCTGCATTAAACATTTTATCTCCTAATCAGACAGTAAATAAAGTCAAGTATAAAGTCTTTTCATCTAACACAACTGCTCAATCTGTCGATCTTTAAATTTGAATAGGCTAGCAGCATTGTTAAAGGGCAAACAGGTGTGTTTGTATACATGTCCGTAAACAATTCGAGTGTATCTGAGTGTGAGCTGGCTTGTGTGGAATGCCAGATCTCTATTCCGGATAAAGGTCACAGGACTTTAGGTGTGGAGTTGTCCAGGGTTAACAAAGGTTATCTGAGGCAATATGCCTTGAAACTGCCACAAATGTGCAACAAATGACACTAATGAAAAATCGGTTTCAAGCAATGACGATGGAGAATTTGGGCTTTGGTAATGAAACAGACCCAAGTAATCCCAAACATTTGGAACAAGACAAGACATCAGTGTGCAGGCATTTAGAGACATTTATTTAGAGGCATTTGAGGAACTTGTAGTCCAACAGTCAGAGGTCATTGTGAAGAAATGTAATTAGAATTATAGTACTTTTGATTTACAGCAGACATGATTGATTTTTCAAAATAACTGCCCTGATACCTGTTCAGGTATATTAGTGACATCATTAATTAAAGTAGCAACTGCAAAGTAATGATGTAGTAACAACCACAGTATCAGGTGGTTTTCTGAACAGTCCTATGTTTGTGTGTGCGTGTATATATTGTATGCAGGGCGTAATCTGGTGTGCCAGGGCATCTCTGTGGACCAGACTTTTTCTGATGATGACGAGGAACAACCGAGACAGAAGCGGAGGTTGCTTCGCACCCGGAGCCCAGAGCCTTCTGAGCAGGAATAAACTCACAGGTTAGTCAGATAAACCAATGTATCACCATATTTGCCACTCCTTCCCCTTGCTTACTTACATTTTTTAGTTCATGTTTTGTGGAGCCTCTCTTCACATAGTTCAGATGGGAACATTTAAGAGAAAACAAGATTACATATTGCAGACTTTCAGGTAGCTCATATTAAGACAACATGACACGCAATCTCTCCATTTAGTTTGCAGTTTAAGAATAAGCTGGTCCATGTGGCTCCAAACCACAGTTTAACAACAATGCAATCATTTCATGCTAGTTTTATGGCCCTGTGAAACATTTTCCCTCAAATGTCAGTTATGACTTCTTTTCAGTTCTGAAAAACCAACCACCGCAGTTACACACGTGGGGTCCCCTACTGAATTTTGGATCCTCCATTCCTTCCCCTCCTTCCATTAAAGACGGCTGAATCATCATTTTGTCGTCATCATTGGTGTTACAGAAAAACCCACACGTGCACATTTCCCAGCATCCAACAGTGTCAGCTCTGGGCTCTGCACATTTTTGCGTAATTATTTAACTGCTTGTCTTCATTTTACATCTTATAGTGTTGATTGCATTACTCATTAGGGACATAAAGTAATTCTCCTGCTGCCTCTGACCACAGCACTGGTCTTAAATGTGGAGCTGGTCTCCAGATGCTGAAGAATAGTTGCTGTATCAGCCGAATAAATACTGTAGAAAGGGTTAAATGCAAGGGACATATTTGGGGTTTTAAAAAATGTTCTTAGCAAAAAAGGTTGATTGAATGATTGAACTAAATGATTTTTCATATTCTGACTATGGCACTTAACTTCTTAGACTCTTCTGATTTTCCCTTGGGATCGTGAGTAGACTTTAGAATACATTTCTATGGGTGTGTGAACATCTTAACAGCAGGACTTTATAAAGATGGACTCACTGGTGGGTCTGACAGAGTTTAAGACATTAATCAGCTTCTGTTAATGTTTGGATTTTCAGAGGTGTCTCCTGAACATCCGGCTCAAACATACAATGTTGTGAGGTCTGTCCTCAACAGCTGCACGTTTTCTCATATGGTGCTGATTCACTTCAATACAATGTCCATAGGTTCTTGGACTGCTTTCTTTTGGGACTACAAATGGGCTCAGACTAACATTGCATCTTGTTTGTAGGCTACTGTTTCAAAAAAATAGTCTGAAAAGCAACATTTATTACACTTATGTACTATATCAATAGTCAAAATACACAAATAAGTATTTTTAAAACATCTCCAGATTCTATGGTTGCATTGGGAAAGTAATTTCAACCTTCAGTTGTCATCATGTTGTCAATATTTGGTACATTTGGCAAGTTGATGACTTCTCTTACATGTTGTTATAGTGACACTTCTTTTACAACATCCTCCCTCAGCTTACATTTGGGTGCTGGCAGGCATATCAGCAAAACTGAAAATTCCTCCAGTGTGTAGTTTTGCTTGGTCCAACTAACCAATGACAGCAATAGCTTTTGAGTTCAAGTACAAACATGCACTTTTTATTCTCTCATTTGCACCCTTGCCTTCAACATCTTGGGAAGGATACATGGTAATGCAATTCAGCCTTCGATCATATCAATATGTTGAACTATATTTCCCAAAATACATCTTCGTATTGACGGATAAAATATGAAATTTAAAATGTGGTGTTTGTTTTATTTGTGCAAATTATATATGACCTCTAACTTTTCCCCTCTCTCTGATCTCTATTCCTTTGTGTCTTGCCTCCACCCTCAATGAATAGATGACATCCACAACTCATCATGAACATTATTAAAGCCCTAAAGCTGAGGCTCTTATGATGAACATGTTTTCTTGACCCCAGTTCAGTTAAGCTACCTTCGGCTTGTCAACCTTCACCTCGATACACACAATCAAAACAGTGAGAACCAGGCGACAGTGTCCTGGAGGTGTCCCCAGATTTGATGCCAGATTTCGTGCCAGATTGTGAAAGCACTTTTCATAAAGCCAGAACATGTTACTGCCATCTGGTTTGCTTTAACTGTGACAATTACCTGCCACAGCTCTCATGAGAGACTTGCTGCTTGTCTCTCATCTTCAATAAATTAAAAAGTTGAACAATTAATGATTCTTAAACGCTCCAGAATGTGTGCTCTGTTCAATACTGCCATCAAGACTTTTACCAGATGCGTTAGTGGTCATGTGATAGCAGGCACTTAACGCCCTCCAGTGCTTTCTCAGGAACTGATGGCATTGCTGCTAATGACTTGGAGAACACAGTAGAGAATCTGGACCAGGAGTATGGAAGAGTTTGCCCTGAGCTTTGGCTGCCAAGCCCCTCTGCCTTGGCTCTGTGTGAGACCGGAGAAAGAGTAACAACTACTGAGGGACAACAGACCACACCCAGAAAACAGGGTGTCACCCAAAGGAACCAAAGCTGCTTTGTTGCTGCTTATTCATCATGTCTTGCTGATGTTTTCTTCCCTCTTTTCATTATGAATATAAACTATACGCCATCTCTTTCATTTCCCCTTTGTGAACTAGCATTTTGTGAACAATAATTTGGCCTACCCCTTTCCTTCATTTTCATGTGCCCTTCTATTCTGTAGATGTTCTGTGGCTCAAACTACCTGATAGGTGTTTTGCAGAGGGTTAATAGGGTTATGCTGTCTCTCACTATATTCACCTCCTCACCTCTTCCTTTACCTCTGCTACCAGCTCTAGGTCCTGAGGACATCCCTGGGCAGTAATGAACCTATGGAGACCTATGTAGGGGGATTTATCTGACCATTCTGCCTTCCTGCTGTCTTTTACGATTCTGATGATACCTACATTTCGTCTGAAGACCACGGGTGGCTGCAAGGATAATCCCGCAACACGCGCATGCTGGTTTAGTAATCCCCACAGGAATGTCTCACTCTCTCTTCTATACGTCCCTTTAATACAGCATCAGTTTCTAAGGATAATTTATGGATGAGTGCATGACAATCCGATGGAGGACGAGAGAAAATGACTGAATATTTGTCAGTGGTTTCATTAAGAATATTACAATAGCATGATTAGAAATGCAGAATATTCTAACACAGGCCAATTTGTGTTGTTTCCTCATTTTGAATGGGGATACTTTCTTAAAGACTTTCTAAATGTTTCCATTTTTAACCAGTAGATTCAAGAATAAATATTTTTATTTGATTTAAAAAATACAAAAAAGTTCCCCAGGAAATGCATTAAAAATACATGAAAGAGAAAGTCCAAATTTATAATGTGAAAAATGTATATTGAATGTTTTTCAAAAGTTTTTTGGATAAATATCTATTGTGAAATGCCTCACAAGAAATTAATTGCAACCTGACTGAAATAAACATTTTAGTTTGAAATGTTTTTGCCTTTTGAGCATTTTCTAAATCATACGTCATTGAATAAGAACAAGACTCACTTCCAAGACACTGCAAGTGTTGTTACTTGTGACACGTTTCTGTCTACGGCACAGTGAAAACATGAAATGTAGACTTTTCACTGTAAATCAACACTATGATGGTGTTTTTAATATAGTGGTGTACACTAACAAAACCTTTATTATTGGCAAGAATAGCCATTCTTCAGGCTATTGATTCCTTATAAGAATGTAATAATTAAGAATTATTGTTAAAAAGTATTTCATTCTAAAATGAGAATTCCATTTGCTGACTTTCTATTGTAATACAAATAAATATAAGGAGAGTAACTGTTCAAAAACAAAAAAAATCCTTAATTATCTTGCATGAGCTGTAGAAGCGGCACATACTGGCCTGCGTGGACACATTTGTTTAACTCACAAAATATATAATAGAAACTTTATACCATAGGTTCACCTAGCAGGGCCAATAATCTGATTACATGTTTGAGTAGTAAACTGCATACATTTAGATATCAGCAGATAAATATTAGTGTGACAGCGGTTAACACCAAAAGAAAAGCAATACATACATACAGTAAAGTCAGTTTATCTACCACAAAATTAAAATGTGTATATTCTAAAATGAAGTGGATGGGATGTGCAACATATTGACTAAATAATGTGCGTAAAGAACATTTGTACTGTGTGAAATAAAAACCTTGATTTGGAGGTGGAGACATTAATGTTATGTGTAGTATCCATGGGTGGGATAAGAGTCTGTGTCAGTGGTGGTCCCGGATCTTGTTGATGAGGCCAGCTGCAGAACGGCAAGAAATAATGCTACTACTACTACTATAAATACTAGACATACAGTACATACATAACACACTAGCTTCGATTAAATAATGTTTAGAAGTTGGTAAATGTTTAACTTTTTGGCTATTGTTACTTGCACTAAACACACCTGTTTAGCTTGTATTGATGGGTTAATTCCTCTTTACTTTGTGTACGTTTGCATGTAGCAATAATACTCTGAAGTTAGAACCACGTGGCCTTCCAGCAAGGGCACTCTAGAGCAGCTGGCTATACAGCAGCCGATACAGCTGAAAGGGTTAACACTGTTTGTGAGGGAGCGATGATGGCTGAAATTAAACGTTCAGTCACTTGCTTATCATCGTCATTCACTTACTGCGTGCACCTGTAGATTTCCCATCACCCAGGGAAATGACAGGAGTCTTCCTGCTTTCCCGCCACAGAGCTGCAGTGAGACAGAGTGGTCTTTGTCTGTTAGCCTATGCTCTCACTGCTCACCGCCTTACACTGTAATGTCTGAAACAACTTGGCCACGCACAAGCAGTGTTTGAAAACTGAAGATGACAACTTATTTGGGAAAATGTCATCAAATACTCTGTTGAGTATAAGTAACAGTTTTATTACCCTTCAGACATATCGGACCGTTTGGTGTATGCTTTTGATTGTTGCACTATGGTCCTCTTGCTGTGTGAATCAAACACATTTTGCGATTCAGTAAAACTGCATTGAATTAGGATTAGTAGAGCAATACATTTTCTAAAGACTACTTCTGTTCATCAATTTTTTCTTACTCTAGAAATTGAATCAGTTTTATTGAGCCACTCGTGTCAGACTAAATTACCTGTTAGTCCTTTTGCTCACAGTGGGCATCACCGCTACACGTATGGAAGTAAAGCAGTGGGCAGGCTGCTAAAACTGTGGGAATATATTTCAGGGCAATACGAAACCAGCAGTGACCCTTCCTGCTGGACCAAGCTTCCTTGATAACTCTATGTGTGAGACCAAAGAGCTATCGATACATGTATATACCCTTACATACATTTGACTTCTAGGATAGCCGCTATCTTCTAGTACAGCACAAATACCATTCTAGTCATCTAGACAAAACAACTTTCCAGATTTTGAATATCCATTGATGAATATTGTACATTTAGTGCCCACAGACATATAATTGCTTACATAAATACTGTAAAAGCCACATATACTGTAGCCATATACTGAATGTTACAGGTAAAAATTGACCAAACAGCAATCTGCAATACCAAAAAGCTTTTCTACAGTGGTCTACAAGTTTTGCCAGTGGAAAAGAGTATCCGCTTTGTTTCAACCCAGTCATTAAAACAGCCTTTTGATCATTACAAATAACGAGTGGTTTCTCTTTGAGATGCTGGTGTGAACTGATTGGGCTCATTATTTGAATTAAACCAAATGTTCTGCAGGTTTTAAGAGGATGGTAGTTGGACATTAAGATGTGTGATAATGACAACCTGCTGCAGAGTGTGCTCGAGGGCGACTTTCTCTTTTTTTCACGTTGTGAAGCAGTGTGTAATTGTGTTAGGAAAGGTTCTACATAAAAACATATTTTTTTCTTCTATTGGACTCAGCTTTAACGATAATGTTTATGACCCTGTACGTATGAGAAGGTTGAGCTCTGACTCACATTTTTGCTTGTTAAGATGATTTGCGATGTTTGCAAGTGTGTTGTCTTGTGTCACCATCACATTTTTTCATGTTTTTGCATGAGCGGTTGCTACTTGTAGCAGTAGTGTACATTAATGTAGACTATAACCACTAAGAAATTTTAAATGTGTATGCCACCCAAGCATTTTAATGGATGACCAAAACGGATTTTTATTGCAGTTTTACCAAAGCATCCTTTAAAATTGTAATTGGAACCAAAGAAACCAAAATGACTTTCTACAGTTGACTTGATTTTCTCTCATGGCTGGGAATGCATTATGTTATTATCTCGACTTCCTCTTGGTCAGAGACCAAAGGATCGACGAGCTGTCCACATTGCCTTCTCTCGTGTAGGCCTAATTGCTGACTGGCTTGATAACTGACTGTCTCACAGACCCATTTTGTTTCTGTGGTTGAAGTACAGTGAGAAGCATGACTCCTCTGGGAATTCCACCATAGGACCTCAATGGGTGTTCACATAGTCTGCTCAAATATCAAATACCTTGGTGCTAAGTTGTGAAATATGACACCCAAATTTAATTCGAAATGTTGTAACCCTGAGTCCCCAGAGGTCACGTATAGGGTGATTACAGCAGAAGGGATGAGGTTAGAGAATTAAAGGTTCCCACAATGCGGCATTATGTTTACTGCAATTGGCAAAGATCTGTGACGTGGGAATGGTCTGTTTCTGGTTATCAAGCCATTTTCTCTAGCCCCCCCATCTCTCTCTCTCACTCTCACTCACTTCCTCTGTCTTTGTTCCTTTGCCATCCTTTCAGAGTAAAGTGGTTTGCTAGAAGGTGGCAGATGCAGTGATTCATAAAGTTTCAGTCTGCTGTGCCTCAGCAATCACCATTAGAACTTGATCCTTTCACAAGACGCTGAGGTTGGGTTGTTGAATCACAATCTGATGACATTTTATAATCAATGGGAACACATTTGCCAGAGTTTCACAGAAAAAATTGTGTTTATGTGTATGACATTTAGAATTACAGACAAGCCTTATTGTCTTAGTGATTCAGCCTCACCACAGCACCTGTGCTGTCACGTCTCAGGTGATGATTTATGTAGTTTTAAAAAATCTGTGTTTTACCTGTCTCTTACCTGTACATATTGAATTGACTTGGAGAAACAGAGGAAGACGCTTGTCAACCAGCAAGCCGATTCCCACTGGGATCCAACCTTTCGCCGAGCTGGAGAAGGAAAAACATCCCTTTTATAAGATGGAGTCTTAATTTGGTCTTTTTTGAGTTTGCCAACACCACATGACTGAAGAGTAGAGAGATGTAAAACATTTTTTTAAAGAAAATGGAGCTCTACAAGAATAAAGAAATAAAAGGTAGCGCAAGTTGATGGCTCTTAGAGGTAAAAATGAGTGGACAGCGGGACAAACATATCTCTGTCACACCCCTCCGACCGACTGACAGTCCACCAGCTGTCACCACCATGACTGACTCCTGCCTGTTGATTGACACCTGGTGCCTACCTTTGACACCTGGTACTGAGGACTCCAAACAGTCCTGCCCGTCCTCACAATGACCTTGTGCAGCTTTTTCTTTTTTCTTTTTTTCTTTTTCATTTAATTATTTTTATGCTGTTCGGCGATCTTAGAAATGAGTGGGCGTGGTTGGGTGTATTTCCTGTTTTAATATGTGATTATTGGTTTACTGTTAAAAATGTACACCCATTGTACTGCTAAGGTCATGTTATTTAGTAGAGTTTGTTGTTAAACTGTAAAACATCCTTCTTTACTACATGTCACAGTTCTATAATAACCAAATTTGAGTCAATGCCAGAAATGTTGCCAGAAAAGAATACTGGATGATATATTGTTATTTGTGTTTTTTTCCAATGCAGATATCAGTGTCAGCCTCAAAAATCCCATATTAGTCAGACTCTAGTCTGTAAACACAATTACCTTTAAATCCAGTTTTCCTTGCAGTACTTTTTCCATGCTATATCACTGTTTGGAGAATGTTGGGGGACTAGGGGGTTTATATGTGTAATAGAATTTATGATACTTTGACTAAAGTATGGTTTCACAAAGGAGGCCCCCCCTCAGGCCCCTGTGATTATGTTGTTTTGGGTTATGGGACACTAGATGTTCCTAACATAAGATAGAAGTGTTCCAGAAGTCTCTGTTGTTTTTATACTGATAACTTGAGATGGAGACAGCCACTTTCTTTGTCTCATCTTTAGATGATGTAACCTGTAAACCACCACCCACTGTTCTGGTATAAGAAGTGAACCTTTTGGATGCAAAGTTAAATTCTGTGTTGCCTGTGATCTGTGTACATGCTGCCACATTGCTTCTCTGTTGTAAGATTTGTTTGTAATAAACATATATTCATGTAACGACAACTGGGCCCCATCAAGTTATTCCTTTAATCAACTGAGGACATCTTCAACAATCACTATATATGGTTTTAATAAAAACAAGCAAAACATACATTGACCTGATTTTGGTCTTGAAGAAATACCTCTCTTGGCCGCTCACTAATGCTGAAGGGATCAGCCTCGGTGGTCTGGACCTCCACACTTGGCTCCAAAGGATCACGGTTCACGTCTGTCCAGAGGCGACTTCATTTTGCCACATTTTCTGCTCTAGACAGGGGGTTCACTCACAAAACACCCGCACCACAAGCTTGTTTTCCTGTACCTTGGGAAATCATTACAAGCTGTTTTTTCTCTCCGTCTGTCACAGGTTTGGCTTTGTTTGACACTTAATTTGCACAGCTTGTTTGACACCAATTGACTTCATTTATTTTTCTTCTAGCAATGCCCAGAAGAGTAATTTTGTAATCTCTATGTGTACCAATTGTTGAATGTTCTAGCTTAGTTTATACAGGAGAATATTGTCAAACATATCAGGTGACTTTGCAGTGATTCCAGATTTTCTCTGCTCAACTTATACTTGTCGATGTTGGATGGTTTCCTTTTACAGAACCACAAAATCATCCTGATCTGGGAGGGAACTGTGTATGTAATTGATAAAACATTTCAAAATCAGAGCAGCTTGGCCTTCAAAGTTGTGAGTTTCAGCCGGACACAACTTTTGGAGTCTGAGAAATTTAACGCCCCTGTTATGCTGTCTGAGGTGGCATGGGACTGGAGGTAGAACACCTTTATAGGTCATGTGATATGTGGGTCATCTTGGGGCCCGCACAGCGGATCACCAGGTTCAAACGCTCTTTGATAGGCTCTTTGACGCGTTGATTTATGGGTACTGAAAGGCAACATGACTTCCATGGTTACACATACAGTAGAGACCTTTTACATGGCAGTAATTGACTTGCAACATTTTACTTAATGATGACTCAGAGGTAAAGCAGTAAAATGATAAAATGAGTCCCGTAACTCTAAAACTGAGTAGTTGTTAACTATGCTGGGGTCAGCTGGCAAATTCCACCCAGAATCAGGTCAGTTTGAGCTCTTTGTCAATTTGTTTAGTTAAATTATGAAACCTGTTTCCTGGAGATTTGACAACAGAATGCAATCTGTCTTTGTTAGTTTATTACTGATTGCGGTACGTGCAGCTTTGTTTCCTCTGCATGCTCAGAGTTCAAATGTCTCAAACCGCTAATGCTGAAGATGTGTTGAGTGTTATTTTCTAATTTTGTCTATTTTAATTTTGTCTAATTGCAACTGAATGCCACAGTAAGTGGCAGGTTGTACAAATGAGATCGGAAATAAGTTCAAACTGACACCCTGTTAACTCCAGCCTTCTCTTTCTATCTCACCCAGTGCTTCCCTCATCTCCTCTCTTTCTGAGAGCCCGGCTGTCCAGACCAGTCCAGCTTTGCAAGGGAAAGATGTACTGTGGGTAACTGGTGCTAAGCCCTGAGATGATTACAATGCACACAGGTATGGAAAAGACACCTACAACTTTTAACAAGGGCCCTCGGGCTTCAGGGGCAATCTTCTCTGTCAGAGGCTTATCACCTCTGCTCTCTCAGCTGGTGTGAGTGTCTTCAGAAGCCAACCCCATGATTTTGAGCAATTAGTCCACCCCACTAGAGTCAGCAACCAGACCTACCTGTTAGTTTTGATTCATGTGAAGAAGCCTATATGTCTTTCAGAGGCTGTCATTGTGCAACCTGAACTATTAAAATAAAAAGGCTCCTTTGTATGTTGGAGGAAACAAATATTTTTCTTTCACTCTTAAAAATTACTAAACTGGGATGAATATTGATTAGTTTATGCACTGAACAAATTGATAAAGAGTTTTTTGTGCTCAACTTCATAAGTTGCAGGTGCCTTTTGGAATGCAGTCTTGCTATACAATTTCTCTGTATTGTGTAATTGTAAAGCAAAATGAGAGCAAAATTGCACACAGCATGCTTTACACTGAAAATATTACAGAGATCACTAAATATACAGTATTCAAACATGGACAAGTCTACTTTTGAATTGTTTTCTTTTAAGGTTAATAAAGTTTCTTTGGCTCAAAGGGGATTCCTTATGCAAACACTGGACCCAGCAAATGGATTTTCATCAAAAATAGATTACAATGCATTTCATCCAGGAACAAGATATTATGCCAATGCTTCAGAGCCCAATGCTTTGTCCAAATTGCAAATATTAAACATTAACAATGCGTATGTTTGCAAAGAGAGCCATTCTGGATTTTACCACATATAGACAGCAAATTGTATTATTCTGTGTTGTTTTTTGTCACCCTAGAAATGTAGACTTAATGTTCAGTCTAACACTCTGTATCAGACATATTCAAATTATTTGCTGTTCACTAAAGACAAACTGGAACTTCTTATTCCACACTGTTGGGAGTTATAATCACTGCCAGACAGAAGATTACCTACTCCACCACGAACACACTGACACACACATACACACACACACAAGTTCAGATCACACAGCTAAGCCCTCCTTCCTATCTAATAGTAGCCAATCCAGGTGATTATTAGGCGAGAGTGGATAAACTGTGGTCCAGCCTCTCCCCCATGTGGAAAAGCCAAGCACAGAGGTTCTAGTTAAACACTTTTTTTGACTTCCCTCTGTGTCAGTAACACATTTTCTTTTGACATGATCAGTTTCTGTAGGCTTCTGTTCTGTAGATTATTTTTTTCACACCAACACAAACTTCATGATGTAAACACACAATCACATTCCAGTTAAAACTTGTGTCTCAAATTTAAAAATGTATTCTTAAGGCTCGCTTTATTGATATCCCCCTCTGTCCCCTCCTGTGCCCATCTCGAAATCCAATAGGCAAGAGACTGCAATTCAAAAAACTGTCTGAAGTGGCTCAATGGGGTGGATGGAGTGAAGTCCCTCACAATATTGACAGAAATGTGTTGTTGGAACAAACAGTAGGCTGTGACTCAAATCCAACCAGAGACATGTCTGCACCACCCGTTTCCATTGCGCACCCTTGGATATGACTGGTGTACTCTACACAGGGCATTAACGTGAGACTGAATTATCAAGGCTAGTTGATTATATACGTTGCTTATACAGCAAGCGATATGAACATGACGCACCTAAATTAAAGTTCTGAATTTGTTATAGTTTATTTATCATTTTATTGTTTTTATGCTAACTATGAAAATACCATAATGGAGGTCTGACGCGAACATGCACTCACTCTAAAATGACATGTGTTGTCTGCGCCAATGATCCGCGTGATCATGAACAGTCTGATTGGATGAGAGCGTACCTCAGAGGCACAGGGCCAAATTAAGTTATTTCCCCCTCCTCTCCATGGTGTCACTCACTTTTGGATGGGCACTCTGCTCCTCCTCTCTGACACTGACGAAATAACAGTGTGCGTTTGGCAAAATCGAACTTGTTGCTTGCCAGCACTTCACGGTTTCTGTCGCCTCGTTCAGAACCGGATCATTCCAGAGTGGGACCTTGCAACTCTGAAGCATCAAGGAGAAGAGAAAGGCGCGCCGGCGAGATAAGTGCTGTTGCACCGATTTGGAGAGGAGATATTTGGGCACTTTTTACGCACGCATGTTACGCACTGGGACTAACTGGATTTAAGGACATATATCGATAGTTTTACATTTTATGGAATAAAACTAATTTAAACGTAAGTATTTTTCTCTTCTTTATGTTTGAACTGAACTATGAATGCTCTAAACCAGATCATTGGCTTTTAATGCAATTGTTGGCTTATTGTTTTCTCGATATGCAACATTTTATAATGATATCGAGCAAATGTTTGACAAATAAAACAAATCAGTCTATGTAAATTAACTTCTCAGTCTGCAAATTATTCAACATGAACGCACCCAGTGATGCCGGGTTGTCCTTAGACAACCTACACTGGTGTGTCCCGCTACTCAGTGAGGCAAGTGGATTTCCAAGATCAGCATTGCGGATTGGCGATTAGTCCACCGTTTTTTCATTTCACACTTTACTGTTTGAAATTAAAATAATCCATAGCATGTTATGCTGTCATAACAATTAACAAGTGTTTCCGTGAAGTGATGTCACCAAATGTCAAAGTTCTATTTAACTCCTTACTGGATGATATACGTATAATTATGAATACATATGAATGATGATGATATTACTATCAGTATTATATCTCCCAGTAGCAGATATTTCTGTTTCATAACAGGGATCATCTCCGAGCTGCCCACAAAGGACCACTGGCTCAAAAATCTGATACCAATTATACGCCTGTGTGATGCTTAAGTGCTGATCTCCTTTGAATTGACTCTTTTCCTAGAAACCCTTCTGCGGCTGCCTGTAGTTTACGCACATCTTTCTAATACGTAAAAAAAAAAAATAGTTTTACGTAATCAGAAACACATATACATTGGGAGATATAAGATTATTAGTCCTTTCTCTTATTGTCTCCCTAAAGATTCATTTAATTCTTTTCCTTTACTGTGGGTCTGCTAACTCGGGATGGATTTGTGGGAGTGCTGGCATTAAGTCACAATCATACTCACCCTGAAATATTAAAGATGCTGATCTTTAATTGCCAATATATAGTGAGTGAGTGTTCTTCTTTTTTATAGAGAACAGTTTGCTGCTCCCGCTGCAACACACCACTTGTGTTTACACAGTGGGGTGGAAATGAGGGCAGTGGGCTCACTGCTCCTGTCCTTCTGTCTCCAAATACTCTGCAGTTGGAGTAACTCAGGAAGCTTCAGCTATCAGCCCCACCACCCACAAATTCCCTGAAAACATGAGCCTGGGTCATTAAATGTAATTTGTTTCTCACAGGAACAAATGAAAATATTCTGCCTAGTATTGTTGATATGTTAGGTAAATGTGATGTCCCTTGTGTCAACGGGCTTCTCAAAATGTCAATACATTTAAAAGAGGGACATCAATCCATTAGTATCTAGAAAAAACTCTTCATCAAAATGTATTTATATTGGTAAAATTTGATGTTACATAATCTTTGCTGAGTATTAATTTGTTAAAAAAGATTTTAAGATGCACTAATGCCTGGATATTTTTGCAATGTTTAGATGAGGAATTGATGTTTGCACCATTGAATTTTTCTGAAATCCATGCATGACAGAAAGGAATCAGACAAATCTATTATAACTCAACAAACAAATGTCTCCCTTGGAAAACTAAAATAAACGACCTTGTATGAGTTGTTTCCTAATGTACCTTTTTAATTTTTCCAACAGATGAAACTAAATGTAAAGCATATCCTGTGGTTATATTGTCTCTGTGAAGCTGCGACTGCAACAGGTAAGTTTTGAATGAGTAAATGCTTATCCCTCTACCTCTCTCTCTTTCTCAGTCACTCCTCTTGCCCTCCCTCCTTCGCCCCTATCTCTCTTTTTCTCTTCATCTTCCTCCCTCTCTCCTTTCTCATCCCTCCTTCTCTTCCTCTGTCCACCTCTGTGTGTTGCACCAAACACAAAGTCATTTGACAGGGTCACATTTAGCTGGTGTCCATGCTCTACAGCTTATCTACAGCAAACTGAGTGATGTGTCAGTGTTGCCTCGCAGCATTACGGTTTCACTCTGTTCTTAACGTAGTAGACTGTGATAAGCGCCTTCCAGTCTTCTTCCTGTGAAACCTGCAATATTCAATGGTGAAGGTGACAATGTTGCTACTGAGGTTAGGGATCTTGGACCCCTCTGGCCCCCCTGGCTCTCCTGGCCCCTAGTCCCTGGCCTTGTCTCTGGGTATGGATAGACACCTTTCAATTAGCTCCCAGTCTGGAAATAACAGCTGGTTTCCCCCCTCATCCTAATAAGGCCTTCTGTTAAAGCACACACACTCATGCCTCTGGGGCTGTCCCACCATTCCCCACATTGTTCACTGTGAATGCCCCCCCAAGGAAAAAAAAAGGTTAATCTTCTTCCACTCCACAGGGCTAAGTGTGATTCAGCCTGTTGCTGTTCATTTGTGTCTGGCAACCTGTCTGACATTCCCTTTCCTTTGCCTCATCACTGTGGACAGACGTCTGTTAACAATTGTAATTGTTCACCATGTCTGGTTTAGCAGTAGTGTAGTTCTTTACTGTTTGCAACAGCATATTCAAGATGTAGGATTAAATTAAACATCCGTGTCCTGTGCTGAAATGTAGGTGTGTAACATCAGTAGTAAGTTTTCAGCTGAGAATAGAGTAGGAGGTCATGAGGAGGGAGATACTCCAGTATTCTCCAGTGTGCAGCATGCTGATGACATATTTCAATTTTGTGTGGGTCTACCTGTCATTATCAGTTATTTGTTATGTAGGTGATGGAAGTATTATTTGAGAAGGTAAACTAACATGCACAGAACTCAGCAGTGGCATTACATGCAGTGGTGCAATCATGACTCCGCTGTTTAACCAATTATCTTTAACATTATACAAACATGCTGTTCATACATAAATGGGTCCCCACACCCATCATTTTAGGGATGAGGTTTGACTTTCCAAGAGCCATTTTCTGACCATGATGCATGTTGTTCTTTATAAAGCTGGGTGTAATTGTCACACCCTGTCAATGTAAATGAGTCGGGCAGTTTATTAGTGTCTACTTGCATCTGTTAGAATGAGAGTAAACAGAAGAGACATGTATTTGTCTCAAAGAAAATAATGAAGACCAGCAAAAAATCAACAAAATATACAGTGGGGAATGAATTGACATGAATTTAACCCTTTCGCTTTTTGCCTTTCAGCCTCCAACACATTATCGATAATCAGACCAGTCACTGGGTCCCTCTCAGGGAAGGTAAATCTTCCCTGCTTCTTCTCCACCATCCCAACCTCAGCACCAGTCATCAGCCCCAATGGAACAGCCATTTATAGCAGAGATTATTTGCGGATCAAATGGACCAAAATGGCGGGAGACGTAGAGTCCACAGTTCTGGTGGCACAGAATGGGGTCATAAAAATAGGCTCCAGCTACAGGAGCCGTGTATCAGTGCCCAGTCACCCTGAGGATGTAGGCGATGCCTCACTGACAATGGTCAAGCTGCGTGCCAGTGATGCGGGCACTTATCGCTGTGAGGTCATGTACGGCATTGAGGACACCCAGGATACAGTTAACCTCAATGTTAACGGTAAGAGATTCAGGATATGCTTCTCACGTCACACTGGAATCAGACAAAAGACTCCAAAATTGCTTCCCCAAGATACTCTCTGAATGTAGAGGGGGGTTGCTGCAAGGGCTTAATAATAGTGAAATGCGATACAAGTGGTGATAGAAATGTAAACGGTATGAGAGAACTTTGGGCGCCCTTCTGCTTACTTTGATAGCAGCAGCTACCCAGTAGTTACACAGAGTAACCACAGTTTTCAGATGTTCTTACTTTAGAGATGACGCACTCTTAGAAAGAGTCAGATGAGACTCCGGGTCCCTGTCCATACTAAGTCTCGCAATGTTTTAATTCCAGTGTTCATCCATCTAACCCAATCCGCCATAAGAGCCCAAATACAGATGGTATTCCACATGTTGGTATGGGCAGAACAAAAGCTACAGTATGTTAACCTCATCCATCCCTGTCATCTTGGGTGCCACCTTGTCAGTGGGGATTTTTCTCTTGGTTGGGCATTCAGTGTGTTACCAAATCATTTTACTTTGACTTCACTGAGCAATAACAGTATTCCTCAATAACCCTCACTAAATTATGCATTTTTTTTTGGGGG